>CM076569.1:163690005-164074715 GCA_034641835.2 Pinus albicaulis | reverse complement strand
AGTGTTGTTGGGTATGTGTTATATTCTTTCCACGACTAGTGCCAAGTGTTGTACGTTGCGTCGGGCGCAGCAGGGGGGTCATAGGGCGTATTTTTACCCCATGTCAGGGTCCGGGGAAACGCCCCAGCGAATTTTTTTTTTTGGTGTGCGGTCCCACTCATAGGCGGACCCACCCATGTTCTGTGCATGAGTTTGCACATGGTTTTTGGGGTACGATGGTTTTCTACCCCTGGTATTTTGTAGATCAGGTCAAGGGAACTACGGTTATGTTCTAATCCAAGCTTAATGGATTGGGGTTTATGTATATTTCGGCATGTATATATATGTGTTGTAACACTAAAAGGAATATAATGAAAAATCAAGCTGGTTGTCCCGATTTGGGATCCAGGGGAAAATTTCTGTGTTTATCTATTTTATGTTTTATGCTCTCGCTATTATTTATTTTCTGTTATAAGATTCGTGTGTAGATAATTTCTGTTCAGGGTTAAAACCTACATTTGGTATCAAAGTTGTTTCGGCTTCAAGGGGATGCCTTTGCTGCTGAGGTTTTTTTGTTCAGGCCTGAGGTAGACCCTGTTCAGTGGGACATCTGCAAGATCGATTCTTGCGGTGAAAGAAGATGGAAAGTGGCGGAAAGATAGAGATCAAGAAATTTAATGGTCAGAGTTTTGAGTTGTGGAAGCTCAAGATGGAGGATCTGCTGGTGGATAAAGATCATTGGATCGTGGTAGATCTAGGCACTAAACCAATGACAATGTCAGATGAATACTAGAAGAAACTGGATCGGAAGGCTAAGAGAACAATACGGTTGTGTGTCTCAGATTCAGTATTGTTGAATGTATCTGGGGAAGCTACGACGAAGAATTTGTGGGAAAAACTTGGGACTTTGTACCAATCTAAGTTTTGGTGAATAAGTTGTTCCTGCGGAAAAAGCTGTATAACCTGAGGATGAAGGATGGAGACTCGGTGACAGAGCATCTGAACGCCTTCAATACTGTGGCAAGTCAGTTGTCATCTGTTGATATTAAAATCTCAGATGAAGATAAGTGCATCATTTTGTTGTGTTCTCTACCAGACTCGTGGGACAGTCTGGTTATTGCAATAGGTAGCAATACAACTACCTTGAATTTTAATGACATTTTCTCAGCCTTGCTGTCGGAGGAAATGAGACGGAGAAATATGGAGGGTCAAAATGGAGATGCCTTATTTGTACGAGGAAGGTCCCAAAATAGAAACAAGAATAAGGTTTTGAGTGGGAGATCTAAATCTCCTAGAAAGTTTGTAAAGGTGTGCTGGAAATGCGGAAAGGAAGGACACTACAAAAAGGAATGTAGATCTAAAGCTTCTGAGAAAAGAAAGGGATCTGATGAAGCTCCTTCTGCAGAGGCAAAAACCACCTCGGATGAAGGTGGGGATGTGTATTTGGCTTCTTCTTCAAATACACATGTATATCATGAGTCATGGTTGATTGACTCAGGTGCATCCTTTCACTTCACTCCCCACAGGGAGTGGTTCTGCGAGTATGAGAAATATGATGGTGATGTCTTCCTAGGGGATGATAGGAAGGCCAGAATCGTTGGACGTGGAAAGGTCAAACTGAAGCTACAAGGTGGAAGGATTAGAACACTTCCTGGTGTTCTGCATATTCCTGCATTGGCTAGAAATCTGATTTCTGTAAGCAAGATGGATGATGCAGGTGTAAAAACAGTGTTCGAGAAAGATGCCTGCAAGATGGTTTGGGGAGCACTGGTATTAATGCGGGGAGTTCGGACTGGAACTCTATACAAGCTACAAGGTAGCACTGTTATTGATGGGTGTAACAATTCTGTGGTTCTTGAAAGAGGAGCGGAAAGCCTAGTTGTCTCTGGAGAAAAGACCATGCTATGGCATCAAAGGCTTGGACATATTGGAGAGAAGGGCCTTCGGATACTGCATAGAAATGGTATGTAGAAGGTATGTCTAATTTCTCTCTGGATTTCGATTTCTGTGAACATTGTGTATATGGGAAGCAGAATCGGGTGATTTTCCCTTCTGGTGCTAAGAGGGTGAACAAGATATTAGAACTTGTGCACAGTGATGTGTTTGGACCTATGTAAGTTCCATCACTGGGAAAGTCTATGTACTATGTTTCATTCATAGATGACTTCTCAAGGAATACATGGATATATTTCTTGAGGAAGAAATCTGAAGCTTTTGACAGATTTAAAGAATTTAAGGCTCTGGTGGAAAACAAGACAGAGAAGAAGATAAAGGCGCTGAGGACAGATAATGGTGGGGAGTTCTGCAAGAAGGAATTTGAAGAGTTCTGTAAGAAGTGTGGCATAGCACGAAAAAATACTACTCCATACACACCTCAGCAAAATGGAGTTGCAGAAAGAATGAACAGAACACTGATGGAAAAGGCAAGAAGCATGCTCAGTGGTACCGGGTTAGGACAAGAATTCTGGGCAGAGGCAGTGGAGACTACATGTTACTTAGTTAACAGATCACCTTCATCAGTGTTGGAGGATAAGACTCCACATGAGGTATGGACTGGTAAGAAACCCTCTCTTTCACATCTAAAGGTATTTGGATGTGATGCATATGTACATGTTGCAAAGGAGAAAAGGACCAAGTTGGATAATAAATCTAAAAGGTGCATCTTTATTGGGTATAAGGATGGTTTAAAGGGTTACAAGCTTTGGAACCCAGAAACAAGGAAGGTTGTGTACAGCTGAGATGTGGTGTTTAGAGAGGTGAAAGATGTTGTTAAACATGAAGTCCTACCAAAGGAACCTGAGAATATAGATTTTGAGCTAAAGGAGGATGAATCAGACTCTACAACAGAAGAAGACTCAGAAGAGGAAGAGCCACAAACTCCAGTTTTGAGAAGATCAGTTCGAGAAAGAAGGCAACCAGAAAGGTATAGTCCATCTGATTTCTGTTTAGGTTTTTCCTTAACTATAACTGATGATGATCCCAGAACTGTCAGGGAGGCAAAGAGATTCAAGAGATGAGTCTCCTGAAGGAGGCCACATGAAATGGCATCCTCAGAGCAAAAATGAGGCATGGATTTGGTGGATTTGCTAGCTTGGACAGCCCATCAGATAAAATGGGTGTTTTCTAATAAATATGATGAATGAAGCAAGGTGTCGAAATACAAAGTTCGGTTGGTAGCAAAAGGTTATTCCCAGATGTCGGGAATTGATTTTGGTGATATTTTTTCTCCTGTTGCCAAGGTTACTTCTATTAGATTACTTCTATCTGTTGCTGCTGCATTTGATTTTGAGATAGAACAGATGGATGTGAAGACAACATTTCTTCACGGGGATCTAGAAGAGGATATCTACATGAAGCAACCTGAAGGCTTTATGGTGAAGGGTAAGAAAGAACTAGTATGCAGGTTGAAGAAGTCTCTGTATGGGTTAAAACAGTCACCAAGGATGTGGTATCAGAAATTTGATACCTATATACGGGGACTTGGCTTCACCAGAAGCAAGGAGGATCACCGTGTTTATTTTAAATTAATTGGTGACCGTGTTATTTATTTGGTCTTGTATGTGGATGATATGTTGTTGATTGGAAATGACAAAGAAATTATCCAAGATTTGAAGACCCAGCCGTTCTCCAAATTCGACATGAAGGATCTTGGTGCTGCAAACTATATTTTGGGCATGGAAATTAAGAGAGATCGGGCAAAGAGAAAGCTCTGGTTAAACTAGAGGAAGTATGTCGAGAATATATTGCAGAGATTCAATATGCAGGATAGTAAACTGGTAAATGTTCCTATTCCTGTAGGTGTAAAGTTGTCTGC
The DNA here is from genome assembly GCA_034641835.2 of Pinus albicaulis. Lineage (NCBI taxonomy): Eukaryota > Viridiplantae > Streptophyta > Pinopsida > Pinales > Pinaceae > Pinus > Pinus albicaulis. Next base: position 164,070,922 of record CM076569.1, on the reverse strand, counting down.
TGAATAGTGTCCCAAGACATAAGAAGAAGAGGAGGATATGTCCCATGTTCCATATGCAAGTGCAGTGGGTAGCCTGATGTATGCAATGGTCTGTACTAGACCAGACATTGCACATGTAGTGGGAGTATTGAGAAGGTTTATGTCAAACCCAGGGAAGGAGCATTGGACAGCAGTGAAGCGGGTTTTCAAATATTTACATGGCACTAGTGATTATGGCTTGTGCTACCAAGGAAGACCAGGATTAGAAAGAATGTTGGACATTCGTGGCTTTGTTGATGCAGACTTGGCTGGAGATCTAGACCAAAGAAGATCTACAAGTGGGTATGTGTTTAGCCTTTTTGGAGGTGCAGTCAGTTGGATGAGTAAAAGACAGTCTGTAGTGGTGCTTTCAACTACAGAGGCAGAATACATAGTAGCCACTCATGCAAGCAAGGAAGCAGTTTGGTTGCAGAGATTGTGTTCAAGTATGGGGTTGGTATAGCAAGCTATAAGGATAGACTGTGATAGCCAAAGTGCAATTTTCTTTGCTAAGAACCCTGCTTATCATTCAAAGACAAAGCACATTGATGTTCAATATCACTTTGTTAGAGATATGGTTGAGGCTAAAAGGGTGTTGCTGGTAAAGGTGGACACTTTGAAGAATGTTACAGATGCATTGACAAAGTCTGTGAGCACTCAAAAGTTCTCTTGGTGTAGAGAAACAATGGGTGTTGAAGAATTGGCCCAATGACTAAGCTCTCCTGTGGCCCCCTGTGGAAAGAAAACAACAAGTGGGAGAATGTTGGGTATGTGTTATATTCTTTCCACGACTAATGCCAATTGCTGTACGTTGCGTCGGGCGTAGCATGGGGGTCACAAGGGGGGCGGTATCCCCCCCTGTCAGGGTCCAAGGCAGCGCCCCGGCGAAATTTTTTTTTGGTGTGCAGTCCCACTCATAGGCAGACCCACACATGTTTTGTGCATGAGTTTGCACATGGTTTTTGGTGTACGATGGTTTTTGACCCCTGGTATTTTGTAGATCCGGTCAAGGGAACTACGGTTATGTTCTAATCTAGGGTTAATGGATTGGGATTTATGTATGCTTCAGCATGTATATATATGTGTTGTAACACTAAAAGGAATATAATGAAAAATCAAGCTGGTTGTCCCGATTTGGGATCTAGGGGAAAATATCTGTGTTTATCTGTTTTATGTTTTATGCTCTCGCTATTGTTTATTTTCTGTTATAAGATTCGTGTGTAGATAATTTCTGCTCAGGGTTAAAACCTACATTTGGTATCAGAGTTGTTTTGGCTTCAAGGGGACGCCTTTGCTGCTGAGGGTTTTTTGCTCGGGCCTGAGGTAGACCCTGTTCAGTGGGAGATTTGTGGGATCGATTCTTGCAGTGAAAGAAGATGGCGAGCGGCGGAAAGATAGAGATCGAGAAATTTAATGGTTAGAGTTTTGAGTTGTGGAAGCTCAAGATGGAGGATCTGCTGGTGGATAAAGATCAGTGGATCACGATAGATCCAGGTACTAAACCAACGGTAATGTCAGATGAAGACTGGAAGAAACTGGATCGAAAGGCTAAGAGCACAATATGGTTGTGTGTCTCAGATTCAGTATTGTTGAATGTATCTGGGGAAGCTACGACGAAGACCTTGTGGGAAAAGCTAGGGACTTTGTACCAATCTAAGTCTCTAGTGAATAAATTGTTCCTACGGAAAAAGCTGTATAACCTGAGGATGAAGGATGGAGACTCGGTGACAGAGCATCTAAATGCCTTCAATACTGTGGTAAGTCAGCTGTCATCTGTTGATATTAAAATCTCAGATGAAGATAAGTGCATCACTTTGTTGTGTTCTCTACCAGACTCGTGGGACAGTCTGGTTATTGCAATAGGTAGCAATACAACTACCTTGAATTTTGATGACATTGTCTCACCCTTGCTGTCGGAGGAAATGAGACGGAGAAATATGGAGGGTCAGAATGGAGATGCCTTATCTGTACGAGGAAGGTCCCAGAACAGAAACAAGAATAAGGTTTCGAGAGGGAGATCTAAATCTAGAGGGAGATCTAAATCTCCTGGAAAGTTTGTAAAGGTGTGCTGGAAATGCGGAAAGGAAGGGCACTACAAAAAGGAATGCAGATCTAAAGCTCCTGAGAAAGGAAAGGGATCTGATGAAGGTCCTTCTGTAGAGGCAAAAACCACCTCAGATGAAGGTGGGATGTGTATTTGGCTTCTTCTTCAAATACACATGTAGATCATGAGTCATGGTTGATTGACTCAGGTGCATCCTTTCACTTCACTCCCCATAGGGAGTGGTTCTCCGAGTATGAGAAATATGATGGTGATGTTCCCTAGGGAATCCTGCGCGTCTTCTCTCTCTCTCTCTCTCTCTCTCTCTCTCTGAGCCCAGATCAAACGTCGGACATGGAAAACCAATGCGAAGCCGGCAAGGTGGAAGCGGCAGAGGACTGCAGCCCGAATATTCCCGCATTAGCTTAAACTGAGTCAGAAGCAAGATGGATGATGCAGGTAAAACAGTGTTCGAGAAAGATGCCCTGCAAGATGGTTTAGGGAGCACTGGTATTAATGCTGGACTTTGGACTGAACTCATACAAGCTAAGCAAGGTAGCACCGCATGATGGGTGTAACTGCAGGTGGTTCCCGAAATGGACTCAAAAGCCTAGTCAGTTCTCTGAACAAAGACCATGTTATGGCATCAAAGGCTTGGACATATTGAAGAGAAGGGCCTTCAGGACCTGCATGGAAATGGTATGGTAGAAGGTATGTCTAATTGCTCTCTGGATTTCGATTTCTGTGAACATTGTGTATATGGGAAGAAGAATCAGTTGAGTTTTCCGTCTGGTGCTAAGAGGGCGAATAAGATATTAGAGCTTGTGCACAGTGATGTGTTTCGACCTGTGTCGGTTCTATCACTAGGAAAGTCTATGTACTATGCTTCATTCATAGATGAATTCTCAAGGAATACATGGATATATTTCTTGAGGAAGAAATCTAAAGTCTTTGACAAATTTAAAGAATTTAAGGCTCTGGTGGAAAACCAGACAGAGAAGAAGATAAAGGTGCTGAGGATAGATATGGTGGTGAGTTCTGTAAGAAGGAATTTGAAGAGTTCTGTAAGAAGTGTGGTATAGCACGACAAAAGACTACTCCATACACACTGCAGCAAAATGGAGTTGGCAGAAGAATGAACAAAACACCGATGGAAAAGGTACACATGCTCATGGCATCAAGGACAAGAATTTTGGGCAGAGGCAGTGGAGACTGCATGCTATCTGGTTAACAGATCACCTTCATCAGTGTTGGAGGATAAGACTCCACATGAGGTATGGACTGGTAAGAAACCCTCTCTTTCACATCTAAAGGTATTTGGATGTGATGCATATGTACATGTTCCAAAGGAGAAAAGGACCAAGTTGGATAATAAATCTAAAAGGGGCATCTTTATTGGGTATAAGGATGGTTTAAAGGGTTACAAGCTTTGGAACCCAGAAACAAGGAAGGTTGTGTACAGCTTAGATGTGGTGTTTAGAGAGGTGAAAGATGTTGTTATACATGAAGTCCTACCAAAGGAACCTGAGAATATAGATTTTGAGCTAAAGGAGGATGAATCAGACTCTACAACAGAAGAAGACTTAGAAGAGGAAGAGCCACAAACTCCAGTTGTGAGAAGATCAGTTCGGGAAAGAAGGCAACCAGAAAGGTATAGTCCATATGCTTTCTGTTCAGGTTTTGCCTTAACTATAACTGATGATGATCCCAGAACTGTCAGGGGGGTAGTAGATTCAGAGGATGGAAAACTCTGGAAGGAGGCCATGGTTGATGAAATGGCATCCTTGCATAAAAATGAGGCATGGGATTTGGTGGAGTTGCTCTAGTCAAAGTGAAGTCTACCTGGGAGAAATGCAGTTTAAGAAGAAGATGAATGTAGAAGGCAAGGTGGAGAACTACAAAGCTTGGTTGGTAGCAAAAGGTTATTCCCAGGTGTCGGGAATCGATTTTGGTGATATTTTTTCTCCTGTTGCCAAAGTTACTTCTATTAGATTACTTTTATCTGTTGCTGCTGCATTTGATTTTGAGATAGAACAGATGGATGTGAAGACAACATTTCTTCACGGGGACCTAGAAGAGGAGATCTACATGAAGCAACCTGAAGGCTTTATGGTGAAGGGTAAGAAAGAACTGGTGTGCAGGTTGAAGAAGTCGTTGTATGGGTTAAAACAGTCACCAAGGATGTGGTATCAGAAATTTGATACCTATATACGGGGACTTGGCTTCACTAGAAGAAAGGAGGATCACTTTGTTTATTTTAAATTAAGTGGTGACCGTGTTATTTATTTGGTCTTGTATGTGGATGATATTTTTTTGATTGGAAATGACAAAGAAATTATCCAAGATTTTAAGACCCAGTTGTTCTCCAAATTCGACATGAAGGTTCTTGGTGCTGCAAACTATATTTTGGGCATGGAAATTAAGAGAGATTGGGCAAAGAGGAAGCTCTAGTTAAACTAGAGAAAGTATGTCGAGACTATATTGCACAGATTCAATATGCAGGATAGTAAACCGGTAAATGTTCCTATTCCTGTAGGTGTAAAGCTGTCTGCTGAACAGTGTCCCAAGACATAAGAAGAAGAGGAGGATATGTCCCGTGTTCCATATGCAAGTGCAGTGAGTAGCCTAATGTATGCAATGGTCTTTACTAGACCAGACATTGCACATGCAGTGGGAGTATTGAGCAGGTTTATGTCAAACCCAGGGAAGGAGCATTGGACAACAGTGAAGCGGGTTTTCAAATATTTATGTGGCACTAGTGATTATGGCTTGTGTTACCAAGGAAGACTAGGATTAGAAAGAATGTTGGACATTCGTGGCTTTGTTGATGCAGATTGGGCTGGAGATCTGGACCAAAGAAGATCTACAAGTGGTATGTGTTTAGCCTTTTTGGAGGTGCAGTCAGTTGGATGAGTAAAAGATAGTCTGTAGTGGCGCTTTCAACTACAGAGGAAGAATACATAGCAGCCACTCATGCAAGCAAGGAAGCAGTTTGGTTGCAGAGATTGTGTTAAAGTATGGGGTTGGTACAACAAGCTATAAGGATAGACTGTGATAGCCAAAGTGCAATTTTCTTGGCTATAAACCCTACTTATCATTCAAAGACAAAGCACATTGATGTTCAATATCACTTTGTTAGAGATATGGTTGAGGCTAAAAGGGTGTTGTTGGTAAAGGTGGACACTTTGAAGAATGTTGCGGATGCATTGACGAAGTCTGTGAGCACTCAGAAGTTCTCTTAGTGTAGAGAAACAATGGGTGTTGGCCCCCTGTGGAAATAAAACAACAAGTGGGAGAATGTTGGGTATGTGTTATATTCTTTCCACGACTAGCCCCACGCGCTGTACGTTGTGTCGGGCGCAGCATGGGGGTCACAGGGGGGTGGCAGCCCCCCCTGTCGGGGTCCGGGGCAGCGCCTCGGCGAATTTTTTTTTGGTATGCGGTCCCACTCATAGGCGGACCTACCCATGTTTTGTGCATGAGTTTGCACATGGTTTTTGGGGTACGATGGTTTTCGACCCCTGGTATTTTGTAGATCCGATCAAGGGAACTACGGTTATGGTCTAATCCAGGGTTAATGGATTGGGGTTTATGTCTGCTTCGACATGTATATATATGTGTTGTGACACTAAAAGGAATAGAATGAAATATCAAGCTGGGCATCCCGATTTGGGATCCAGGGGAAAATCTCTGTGTTTATCTGTTTTATGCTCTCGCTATTGTTTATTTTCTGTTATAAGATTCGTGTGTAGATAATTTTTGTTCAGAGTTAAAACCTACAATAACAAGAATACAAGACAAATTAAGTCTCTCCCTCTCGTCATTTTTTGGGGTGTGTGGTTGGCACACAATAAAGTTATTTTCTGTAATAAATAATCATTACCAGCTAGTGTGGCGGTGGAGGGTATGGAAATTTTGTCTCATTACCCACAAGCTAAGGATGTTGCTCCTCATAGAAACTTGATTCTAGAGAATCTATACATGTCTTTTATGCGAGGTTTCTTTGATGGGGAGGAATAAGGGGATGCACAAATTTATGGTGGGGTTTTAATATCGTATCTGTTCGAACATCATTTTTTTCAAGTCATAATGGGTCTATGCACCGGCTTTAATAATTTTTTAGAACTTCTTTATTGTATATATTTTTTGGCATTTACTCAGGAAAAAGGATGTGAAAAGCTTCAAGTTTTTGGGGATTCCTTACTGGTTATCAACCGCGTCAATGAAATTCAACAATGTCATAGTCTACATCTTTCTCACATTTTGGATGATATCAATCTCACTTTATTTATTTTTCTTCGAGGCAGATTTATAGGAAGTGGAACAAGGAAGCAAATAGGCTTTCTCAGGAAGGCCTTCAACTTGAGCGGGGGCTCTAGCTAATAGAATAATTTCACAATATTGAACACTTCCAGTTTTATCACAGACCAGACATGGACAAGCCTTTCCCACAAACTTAGTTTTTTCATAGTTTTTGCAAAATATTTTTCGTTGTTGGTTATTTATTTCAGTTTGCATGGAGCCATAATTGGCTAGGATCATAACAATATTTTTAGTTGATAATTTTTGTTTCAGTTATTATATGTTCTTAATATGTGGATGTATGAGACCCTTAAGGTCAAGACATATACTTTTTGCTATTATGTTTAATGCAGTTGTAGCCACTTTAGGGATCTCGGTAGGTTCAACAAAGTACACATATGGATGTGTATTTGCAGGATGAAATTTTGTTTTAAATATAAGTCAAATTACGATTTTTTTCCCAGGAAAAAAAATTATGCGATAATATCTATTTCAATTAATGTGTTAGTGTGATAATATTTCCTTCACTTTACAATATCATGCAATAGCATTACCCTCTTTTACTTTTTTAATTGGTGTGATAACATCCTCCCTAATTCAACATCTTGATATTATAAAATACTTTGTCGTTCTATCATAATGTGTTAATGTGATAATATATTCCTTCACTTTACAATATCTTGCAATAAAATTACGTCCCTATTTTACATTTTGAATTGGTGTGATAGCATCCTCCCTAATTCAACATGTTGATTTGATAAAATCCTCTCTCGTTTTATGATAATGTCCTCCCTCGCTTGTACTAGCATATAACTTGACTCAACTGCAGACCTTTTCAACTATGGATATTGATCACAGAGATATGTGTGTGTGTGTGTGTGTGTGTTAGGGGGGGAGGGTCCTCTTTATCTATATATTTGTGTTTTTGTGTGTGTGTGTGAGAGAGAGAGAGGGAGATATGGATTCATACATGATATCAAAGTTTTTTGGGTCTGATGATAAATTGAAGTGGTTTGACAAAAAAACCATATTTTGTCCCATGGTTATGATATTGGATTATACAAATTTTTGAGAAGTCTAACTCTCTAGCAACAAAATTGAGTTGGTTAGTGTGAAGTTTACATCCTTTGGCACCAACTAAATGGAAAGAGATGAATGACTAATATTATAAGTGTCTTTTTGTTCAATTCTTATTAAAAATATATTATAGAGAAGTAATAACCTTAGTTATTCATCGACCATCTTCGATTAATAAGTAGAGCAATGTGTGTGGTCTCTTTATTGGACTCTATGAGTCCATCTTCCTTGACACAATTTTTTCGTATGGTTTATATTTAGCTAATTTTCATATTCTATTGCATGCTCTTCCATATCCATATTCTTCTTTGTTATGAAGCTCGCATCAATTGAAAATCAACTAGCATCTCCAACAAAGGGGGCTCGCGTGGACTATAAGACTAAGTGAAAGGCCTCTAAGTCTTATATATTACACCCAAAAACACACCAACATGTCCTTCACCACCCATTGTGAGTTAATTGAATTTATGAAATCATTCATCTTATCTCCAGTGTCTTTGGGATCCTATGGGAAAAAAAGAAGATGCTCCTCGTTCTTTGTGATTGGTGCTTTTGTGATGTGTTGTCAACTGCGAGATTATTGAATAAGCATAGAGCCATGTCCATTATTTATGTTTTTGTTCCATGTTAATGTGATCGTGACTAAATTGTCACATGCCATGGAGAAAAAGAACTTGGAAAGTTAGACATAGTTCATGGATAATATGTCTTTTTTTAAGGAAGAAGATTCAAAAAGTGTGGACACACCTCTAAGCAATGTTATCACCAAAGTGAGGGGAGATGTCATCATGTCGACCCAAAGACTTACACCCTAGAGTTACTTATTTAGCAAAATTGTTAGTACATGTGATACTCTGTGGAGAATAATGCTAATAACTAGCATTTGCACCGAGAGGTGCAAAGTAACGTCGGGGAGTGTGGAAAACCATAATTAAGTGAAATATATGGAAATTTTAGTTTCTATATATTTTTTAAAGAATGCAATAGGAGGTTAAATTTAAAAAGAAAGTTATACTAACATAAAGTAACACTAATATAATTGTCCCAAAATAATGGCATAGTAATGATGGTATCCTTCCTCTTCATGATCCCTTCTCATCCTCTGTTTTACTATATGACATTTGAGAAGTGGAGAAAGTACCAAGGTGGGATAAGAATCAACAAATGAAAAATATCAAGAGAGAAAATGAAGGAAAGGAAACCATTTGCACTCAAGAAGCATACAAAATGGATTCATGAACTCCCTCATAAATTGGATCAAATAAAAAAATCATGGAGCTCCTTGCTAATAATGAGAAAGAAAATAAATTTGGAAAAAAGGAAAAAACTTGAGAAAGAGATGCTCATTTGGATATAACACTATGCTCATAAGCATCTCTTGCCAAATTTGGCTACTAGGCTTAGACACATCTCTTTCCAAATTTGACTACTCTATGTGAAATTCTATTGAAATTAAAGTTTTTTTTTTTTTTTTTTTTTTTTTTTTGTAAAGACAATCTATCAAGCAATGGTTAACACCTCTATTTATCAAGCAAGTTTCTGCTAGTTAACACCTCTATTTATCAAGAAATTTTCTACTAGTTAACACCTCTATTTCTCGAGCAAGTTGGTTGTGCTGCAGAGAGGGCTTTGGTGGGAGAATGAGGAAGAGTAGCGACTCTCCTGAGTGTTGGATGAATCGTTTTGGTGGGCTGCACAGGGGCATAGACAAGAGAGACCCCGAGTTTTAGTTTATTAATTTGTAAACCCTGTTTCCAACAACTGTGGAGAGGATCTGAATATAAACTAAACCCTAATTAAAGAGCTGAACCAACTGCATCATATACTAAAAAAGAAGATTCTATTTTAATTTGTAGAATGTGAATACCCTCAAGGTGCATATAGGTCCAAGTTGTCACAAGTAAAATGTCTTACCCAAACTCATTTGATTGATGGTATTATCCTTCATTCCGTTGATGGACTTATTCTTTTTCCCTTCCATGATGTGAAAAACTCATTGGTGTCGATTCCATGCCCATTTCGCTTCGTGCTTGTCTCTCATCAGTCAAGCTGGAAGAATCTTTTCCGTCTGTTGGCCTATTTTTAATTATTGAAGACGATCAGGTACAGAGAAAATCCTTTCATATGCATTCATATGTATCGCAGCCCGATCATTGTCTTCTGCTATGTTTATGGAACAATTAAGAAATTATCTCTAGTATTTTCATGGTTATGAATTACTTCTTTTCTTGTTTTATTTTTTATATTTTCATAGAGTATGTTAGACAAACAGTTAAAGAAGATCATGTCAGGAATTATGCTAAGGCCTTTTCTCTTTACATGAATGCCCTTGAATACTTCAAAACTCATCTGAAGTATGAGAAGAACCCCAAGATTAAAGAGGCCATTACACATAATTTTACTGAGTATTTGCGAAGGGCAGATGAAATCCATGTTGTGTTAGATGATGGAGGTAGTGCAGGGCCTGCTACAAATGGTGATGCAGCTGGTGTGACAAGAGCGAAGACCAAGCCCAACAACAAGGACGGATATGGAGATGGAGAGGATCCTAAGCAAGTGAAATTGCATGTGGGCCTTAATTCAGTGATTATTTGCGAGAAGCCTAACGTGAAATGGAGTGATGTGGTAGGGATTGAAAGTGCCAAACATGCTTTGCAAGAGGCATTTATCCTTCCAGACAGACGTTGGGCGTTATTCGCGAGAAGCCTAACGTGAAATGGAGTGATGTGGCAGGGTTTGAAAGTGCCAAACCGGCTTTGCAAGGCAGTTATCCTTCCTCTGAGACAGACGTCCAGTGCAAATCTAGGACAGTGGAGAAATCGGAATCCAGGACAGTGGAGAAATTGAGTACGGTAGAACGAATTAAACTCACCCACATGTCAACATATAATTGGTTAAAAGGGCAATGAGGAAGGTTTTTGATTAGGTGGGGTGAACAATGTTTTCCCACCCAATCTCATAAAGAGAATGCCTCTGGCATAAATATACTTTCACACTTCGCGCTTTTCATTGGATGATTCTTCGCAAAGGGACGAATGTTTCCCCAATGTAAAAGAAGAAAACGAATAACTGTGTTTCAATGTCCTTCGCTTGGAATTTGATGTCCGATAGTATGTATTGTAGAAAATTTGGTTGAAATTTGAAACTGTAATAATACAAAGGTAGAGATATTAATGGTTGGACGAATAACGGTATTTCAATGTCCTTCGCCTGGAATATTTGGTCCATGCTCTTCAAGCTAGTTGGGTCCATTGTCTTCTGGGATTAACATGTTTATTGGTTCTCCTTCCTCACCTAATAGCCAGAAGAAGCAAGATATCATTCAATTGCTTGTTGGATTGAGCTAGCAATCGAAGACATAGAGAATTGAAAAATTGTTGGATCAGATTTAATTTATTGTATATGCTATTCTGGTACCTTGGTTCTTTGCATTTCCTCTTTCGTGATGTATAGGGGTTCTTTGCATTTCCTCTTTCATGATGTATGTACACGCCATATTTGGAAGACAAATAAGTGGGGTTGTAAGATGTCGCAAGTTGGATAGAGAGTATGATTAAAAGGGAGGAGGTAGAATGATTGAAAGGAATGTTTCTTGAGGAAAAAATAACGTTATTAAAATTATATTTATTAAATTAAAAATCAAATTGAAAACGTTCAAGATTAAAGTTTGTTTATAAACAAGATGACTATTAAATATTCACCATCCAATATTAATTTTGTTTTTTAATTTATAAGCAAAATTAAAAAGCTTGCAAGCCCACAAACCGATTCCAATATAGGCGTCGACGCCTATAGGTGAATTAAAAACCATGAATAATAAAATAAATGATGAACATGTGCACCGAGAAATTTAAAACAAAATATATAATATCTTCGCATCATAATATGTGAGGCAATAATCCCTGACAAATTTAAAACTTCCTTGTAATAATGGAAATATCTATATAACTGTTACAACAAAGGTAAAGGAAAAAGAAGATGCTCAACCTTGACCTCAGGCATTACAAAACATACATGAAATTATATGGTGGATAATAGAAAACATACGCGGAGTGATCAACCTGCCACGACAAATAGACTGGTCAATTTAAAGGTTGAAGTGTGTGATATCAGGTGTCAGCTTGTAAACTAATTAGCAGGACCTGAAGGTGGAGGATTGGATATTTGGTGCCAGGAATAGTAGGTCTGTATGACAGTCATTGCAAAAACAAAGAACCCAACGGTAGGAAGTAAAAAGTTCCAGCTTGATAAGTAGTCAAAAAATCCCCAAAGCGTCCTTATTATTTTGGTTTTGCGATCGTTTTTCCAGAGCACAACAAACAGTCCTCTACCGAGATCATCGGAATTAGGTCCCAAGTGACAAGTGAAGAAGGGTTGACCCAAATCGTCCCACATCTTGGCTATGCATTCGTCTGTTAACATGTTCATAGAAACAACACAACGATTCATTATGACGTTAACATCTGTGTTGCTACGAATGACACCAAAATCCCTCAGCACGTGAACATCTTGAGGAGTCTGGATGAGGAAATTCATCAAACTCATGTAACGCATCACGACGTTTCCACGACTCGGATCGTTGAACTCCATGGCAACCATGTTCCTCAACAACACTTTCGTGTGGGTTTCCCATATATTTATCTCTGGAAGGTACAATGTACCTGAGTATTCGTCCAAACGGATCTTGTTAGGCCACTTCAGAAGAGCTTGAATTTAATCCTAACTTTTGCCAACTTCTCCACGTTTAGTGTGATTTCATACATGCGTTCAATACTGGATGACATAGAAATTTTTAGAAGACTGAAACTTTTTCAATACCTGATGGCATTGAACTTGTTAAGATAGCCGACAGACCTGGTAAAAGTCTTGCACCATAAAGTATTTTCTTATCAATACTAAGACCCCGCCTATGTTTGAAATTTGATTAACTTGCTTAACTAATAAGTAGTTGTGTTAAGCTCATGAACCTAACAATGATGTAAATCATTGGACTAAGCCAAATGTCTTGCATTGTAAAGTATTTGATTATCATTATTAAGACCCGCCCTAGGTTTGAAATTTGATTGAACTGCACTTGTGTTAAGCTCGTGAACTTGCCAAGTTTGAAATTTGATTACCCTGCATAACTTATAAGTAATTGTTTAAAGCTCATTAATATAAAGACTAGTATAAAGGTACTCCATCTAACTTGACCCAAGACCACCTTGGTAACAAACGATAAATTTACAAATTATCCTCTTGTACATAAAAGTGATGTCCTCATCCAAAACATATGAACATAGGTTTGGTAACTTCATTGTATGGTGTGCCATGGAATAAACCTCAAGGTACCACACGGTGTAGAAAATTGACAAACAATTGACCTTTCTATGAATGTCGTGAGACGCTTCCAAGTTGTTTGGTATGATCTGTACCAAGGGTCACACAAATTGACATGACGGTTCTAAACGAAAAAATGGTCGATTACCTATTCAACGGTTCCAAAATTGACCCATTCGACATTTGAAAATTTATGTAACAACAATCCAGGAAAAAAAAAAAAAAAAACTGAACGCTATAATAGGGATATCAAGAATGAACTTTAAAGTTTGCAATGAAGTCGGTGTGTTGCGCTTGTCGTCCTCACTTGGCATTTGTAGGATTGGCGCAATGAATGCGTGCATGCAACCCAGTAAATGATTTTCATCATTGATAGTAATTGGTTTTTTACCATGATTACAAATGTGTGCTGAGAAAGGAGAAAGCTCCCTACTCGCATTCTCCAATAGTTGATTGAAGTCTTCATCACTTTCATCGATGTTCCCAAAAACCACTCTCAGCACAACAAGTGGTTTTGATTCTCGAGCTTCAGAATATCACACTTGATACACTCATGAAGCGGAGCTAATTCAATCATGTCATTTTCTACACTGAGACTGAGATTGGTAGTGCCAGGACGATGATCATCCACGTGCTTTTTCTCATCACGAAGCGTAGATAAGAAGATTTCCTTTTTCTCATCACGAGGTCGAGAGAGGAAGATTAAGAAATGTAAGAGGAAATATTAATCAACCATCATTAGAGCGAATTTCCCCGCATCTGTATTGGCTGGCAAGTGATAGAAATACTCTATCTTTGGCTGCATCTGTTCCATGATGTCAACTATAGACCTGAAACCCTTGCCACGTTTGCACAGTTGCTGCAAGAGCATGGTCACGGACTTGGCTTTGTACATCTCCGTCATTGAAATCTTAAGTTCTGCACAGGAAGATTCAATATATTTCTCTAGATTGGAATGGTGGTAAGGCCAAATCGACAGAAACCGTGGAATATAAGCCTATGGTTTCATCTTCAACAGAGGCGTTACCACTCCTAGGATCGCATTCGCCTTTCATATGCTAATCTCTTTACGTCCAGTACAAATCAGGACGGTGGAGAAATCGGAATCCAGGATGGTGGAGAAATCGAGTAAGGTAGGACGAATTAAACTCACCCACATGTCAATATATAATTGGTTAGAAGGACGATGAGGAAGGTTTCAGATTGGGTGGAGTGAATAGTGTTTGCCCACCGAATCTCATAAAGAAAACGCCTCCGGCGTAAAAATGAAAAAATATTGCACCAAAAAAAACCAATAAATTTATTAGAGAAAGAACATCAATAACAATGTTATTAAAAGCTTAGGGTATTTACCCGTTTATCCAAACATAACCACATCGACATTAAAACTCAACAACTTTGATTCACATTACACCACATGTACAAACCTTGCATGGTGCAAGAAGGACATTAGAACTTTAAAAGAAACCACGATTGGGCGAAATATAAGAGTATCATAACCTCTAGATTTAGTCACTTCCAACATGCCCATTAGAATATACACTACCCTTTTTTCCATCTCATCTACTTCCTTGTTGTTTCCTCAACAAACATGATAAAATTAGATTTTGGATAAGAAGGGATCTATCTCTAAGGTTTCTCTTATAACATCATGTAAGTGAGTCTCGTGGCATTTGAATCTCCTATTGAGCCACTCCACCACTAACTTTGAGTCCTTAAATACATTAATATCATTTATATCTCTTATTTTAGCCAAAGTTGGGAGCGTATAAGTTGTCCATGGTTTAACCGAGTTGTTAATTACCATCCCAAGAGCACATTTTACTAAAACGAGTATTTTATATATGTTTTATCTTCCTCCTTCTCCATGTTTCCCTTGATTTCCGTGGGATGTCACATCAAAAATCTCTTGGGGATATAAAAGACATTTCTCAAACTCCCATGCTTGTCTCATTTTTCTTTTTGTTGTAGTCCTTGGAATACCATCATGGACATATCTTCATTGTAAATAAATTGTGTTGGATCTAGGGAATTCTATTGAAATATAGTTATATTTCTTGCCACTGATATTAACCATGGAACTATTACTTGGAGAGAACAACCTCCTTGCCTTTTATTCACTTTTCCATATCTTCTTCCACAATTTTCCTTGGCTAACTGCCTGTTCTATAAAAATCTTGGTTGAGTTCAAAACTACCATGATGAAGTGGTATTTTGAGAATAGTGATTTACAATCCCCCCACTTTATTTTCATAAAAGATAAATTTTAATGGGGTGGCATGAGGGGGAGGGGTTCTCATTAACCCTAGATGAACAATTGTAGATCAATATGCTTGGGGTTTGGGAAAAAAGACGAATAATCAAGTTGAAGCCTATGAGTTACTCTATGGACTTACCATTGCTTGTCAAATAGGGATCAAGGCTATGAACATTTTGGGGGACTCCATCCTTATTATAAAACAAATTGTAAAAAATAGTGCAGCACAAAACAATAAGTTGAATCAAATCCTAGAAAGAATCAAAGGACTTTGCCTCCTATTTGAGAAAGTTCATTTATTTCATATATAAGTAAGGTTGAGCTAGGAGGTAGACATGCAAGAAAATATAGCATGCCAAATAAAGGAGAGCCATAACCAAGCAAATGGAAATGAAGGTTACCTCCCTATCCCCTAACCTTGATTATGGAAAATATTTTGTATGAGGCAAATTATTTCCCTCATAATAAGGAAAGTAGTAAAATATCATGGAATTTAGAGATAAATTGACAAATTTTCATCCCTGATCATTTTTTTGATTGAGATTTTACCTTTTTATTAGCCTGCCCCCCCCCCACCCCTCTCTACCCGCAACGTTTCATCTGATTCTTTCCCTCGCTGAAAATCTTTCCCCCGAACCCCTCTACCCTTTCCACCCCCCCTCCCCCCATCCCTTGTTTCCATCTCCTTCGACCCCCCTACCTCACCCCCCCCATCCCTAGCTGACATCCCTTTCCTCGACCCCCTTTACTCCCTCCCCCCTCCCGTTCCTCCCTCCACCCCATGGCATGTAACAAAAGGATTAGGTGGCACGATTATAGAACATGGAGAGTGTTGGGCACTTTATTTGAACAAATTGCTGCATTAAATTATCGACCAGGGAAACTCGTGAGCTTGTGATGGTGCCAGCAATATATATGCAGGAGTAGGCAACTAACTCTATGTCTAACTAAATTGTTTATGATTCAATATAATATGCAAGGGAATACTTTAGACAAGGCTCCTAACTTAGGAGGTCCTGGTTGTCCTTCCCTACAGTATCATAGAGAAATCATTCATAAAACCATAAACTTGAAATAAAGACAAGGCTATTCAAAAGCTGAAAGTAATATATTCTATAACTCTAACTCAATTAGTTTAAAAAGAGGAATAATATTGAAATGGTTCTCGACTCAAGAAATCCACTTTCACCTCAATTACCACTTAATGAATCAGAGATTAAAACCAAGAACTTAAGATGGATAAATTATTAATGAAAGAAGCTCTTAACTTAAGAGACATGTAAAGTATTCCATTATAATTCATTCATCAATCACACACAAATCCTTAAACATCTAAGAAATGAAAAGAAACAAAATCTAATATGAAATAAAATGTTTCTCTCATCCTTTTAGAGTGAGCTCAATTCTCTTAAGAACAAGACAATTTATTCCATATACTACATTAAGGAAACTTATATCTAAAACTACAGAAATTCCATAAACACAATTTACATCTAAAACTACATAATGGAAATATATGAAAAATGAAGCTTTATTCTATTCCATCATCAATTGGATACAATGCTCTAAGAGTCCTCCCCTTGGAATGGAGGAGGCACTCCTATTTATACAATGAGAGGAGTAACAAACTCATAATGATCATCCACTAATATCTCTAACCATCTAGACACATAACCCTATCCTCCATGATCTCCTCCATGATCTTTTCCATGAGGTTTATCTTCTTAAATTCGAATTTGATCATCCAAGGCCACATAAAGGTGTCTTGGAAGCTTCCTTTGTGCCTACACATGTCAACAAACTCATGCTAATTGTTAGGTATAAGTTTAATCATATTATTTTCTAAGTTTTAGCCATAAATTCACTTTAAAATGTTAAGAATTAATAAACTTTGGAAAAACATAGTTATGAATCAATAATGAGGTGAATGTAATGATATGGAGGTGGAATGGAGGTGACATGAAGGTAAAATGTGAAGATATTGATGAATAATGGAGTGAAAATAGAGACTATTTTGAGGCCCAACATACCCCCAACCTGAAGGTATTGCATGTCCTCATGCAATCTATTACATTACTTTTTGGTACTTGAGCTTTGGCTTAAACTCTGCATGAGATCATTTACTTAACTTTTGCAAAGCGTTATTTTGATGATCTACAACTTGGTTGGTTCTTGTGTTTCAACCATATTTTGTTTGTTGCGTTCATTGTATGATCTTTGCATAATGATAATGTGCTTTTTATGGCTGAGTATTTTTGTTGGAATGCATCATGGTTGGTTCTTGTGTAACAACCATGATTCTATTGGCATCCAATTAACTTTTAAATACTTTAGACAAAGCCATTTGTATGCTCATGTAATAGTAAATATATTTTGAAGGTAAGTGGGTTTAGAATGTGATATATAACTGCGGATATGAATGTGACAAAGCATGTATGTAAATCTATGAAGTTGGAGCTTTATTTTCAATTGGAGTTGAATATTAAAGAATTATTAGAAAAACATTAGGTGGTTTTTGTCCCGGAGTGGGTTTCCACCTTTAAAACTATGTGCATTTGTGTTCTTCTTGTTTGCTGCTATCCTTGTACAAACACTGATAATAATTGAAGATTAACTAATGCTCCAATTGAAAGGAATACTGATTCACCCCCCCCTCCCCCTCAGTATTTCCAACAATTGGTATCAGAGCTTGGTTCCTTCAATAGCAGTTTAACAGCTGGAAGGAGGTCATGGAGCATACCAAGAATGGTGTACCTCTATTCAATGAAAATAATTATGCACTCTCGAAAGGAAGAATGGAGGTCTATCTCTTGGCACAAGGTTACGAAGTATGGGACACTGTTCAAAATGGATTTACATCAACCGCGGATGAACAAGGTAAGAAGAATTTGGTAAATGATGCAAAAGCAAAGAATATTATTATCAGTGGACTTATTGAATCTGCTTATCATTAGGTGTTGGGTTGTAAAACCGCCAAAAATGTATGGGACAAGCTTGAGAATATATATGCAGGTGACTCAAATGTCAAAGAAGCAAAGCTTCAAATCTATAGAGAAAAAATTGAGCAACTCAGAATGAAAGAAGATTGCAACATTGCTGCATACTTCCAATACGTTGATGAAATAACCAATACTCTGGAAGGATTGGGAGAGCCAGTTGACGAGAAGACTATTATACAGAAGATTCTTAGAACGTTACCAGGGAGATTCAACCCAAAGGTATCGGTCTTAGAATACAGTGAAAATATGGACAAACTCAGCAAGGAAGAATTACATGGAGTTCTCATAGCATATGAAATGAGACTTGATGAAGAAAAGGGTACTTCAAATCTAGAAACTGCGTTCGTTGCATCTAAGCAAACCAATAAGGACAAACAACCTTCAATTGAAATGACATGCACCTGCAAGTGTGAAGAAAAAGGAGATGATGGAGAAGGTCTTTCAGATGAAGAATATGCTTACTTACAAGAAAACTAAAACCTGGTAAGGGAAAATTCAAAGGTAAACTTCCATTGATATGTTTCGGTTGTGGTGAGGTTGGGCATTTCGTAGAAAAATGTCCAAACAAAAGTGATGGAAACTCAAAAGGAAAGAAAGGCTTTAAGAAATTCAACAAGCAAGGCAAAAATAAAGGATCCAAAAGGAACTTTCTCTCTAAAGAAGATAGCTCCTCATCTGATGAAGAAAGTGACAGCAAAGAAGAAGCCAATGACAAAGTATTGTTTATGGCCAAGCATAATAAACAAGAAGTATCAAACAATGAAGAAGAAGGGTTGACCATAGAAGAATTTTATGAGGAGGCAATCAAGCTTATAAAAGAGCTCATTGCTGAGAAGATCCATTCCAACACTCTTGAAGAACAAGTTCAAGGTCTCAAAATTGAGGTTGAAGAACACAAATGTATTGAAGAGTCACTTCAAAAGAATTTGGAAGAAAGCAACCAAGAAAGGGAAGCATTAGAAGCCGAAGTAGTCTTGCTGCGTAAGGAAGTGAAGAAGGGAAAAACTGTCCAAAACTATGCCAACAGCTCAAGGGCATTGGAAGAACTCATCAACCATCAACGATCTTACAACGACAGAACTGGCCTCGGTTACAAAGAAGAAGAAGCAGGACCTTCTACAACAAAATACAATGAACCTATGAGATCTGACATACATGAAGACTTCGTTGGACAAGATTCGCAGGCACATCCTTGGAAGACGATTCCTCGATGAAGATTTTCATCCAGGTACCAACATATTTTTCATGGCTATTTTTATTCATGTGGAAAATTTGGTCATAAAGCTGTAGAATGTCGCACGTACCCTATGAACCAATACAATTCCAAGAGATTCTTCAAATATGAACCTCCCAGGGCTCAATGAAACATCAATAGATTTGAAAATTTAAGAAATAATATGGAATGTTACAAATGTCAGAACTTTGGACACATAGCCAGAGACTGCAGACTTGAAAATCCTCTAGAAGAATATTCAAAGCCACAGAATGAACGAACATGGAAGAAGAAGAAGACTGATAATTGTGCTCTCGCTCTCAAGGCTCAAAAAAAGAAAGATGTGTGGTATGTTGACAACGGTTGCTCAACGCATATGACTGGAGATAGAAGGAAATTTGTATCTCTGAAAGAGAAGAAGGATGGAACCATATCCTTTGGAAATGATGGATCTTCAAATGTCATAGGATCAGGTACCGTCACTCTCGGAAGTAAAGATGTTATAGCCAAGAATTTTCTATTGGTCGAAAACATGAATCACAATCTGCTCAGTGTTGGACAAATGTGTGATCAAGGACACACAATGCTATTCAACTCCACAAAATGTGAAATTAGGAAAGGCAGGTATGGTAAAATTGTGGCTACAGCAAGTCGAGCTCCAAACGACATATATGTTATGGATGAAGCAACTAAAGCATGTCTACTAGCTAAAGAAGATGAAAGTTGGTTATGGCACAAACGAATGGGTCACATAAACTTTGACAATCTTGTCAGGATAAGCAAAAAGGAAGCAGTACGAAAAATTCTGAAAATCTCAAAACCTTCCAACACGCTATGTGAGGCATGTCGGCATGGCAAGCAGACAAAAGTCCAATTTAAAACAAAAGAACACTTTTCATCACATCCATTGGAATTGATACATATTGATCTATGTGGTCCTGTGAGAACAAAAGGCTTAGACGGAGAATTATATTTCATGTTGATGATAGATGACTATACCAAGATGACAGCCGTCAGTTTCCTAAAGAAAAAATCTGAAGCATTTGAGTGCTTTAAGATCTACAAGGAGTTGGTTGAAAATGAAACTGATTTGAAAATAAAGTGTTTAAGATCAGATAATGGTGGAGAATTCACTTCCAAATTATTTCAGCAATACTGTGACGGAAATGGAATAAAAAGGCAATTTTCAACAGCACGAACACCTCAACAAAATGGAGTTGCTGAAAGAAAGAATAGAACTGTACAGGAAATGGGTAGAACAGTGTTGAAGGACTCAAAATTGGATGAAAATTTCTGGGTTCAAGCAATTGATATGGCAGTCTTCATTATCAATCGAAGTCTTCTCAGAAATAATTGCAACAAGACTCCATATGAATTATGGAAAGGAAAACCAGCTAATGTAAAATATTTCAGAATCTTCGGAAGCAAATGTTATATCAAAAGAGAAGATCAAAATTTGGGTAAGTTTGAATCACGTGTTGATGAAAGTATCTTTGTTGGTTACTCACGCAAAATAAAGGCCTATAAATGCTATAATCTAAGACGAAAATAGATAGTGGAGAGCATAAATGTTACATTTGATGAAGATGGTGTTCTAGCGAGTAATGATGAGGATCTAGAATCTTTGAAACTTGAGACAGAGGCTAAAAAATACACAAATAAAATTGTAGAACAAGAAGCAACTATCAACGAGGAAGAAGTAAACAATGATCATCAAGATATACCAGAACAACAACAAGAAGCTCCTCCAAGGAGAACAAAAGAGCGGATTCAAAAGAACCATCCATCAAATCAAATCATTGGTGACATAAATGAAGGTCGACAACTTCGTTCATCACAACAAGCTCACGTTGCTTTTCTAGCAACCTTTGAGCCTAGTAGTTTTGAGGAAGCCAACCAGAATGAACATTGGGTAGTAGCTATGAATGAAGAATTGGATCAAATTGAGAAGAATAACACTTGGGAATTAGTTCCACGACCAAAAGATAAAAATGTCATTGGGACTAAATGGGTGTTCAGGAACAAATTGAATGAAGATGGGCAGGTTACCAGAAACAAAGCAAGATTGGTTTGCAAAGGCTATGCACAAGTGGAAGGAATTGATTTCGACGAAACATTTGCACCAGTTTCCAGAATGGAAGCCATCCGAATGTTTCTCGCCTATGCATGTTCAAGAAAAATCAAAGTCTACCAAATGGATGTTAAGTCAACATTTTTGAATGGAGAATTAGAAGAAGAAGTTTACATCGAACAACCTGAAGGTTTTCTACTATCACAAAAAGAAGACTATGTCTGCAGGTTAAAGAAGGCTCTATATGGTCTCAAGTAGGCTCCCAGAGCATGGTATGCTCGTCTTGATGGATATCTACGTCAACAAGGGTTCAAGAAAGGTATTGTTGATAGCAATCTTTATGTACAAATAGATAAAGATAATTTAACAATTGTTTAGGTATATGTGGATGATACAATATTTGGTAGCAATGATGATCGACTAAGTAAGAACTTTTCTACAAAGATGCAAAGTGAGTTTGAGATGTCTTTACTTGGTGAGCTGACATACTTCTTAGGGCTTCAAATATCTCAGCAAGAGAAAGGAATATTTATATGTCAAGCCAAGCACATCAAGGAAATGCTCAAGAAATTCAAAATGGAAGATTGCAAACCCGTCCTTACTCCAATGGTAATAGGTTGCAAATTGAGCATAGACGACTCATCTAAGGATGTGGATCAGAAGTTGTACAGATCTATGATTGGTAGTCTTCTATATGTAACAGCCTCTCGGCCAGATGTTATGCAAGTAGTTGGACAAGTAGCAAGATTCCAAGCAACACCAAAAGAATCACATATTATTGCCGTCAAAAGAATTCTTCGATATCTAAAGGGCACAGAAGAATATGGCTTGTGGTATCCCAAGGGTAACAATCTCATTATTCAAGCCTTTACAGATGCAGATTGGGCAGGAAGCGTTGATGATTGTAAGAGTACTAGTGGAGCAGCATTCTATCTAGGTGGTTGTCTCGTATCATGGTTGAGAAAAAAGAAAACTTCAATCTCGTTATCTACAGCGGAAGCAGAATACATTGCAGCAACATCATGTTGTACTCAAGTCCTTTGGATGAAACAAAATTTGCAAGATCTTCAAGTACAATTCAGTGAGCCTATTCCCATATTCTGTGACAACACTAGTGCCATCAACATCTCCAAGAATCCTGTCATGCATTCAAAAACAAAACACATTCCAATCAAATATCATTTTGTTAAAGAACAAGTCGCTGAAAATAATATCAAACTTGAGTATGTTTGTACAAAAGAACAAATTGCTGATATCTTCACTAAACCTTTACCTCGTGAAGCATTTGAATATCTTCGTCAAAATCTTGGGATTCTCCCAAGTTCTCATTAGATTTTCCTTTTTCAAGAATATAAAGTGGGAGTGGAAGTGTGTACAGGTCTGCAGGACGATTGTGTGTTAGCGGGAGTGGAAGTGTGTACAGGTCCGCAGGATGGTTGTGTTTCAGGGGGAGTTACCCTTTTCCATTGATGTCAAAGGGGGAGAGAATGTTGTAGGAAGAGATTTCCTAATCGTGGGGGGAGTACTTGTGTTGCCATCAATGCCAAAGGGGGATATTGTTGATGAGTGGTTGTCATTGATGTCAACCCAAGTAGCACCAGGGGCTAACCCAATATTGCATGGAAATTTTGACCTACCAAATTAATATATTCTGGGTCAATAATTATTTTGATGGTTTCTACTTGTCGAGATGTTTCCGTTGATATATGGTATACCATGTAATTCTTCACAGTTTGAGAGATATTCATGTTTGAAGTTTGTACCCCCAGTTAGTGGGCTAAAACCCCATGGGGTTGGGGCATGGGTCATTGAAAAGTCATAATTAATATTTTTTATGCTCCTAAATTCCCTCCCACGTTCACTTGTTGAAGCCCCTCTCAACTCAAGAATTCATATAAATTGTGATCTTCATTTCCTCCGTATGCAAGGGATTCGGCCATCTGAAACAGGTCATCTTTGAATTTTCATTATAACTTTTTTTCTACGAAGGTTCAGAAGCTGAAATTTTTATGAGGTGAAGCTGAAATCCTAAGGAAGCTACAGTAAAAATTTTAGATCAAGATGCGCAATATTTTTGGATATATGATCTGTGTAAGTCAGGGTTTTTGTAGGCTCCTGAAATTCATCTCAAAGAAGTGAGCTTGGTAAATTCATCATAACTCTAGTATCAAATTGGAATTCTGTAAAAAGTGATGGATAGTGCACAGTCTGTAATTTTTTCTCTATCAATTTCAGAAAAAAAATGAAGAAACAGTGACACGTGGCACGCTGTACTATTGCGCTATGCTGAAACAGTCCATAATTAGGGCATTGTGAGAGATTGGGTATAACTCTCTCTTCAAGAATCAAAATTGGGTCAGAACTGTGGCATTGGAAATATGACTCAGAGGAATACTACAGGACCAAAAATCAGATATTTAGGATCTGAAATGATAGAGATACATTAGATTCAATATCGAGCTCCTAGAAGGCAAGAAAAAGCTAGATCATGTGTTGTCAAGGGTTGCAAAGGACCAGACTTTCTATGGCCGAAAAACAAAGCAAGGTGCAGCAGAGGGTAGCATGACAAGAGTAGCAACCAAGGTGCATAACAGCAGCAAGAATTTCATCATATGAAGTCTTCAAGTGGGCGGCATTGCATACAATCATTGTAAATGTATCATTGTACTTAGTCATTGTAAATACATTATTGTATAAATTGTACTAGTAACTATCTGCCAAGGGTTGAAGAGGCAGTGTTGGGAGGTCTAGGATCATCATTAGGTGGTTGTGTTAAAGTTGGGTTTATGGTCTAGTATATCTTCTTCTTCTACATCATTCTATATCATTGTAAAGTGGACCATTTTCCCTGGTACGGGAGTCCATTATTCTTTTATTCTTCTATAGGGTGGTAGGGTGGTGCTAGGGTGAGTTGTAGCTCATTGGGTGTTGGGGCATCCGTTCAGTTGACTACTGAAGAATCTCGGGCGTTGGAGCGTCCATCCGATGGGAGCTGGAGAAGAATGCTTTTCTAGATTCTAGGAAGTTGGAGCTTTATTTTCAATTGGAGTTGAATATTAAAGAATTATTAGAAAAGCATTAGGTGGTTTTTGTCCCGAAGTAGGTTTCCACCTTAAAAACTGTGTGCATTTGTGTTCCTCTTGTTTACTGCTATAATTGTACAAAAACTGATAATAATTGAAGATTAAATAATGCTCTAATTGAAAGGAATACTGATTCACGCCCCCCTTTCAGTATTTCCAACATTATGTCCCCGAAGTGGATTTCAAGTCTTGGAGCAGAATCTGCAGTGTTTTGGAATTTGAATTCTGGGGTGTTTTGGAGAGAATTGGTAGAATTAGAAGTGTTTGGCTGGTAACTGGGATAATTGGGTTCAACACTCTGTCAATTGATCCCTGGAAATGCGGGAATTCCAATTATTTGGATTTGGAACATGGCCAATTCAACACTTTGTCAATTCCTTGAGTTTTCTCTCTTAGGAAGTCAACATGGAACCAGAACACTGGGGATTCCGACGAAAACATTCAGTAGAGTGGCAAGTCATTCCGAAAGGAAATGGAGCGTTGTCCCCCACTGGCCACCTTCTCACCGCACTTGTGAACGAGAGCACCATGAATTAATTATGGGAACTTTTGTCAAAGCTGAAGATGTTAGTGCCCTATATTTCTAGTTCAGTCCCTTATTGTTTTTACTGTAGCCCCCTTATTGTTATTTTTGTACCCATGTAGTCCCCATAATGTTATTATTGTGCCCTTACATTAGTATTGTTAGGTCGGCTAATATTATTGTGACCCTCAAAGAGGCTCATTTCTAGGGCATTGATCTATCTTTTCTTCTATTTTGTGAGCTGGTTTCATAACATTTGGTACCCGAGCTTTGGATTCTAGGGTTTCCCTGCTTCAAACAGGTCATCGTGGAATTTTCGCTATAACATTTTTTCTATGAAGGTTCAGAAGCTAAAAAAACCATTTGCACTAAATTCTGGAGGAGCTTCGTGGAAAATTTTAAATATTCGTTCGCAATATTTTCGGAGATATGACCTGTGGAAGTTAGGGTTTTTGCAGGCTCTCAAATTTCATCTCAAAGAGGTGACCTTGGGAAAATTTTCACAACTCTCTATTTGACCATCGGATTGGAATTATGTCAAAAGTGGCTGAAATTACATGGAATTTAGTTTCCTGTATATCAATTTCAGCGCCGACAGAGGAAACGATGACACGTGGCACGCCGTACAAGTTTGATCTACTGAACTAGACCATAATTAGGTAATTGTGAGAGACTGGGCATAACTTTGTCTTAAAGAATCCAAATCAGGTCTGACCTATGGCATTGGAAAGACAATTTAGATGGCTACTAAAGGACTAAAGGTAAAATCTTGGGGATCCAAAATTACATATATACAATAGTTTCAATATCGAGCTCCGTAAAAGCAAGAAAAAGGTGTGTATTTTTTTTTAAAATTACATAAGTCTTGTTTGAAAAATCAGTTTGAAGTGATTCCAAGGGCATATTGAAGCATAGATATTAGTATTAGGTTCTAAAATTCCCCCTAAAAAGAATTCAACACCCATTAATCCCTTAGAAGGCTTGACTCTGACTCATGAAGAGGAAGAAGTGAAACATGATATATCAAAATTACAAGAACAACTGCAACAAATTTCGCTCTCGCAAAGAGTAACAAAAAATGAAATGGAAGCTAAGATGGATGATTTGAAGAAAGGTGTGCAAGCTAGTATGGATGGTTTTAATAATGGCATGGAAGCTAAGATGGAGGGTGTGGAAGCTAAGATGGATGGCGTGGAAGCTAAGATGGATGGTATAGAAGGCAACATGGATGATTTGAAGAAAGGCATGGAAGCTGAGATGGATGGTTTGAAGAATGGCATGGAAGTTAATATGGATGGCATGGAAGCTAATATGGATGGTGTGGAAGCTAAGATGGATGGTATATAAGGCAACATGGAATATTTGAAGAAATACATGGTTTGAAGGAAGGTTTGGCAAAGTTGCTACAATAAAAGCTTCCTAATGTCGAAAAGGTAGCAGAGGAAACTCATGATGAGAACAAAAGAAATGTTAAGCATGAATTCATAGACTATAATATTGGATTTAAGACCCACCATATTCCAAAGATAGATATGAGGAAGTTTGATGGCAAGGATAGGATAACTTGGATAATACAAATGGAGCAATACTTTGTGCTCCATAATACACAAAACATACAAAAGGTAAATATTGCAACTTTATATTTAGAACAAAATAATTTTGTATGGTATCGATGGCTTTGTTCTCGTAAAACACTGGTCACTTGGTCAATTCTTACGGATGAAATCATAGCACATTATGAGGATACAAAGAGAAACACCTTCTTTAGCCAATTTATAAATCTCAAACAAAAGGGTTCAATGATGGAGCACATTGAGGACTTCCAAAAATTGAATATAAGGGTAAATAATATTCCAGAGGAACATAGGATTGATGTATTCATAGGGAATCTAAAGGATAACATCCAACATGAGGTTTGCCTTTGGGAACCTGATACATTGGAGAAGGCATTAAGGTTGGCAAGTAAATTTGAAAGAAAAATTATGGCGACTAGGAAGCCTACCACTCACAACTATAAAGATGGAAGTGTTGCTACTCCTAGACTTCCACAACCTACAAGGTTGACACCACAACAATTGGAAGAAAAAAGAGCAAAATGGATTTGTTATAGTTGTGATAAAAAATACACTAAAGGTCATAAGTGTACTTAGAAGAAATTAATTTACATAGATTGTGAAGAGGAGGAAGAAAAGGAACAAGAAACTTCAAAAGAAGAGGATATACACCAGGAACCAACCCTAGAGGAAGAATAAATGAATCCGACCATATCCTATAATGCATTGGCAGGAATTACCACTCCTCAACCTCTCAATATAGAAGGACATATCAAGAAGAAAAATGTAATCGTGCTTATTGATTCGAGTAGTACCCATAATTTTATTCATTGCAAGGTAGCCAAGGAATTGAATTGCTTCCTATACCCAATTCCAGAGTGTCAAGTGATGGTGGAAAATGGAGGAACTATAAATTGCTATGGAAAGTGCCATAAAATCAAGCTAACCATGGGGAATATGTATTGAATAGTCCAATTCTTTCCATTCCAATTAGTGGTGTTGATGTTGTACTATAAGTACAATGATTACAATCTTTGGGGACGGTAGCTTTTATTTTTCAAGAACTTTCCTTGAAAAAAAAAATTGGAAGGAAAGGAAGATTAATTACAAGGTATCGCAGGAAAGCCGGGAGAGATAATAAGCTCTAATGTCATGAAAAAGCTTCAAAAGAAACAAAAACGAGGCGTCATTACACAATTATGCTCACTATAAGTTCCAAGATCAAAATAATGTATTTCTCTGGATCTCCAAAAAAACCTTGGACAATCATTCTAAGGTATTTGAAATTCCCAAAGGACTTCCACCTATTCGTGATCATGATCATGTTATTCATTTGACTCCAGGAAGTGTTCCTCCAAACATCAGGCCTTACAGATATCCTTATGTCCAAAAGAGCGAAATTGAACGTATGATTGCAGAAATTCTAGAGGTTGGTATAATTCAACCTAGTCAAATTTCTTTGGCTGCTCCAGTAGTATTGGTGCACAAAAAGGATGAATGATGGCGCATATGTCTGGATTATAGGGAGCTCAACAAGCTCACTATTAAAGATAAATTTCCCATTCCAGTGATTGATGAATTATTGGATGAATTACATGGAGAAATTTATTTCACCAAGTTGGATCTTCGTTCAGGATATCATCAAATTAGAATGAAGCCTGAAGACATTCCGAAAACAAAATTTCAAACTCACGAGGGTCATCATGAATTATTGGTCATGCCTTTTGGCCTTACCAATGCACCTTATACATTTCAAGGGTTGATGAATTCCATTTTCAAACCCTTCTTTAGAAAAATTGTGTTAGTATTTTTTGATGATATACTAGTCTACAACAGGTCTTGGAAGGATCATGTTCAACATGTTGAGAGGGTGCTCAAACTATTGGAGGAGAAACAATTATATGCAAAAACCTCCAAATGTTTCTTTGGAGTGCAAGAGATGGAATATCTGGGTCGTATTGTATCCCAGGAGGGTGTTAAGGTATACCCTAACAAAATTAAAGCCATTAAGGAATGGAAAGTCCCCACAACCATAAAGCAGTTGCGAGGATTTCTTGGGTTAACAGGGTATTATCGCAAGTTTGTTAAGAAATATGGGAAAATAGCAGCATCTCTAACAACATTATTGAAGAAAGATGCATTTTCATGGACTCCTGAAGCAACTAAGGCCTTTGAACATCTTAAAGAGGAAATGTGCCAAGCATCGGTCTTAGCTATGCCAAACTTCACAAAAACATTTATTATGGAATGTGATGCCTCAGGAAATGGAATTGGTGTTGTTTTAATGCAAGAAGGAAGACCCATTTATTTTGAAAGTCATCTAATCAAAGGAAAGTATTTACAGAAAGCAATTTATGAGAATGAAATGTTGGCAATACTACATGCACTAAAGAAATGGCGACCTTACCTAATGGTAATACACTTCAAGATAAAAAATGATCATGATAGTCTTAAATACTTTTTGGAAAAGAATATCTTTAGAATAACAGCAAAAATGGGTCACAAAGATGTTGGGTTATGACTTTTAAATCATCTACAAAAATGGGAAGCTAAATGTTGTTACAAATGCACTCTCAAGAAATGATGAGGATGTGGAAGCATTGATTTGTTCCATTTCTATTATCCAACCAGATTGGATAACCGAAAAAAGGGAGGAATGGAAGAATGACAAAGAAGTATGGACACTCATTCAAAATTTGCAGCAAGATCCTAGTACATCTGATACATTTAGTTGGAAAAATGATTCCTTATGGTACAAATATCACTTATATATTTGTAATAATTCCCAACTAAAACAAAATATTCTTTGGGAATCGCACACCTCTCCCTTAGGAGGACACTCGAGATTTTTAAAAACTTACCACAGGGTGAAGATTTTTTTTTTTTGGGATGGCCTTAAATCTGATATTCAAAATTTTGTGGCGGCATGTTTGGTTTGCTAGCAAAATAAAGTTGAGACAATTAAGACCCCGGGTCTGCTACAACCTTTATCCATTCCAAATCAACGTTGGGAGGAGGTTTCAATGGATTTTATCATAGGTTTACCTAAGTCCAAAGGAGAGAGTGTCATCATGGTGGTAGTTGATAGGCTTACCAAGTATGCACACTTTTGTGCATTATCTCATCCATTTGTGGAAACAATTCAAAAGCTACATGGAAACCCAAAGATTATTGTAAGCAATAGAGATCCCATTTTCACTGGAAATTTTTGGATGAAATTATTTTCTTGTTTGGGTAATTAATGAGCTCATAGCTCATCTTATCATCCTCAATCTGATAGGAAAACTGAGATAGTGAACAAACGTTTGGAAGGATAACTTCATTTCTTTATATCTGATAAACAAACACAATGGGTCAATTGGTTACCTATGGTTGAATGTTGGTATAACACTTCCTTCCACATTGCAGCAAAAATGACCCCATTTATGGCACTTTATGGATATCATTCATCATCCATCACATCATCTTTAAGAGAAAATTCTAAGGTTCAAGAAGTGGAAGATCACATCGAGCATCAACAACAAGTTCTCCAACTCTTAAAGGATAACCTAAATTTGGCACAAAAACAAATGAAACAACATGTAGATCAACATCGTAGCGAGAGAAGTTTTGATGTAGGAGACTAGGTATTTTTATGGCTATAACCATATAAAAAAATGTCCCTCAATCAAACTAAGAAGGATAATAAATTATCACCAAAGTACTATGGTCCTTACAAGGAGTTGCAAAATATTGTTACTAGGGCATACAAATTGGAGCTTCCTGCATCTTCCCGAGCACACCCAGTTTTCCATGTTTCATGCTTAAAGAAGGTTATAGGTGACAAACTTTCAGTTCAAATAATATTTCTAGAACTTGATGAGGAAGGAAAAATGATATTGGAACCTTAAGCAGCCACGGAAACAAGAACTCGAAAGCTATGAAATCGATCAATTTCAGAGTATCTCATCAAATGGAAGAACTTACCCACTGAAGATTCCACATGGGAGGATGATAATTTTATACAGAAGCATCCATAACTACTCAAGAGTTAACGACAACACTTTTTTGAAGGAGAGGGGCATGCTAGGGTCCTATATTACTAGTGTAGTCCCTTATTGTTGTTAGTGTAGCCCCCTTATTGTTATTGTTGCACCCTTGTAGTCCCCATATTGTTATTTTTTTTCTAAGTAAAACTGATCTATTAACAAGTGGATAAAATTACAACGAGACCGAAGTCAGAGACTACTGCCTTGGAGGCAGAAAATTCAGGAAAAAACAGAGTAGTAGACTGTCGAAACCCACGCAGGGGTGCAGAGCTAGATTTTTCCAAGAAATGCTTTGACCCAGAAGGAACAAAAGGGGGCCAGAAAGCTTCATAGCTACCAGAACAGAAAAAAAAAACCCAAAAAGTTGGGTGACACAAACAAAGAAAAGACCAAGCAACAAACCCATTAATCATCAGGAGTCTCCTCCACAATCCTGCACCAGCCGGTGGCGTGCATGTCAGGAGCAAGCCCTTCGTGAGAAGCCAGGGGACCAGGTTCAGCAGAGAGCATGTCTTCATCCGGAATTGAACTTACAGGGCAAGACGGAGGCTGCGACGGGACACTGCCACTGCCCAGATTGAAATTCGAGAACTGGGTGTCAGGAACTGCAACATTCACCTCAGGAACGGCCGGCTGCGAGCTGGACTCCCCTGGCAAGCTATCTTCAAGAAAAACCACCAAGAGAATGGCTGTAATTCGAGGGCGGTTGAGGGAACTGTTGAAGATGAAACGAGCAGTGCCCGTAGTAGGAGCAGAGGAGGCTGGAGGGCGATGCGAATGGGGATCCCAGAACAGGCGGAAATCTTGAGAGCGCCCCCGACCGCTTCGAGTCCTGGGGTAGTGGCTCAAGCCCTCGCCAAAGGAGGAAGAATCCGGAGAGGGGCTGGAATGAACATGAGAGGGATGACTCCAAGAGCTACCTCTTCTGCTCCGCAAACGATGTAGAATCCGCGACATTGTGAGAAGAAGCAGGGTCTAGAACGCAACTAGGACAGCTGAGAAAGTCAGCAGAGGGTGGCCCGAGCTCGGATGAAGTCGCAACACCAGCACAACTTTTCCTGGAGGATGAGCCTCCCTCTGCACAGAACGCAACAAACACTGATAGACCCTCTCCCAACGATGCATACAACAACTTACAGCGCCAATGCAATTCTGTAAGAAAGCCGAGACCAGGTGATATTTAACTTGTTGCGTTTGGTACCCATCCACCACGATACAGGCCTCAACTCGCGCCAAGTCCGTCCTTCCCATACCAAGCAGATTTGTCTCCTTAACTGCTCCCATGATGAAAATCCCGCCGGAGCATGCGGAGGCAGGATTCGTCACAGCCGAAGTCGAGCGAGTGCTAAAGTTTTTAGAGCCCATGGCGTTGGAAGGAGGGGAGTTTAGATGATGCATGCCATTGCGCAGATGGCCATTTAACGCAGCGTACCAGTTGGGAAGATGTCGGCAGGGCTTGCCACCCCTCTATCCCATCCCATTAACTCTCCATTGAAGCACCCGCATCCGGGGGTCCCCATATTGTTATTATTGTGCCCTTGCATTATTATTGTTAGGTTGGCTCAGATTATATTGTGAACCCATGGACTCCTATATATAGAAAGGAGGTTTGTCATGTGGGTCATCCAAGAATTTTTCATTTATGTAATGTAAAGGAGGTTTCCCTCTCGAAGAGGCTGATTTCTAAGGCGTTCATCTATCTTTTCTTCTATTTTGTGACCTGGTTTCATAACAGAAGACGTGCTTCCAGATACAACAAGAGGATGCTTGCGAGATGAGACAAAGAAACAATGAAAAGAACTAGAAAATTTATCAGCTAGAGGATGAATTTTATGCATTGCGCAACCAAATAGAGAAATTGAAGATCCAACTGGCCGACAAGAAATCCATCACAAATGGAAACAATAGGAATAGATCTCAATAAGCCTGCATATCCAAATGGATAATCTCTTTCTAGTTTTTATGCGAAGTTATAAATGTATTTTGTTGCTCGGACAATTCTGTAAAGTATATAATAGTACCTGTGTAATATCTCAGTTCCATTTTGATGTTTTGTTTTGGAAATGGCTCAATTCCGCTACTGTGAAAACCAGAATGCCCATTTTTTGACATGAATTTTAAATGTATTCTCCCAGCTATGCTGCGAACCCTACGCAGATTAATATAATATAACAACTCTTTTGTGTTGAAAAAAAGATAATTTATATGTCCCAATCAAGACCATTTCTACAAATTATCCCGAAAAGACATTCTTAGCTAGTTCAAGCCATGTAAAACTCCTTGTTATTGGTGGAACCTTTTGTTTTTACTCTCTAGTCCACTACCATGTCCCCTCTTCAAATGATACCCATTTTGTGGCCTAATTTGGTTGTTGGTAACATTGGTGGTGTTTTTTATCTATGGAAGATCATCTTCTTCCTTGTTAGTTGGAGCTTGTTTATATCTTCTCTATCCAACCACCAATATCCCGTATAGCTTAAGTTGTGTTGCCACCTTCCATCTTAAGGCCCAAAGATGTTGGATATGTGTTATACTCTTTGCACAATTAGCCCCACACATGATTCATATGAATTGGGCACAATGGGGAGGCCATAGGGAAGTGGAGCCCCCGCAAATAAAAACATTTGGGCTATTTTTTGTCCATTTTTTGCGGTTTTTAGCACATGGTTTTTGCTTTTGGTGGTTTTTTGGCACATGGTACTTTAGCCCATGGTTTTCTAATTCTGGTTAAGTAATTAAGGTTGTAATATAATCCAGTTAATGGATTGGGGGTTTTGGATGTTACAAGATCATATCTATTATATTGTAAAAATGAAGTTGATATATGATAAAAAAAATAGAGGTGTGGTTGTAA
Source organism: Pinus albicaulis (assembly GCA_034641835.2). Lineage (NCBI taxonomy): Eukaryota > Viridiplantae > Streptophyta > Pinopsida > Pinales > Pinaceae > Pinus > Pinus albicaulis. Next base: position 164,037,584 of record CM076569.1, on the reverse strand, counting down.
ATAGTTGGTTGGTTTTCACAATTTAGGTCTCCAAGGTAAATCTATGTGTAATATGTGATTGCCATTGTTTTACTTTTATGTTTCATTAAGAATTTGTATATGCATTACAATATTGTATAAGCTTTAAAACTTACATTTAGTATGGGGATAATTATTGTCTTTAAGGGGATGCTTTTGTGGCCAATGGTTTAGTTATCTTGGGCCTATGGTAAACCTTGTTGTAGTGGGAGATTTGCGATTATGATTCTTCTACTTGAAAATAATTTCCGACAATTCAAAATGAAGATCAATAAATTTAATGGGTAAAGTTTTGATATGTGGAAGCTCAAGATGGGAGATCTTATGATAGATAAAGATCAATGGGTAACTGTGGATATAGGTAGTGTACCGATAGGAATGTAAATAAAATAATGGAGAAAGTTGGATCAGAAGGAAAATAACACAACTCAATTGTCTCTTAGATCTAGTAGCATTAAATGTTTCATTGGAAGCTATAACTTGGGAATTATGGAATACCTTAGGAGCTTATATCAATCTAAGTCCCTAGTAAACAAAATTTTCCCATGGAAGAAGTTGTACAACCCAAGGATGAAGGATGGTGACTCAGTGATGAAGCATTTGAATGCCTTTAATACTATGGTAAGTTAGTTAATGTCAGTTGATATTAAGATTTATGATGAAAATAAGTGTATAAATTTACTATGCTCTTTACCAGACTCGTGGGATAGTTTGCCTATAGTCATAGGTACTAATGCAACTACTTTAAGTTTTAATGGTCTGGCATCATCCCTGTTGTAAGAGGAGATGATGAAGGAACCCATATAGAAATGGAGTATATATGCTTCATTAGTAAGAGGATGTTCATAGGATAGAAATAAGAATAAGTCATTGAGTGAGAGATCTAAATATAGAGGTAGACCTAAATCTCCAGGAAAATTTGTAAAGAGATGTACAAATGTGGAAAAGAAAGGAATTTCAAGAAGAATTGTAGATCCAAGAGCATTGAGAGAGGTAAAGGACTCAATGATGGCCCCTCCAAAGAAGAGAAAAGTTACTTAGAGGAAAGTGGGGATGAATACTTGGTTTCTTCAAGCACACATGTAGATCATGACACATAGTTGATCGACTCATGTGCCTCCTTTCACATGAGTCCCCACAGGGACTGGTTTTGTGAATATGGGAGGAATGATGCAAGTGATGTTTTACTTGGATATGACTCAATGAAAATTATCATGAGATGAGGACAAGTGAAATTGATGCTTAAGAATGGAAGAGAACACTCCTCGATGTTCTACACATTCCAAGGTTAGATAGAAACCTAATATTTGTAAGAAGGATGAGTGATGCAGGTGTAACTACTATGTTTCAAAAGGAAACCTAGAAGATGGTTCAAGGAGCAATGGTATTAATAAGAGGAGTTCTGCAATATTTTGAAAAATATTTTGACAATTTTGTATTTTGGAATTATACTTCAAAAAAATCACACCATAAATTTCATTATTTAAATCCAATCAAATTGTGTAATTGACACCATGAAAATATCAGCACAACAAATAAATTTTGCAATATGACAACCAAAAAATGCTGCAACTCAAGGTTAACACGAGAAATAGTAGCAAACTTATAAAAATAACATTGCTTGATAGCAATTCCTTTCGATTATTTTCTTACTTACTGGCTGTTAGGTCATTATTACACCAAGAATTAACAAGTGGTGTCATTTTGTTCAGGCAGGTCTCACCAATTAGAAAATTCTACAACTAACTTCAAAAAATGGAATCTTTCATTGAATATAATTATGTCAAAAGAACCATATTTATTCTCCTCAAGAAGGCAACCATAGAGTAGTTTGAGGACAAGGAAGGAGAGGAAAACCTCAGAGGCTCATCACCTTACAAGGGGTTTAAATGACTGCCATAAGCCTGGATATTGATGTTCTATCCATGCAGTTTTAAGAGAAAGGCATGTTAGCAGTAGCTAAGGAAGACAACCTTATTATATTAAGTATGTGTCGACGGTGCTGGAATTTTTCCAACACAGTGGGTCTGCTCGGTATGAAGTCCCAACTAGACCTCATACCGTTCGAAGTAGGAGCCCCATCCAGATAATAGGCTTGACTACCATAGCTTAGTGGTTTTCCTTGGATGCAATAAACAACATAGGAGAGTATGCAAACAACCTTTGAAACAAGCAAGCAAGTTGACACTATGGAGCATACAATTGTAATGTGCATAAGGTACTTTCACCAAAGGGAAAGAAAGAGTGAGCTTTCTAGAAGAAAAGTAATAGTACTATCCTAAAAGAGACGCACATGAAAAAGGAAATACTTGTTGGTTAACCTAAAAAATAGTTCACAAGATTACAATGATCATGAGAGAAAATAACAATGCACATTCAACACAATATATGCTAAAGAAAACAAAATAGTTCATTTTATATAGCATATGCGAACATAACATATGCCACAAACATTAAAATAATAGTCTTACAACATCCATGATACATGCATGAAAGTGTGTAGTCTCTGAGAGCTTTTGATTATTAAGTGAAAATTCCTAGATACACAATTACAATGATGCAACACAAGCCCCAATAGTGGAACATTAAGTCACCACTTGCTCCTCCAAAAAATGACCTTCTCTCCTATGCCAAACTAGAGAAGCCAAGGTGAAAAGACCCATTGCTTGAGGCATGAGGGTTTATCTATAACAAATTACTCTTGACCTCCCTCATAACTGTTGAGATTCTACATGACCTTTGAGCTCTTACATGAGTCTCAAACTTCCCGGCGACTCTTCATGTTCCATGTGTGACCTTTGGGCTTCTACACATTTTTTACATCTTATTTTTTTGAAATTACATAATTACATTTCACTAATAATGTGGCAATATTACATGAGACAAAACAACACTCTTGTGTTTATACTTTGAGGAGCCATAATTTGGTGATCGTGACCTGAGAATTAATTGTAATGTATCACTGGCAAGTTCTCCTCTTTGTTGTTATGTCTTCAATCCTTCATGATGGATATAGCTTGTACTTCATCTTCACCCTCCAAAGGGCATGGACAATTGTTGGAACCTTCTAAGTCAACATGAGTTGTCTCCACAAGTGTCCTTCTTGAAACCTCTCCTTGCTAACCTCCTTGAGCATAATCTTGCAATGATTGGGTGATAACACCTGCAAATGGAGTTCACTCATGACAAGACAAAATCAACCCCAAAATCGCCTATTTTATCTTTGTTTGTTCATGTGAATGTAATTGTGATGGGACTATGTAGAAGGATTGAGAGAGGATCCTGGGAATGCACAGCGCAGAGAGCTAGGAGGTAGGTAGAGAGGATTTGGACACTGTGATTGTGCAATGTGCAAAAGAAAGGGAGAGGAAAGACATGGATTCAACATTGGGAAAGGATGGGAAGATTAGGTACTGTGATCCACATACTACACAGTTGAGCACTCTAGGGATTGAAGGATGGTCCTACTGTCCACCGTGACTTTGAAATGCGCAGTAAGGGAAAGGCTAGCCAAGGAATTACACAATTGAACTCTACAAGAGACAAGAGTGGCATGATTGGGCACTATAGTTACGTAGTGCACAATGGTTGAGGAAGAAGCTTAAGATACTGCACAATTGGGCATTGCAAGGGTCCATAGATAGTCTCACTAGCCACTGAGAATGTGTAGTGTGAAATTCATGGTAGGGTTGATAAATATTGTGAAGTTGAGCAAGTGTAATCAACAGGAAGGAATGAATGTGCTTTGAGGCTTCTCAATGTGCAGCGGAGGAGGTTGTCTTCTAGGATTGTGTAGAGGAAAGGTTGTTGGACCTCAAAATTGTTCTTTCTCTGACAACCCTTTTCATCACTTCTTCCTACCTTTTCATAAATCCATAAATCCAATCAATGATAAATGACATATTCTATCTCAGAGAATCATTTGAGTGGTCTCTATTTTATATTTTGATGTTTCTTGTTATTTAAATGAATTTTTGTAACTCAGCTATAGAACGTGTGCTATTCTGCATCTAATTGTTGTTTCTGCAACTAATGTGATGGTTTGACGAGTTTTGAGAAGCAAATGAAGGAATGAGTCACATGGGCATCTTTGGAATGATCCATACATGGATCTCATCCTATCTACTTGTCTGAATTCAACATAAAAAGGTGCCTATGCTCGTGGTCAAATCTTGGTCAAAGGACGTGATCCTGTTAAACACCATGTTAAACACACACATGGTGTACGAGAAAGATAAACACACACACACACAAGAGACTCAACACACAATGAAGGATAAGCGTGAGGCTTTATTATTTTTCCATTATACATGATGTACATTTATACTACAATGGTGTGACTCTTGGTTTCACATTCCAAGGTCACTTGGACTCCATTGTGACTTTTCGCATTCCACACCTACCCATAGAGGATTAGGTGTTCCAACATCCCCCCTTAATCCGAAGGGGTATGTGTGAGTCCAATAAGAGAGTTGTAATACAAATCTACAAAGTATGCATGGCAGCACTTGGGCTGAATCAACTCTCTGAAATGTTGGAAAAAAGAGATGGTTTAAGGATGACCACCAACACTGGAACGCAATACTTGTTGCAGTTCTCCGAACTCTTCCAAAACTGGCAAGAAGCTGAAAGATTCTGCTAGAGGAATTGTTCCTCATAAAAAAGGGATACCTTCAACCTAAAAGAAGGGAGGTCTACTACCTGTGATGTTTTAAGGATGACCAACAACTCTGGAACGCTTGAAGCATTTCCTGGAACTCAACCAAAGCTGGCAAGAAGCTGAAGGCTTCTGCTAAAGGAAGTGTTCCTCATATATGAAAGGGAGACCTTCAACCTAAAAGAAGGGAGGTCTACTACCTGTGACGGTTTTAGGTTACCCACCAACCAAAGATGATGGTTTAAGGTTGTCCACCAACCGAAGGCATGCTCATGGGCATCTGTGTCTCTGGCTACATCTATGAATCTAGAATGACGAATTGTGGCTCAGGCTCGTTTGATCTGTCGTTGAAGCTTGTACATGACCACCATTTTCCCCCCTGTCAGGGACAAGGTGAGATGATGGCGAAAAATCAACTGCAAGTTTGCTCAATATCTGAGAACAAGTTCTGACATGTGTCTTAAACATCTTCTTGGCTGTTGATGCCCATTGCCAAGAAGCGATCCATCCAAGATGAATCTTTTTTCTTGCAGGAGGCTTGTTTCTGAAGCATATGTCTGAAGAATGAGTGTGCCGACCATAGTGCTTGCATGGATAAAGATCAAAACAATGATCTTTCATATGGCCAACTCGATCACAGTGTTGGCATTTTTCAATCTGTTGTGGAAGTGGAACAGGATCTGGAACAACTGCAGGTGAACTGTCATACAGGAATTCGACACTCTGAAATATGATGGGCTTGGTGCAGTGTGGAATATGAAAGGACACATCCTTGTCATATCCAAGACCAGTTCTGTGCTTGTTGTGGACAAGCTCTTCCCAAGGTTTGATGATGGGCTTAGGAAGTGCAAGCTGAGCTGCTGCATCTGCATGTACATCTGCTCTTATGCAAGGAACTGAATGGGAATCGACTGCAACTTTATCTTCTTTCTTCTGATGAGAGTCCTTCTCAATCTTCTGAACAGAAACAGGTTCAGAATGGTGACTCTTTTGCTGAAGTTCATCTTGTTGAAGTTGAGATTCCAACTGCAAAAACTCAATCTTCTCTTGTGCATCTTGCAAACAACTTTGAATATTATAAAGAGCATTCTTGCTCATTTTTACCATATCATCAACATTGGAATGAATGAAGTTATTCAAGAACTCTAATGCCTCATTGATTTTAGCCATTTCAACAACTTAGGCTAAAAAATTAAAAGATTGTCGGCTTCAACCGAAAATGCACCCGTTTACAATGTGATTCAACAAATACAAATGACTCCAAAGAATTTCCAACTATGGAAATCTCAAAGTACAAAAATCTACTGATTGCAACTATGAAGAAGCAATACAATGTCAGTTCAATACAATAGTGCAGCAAAAACACTGTGCAAGAGGCCTTTAAGGCAGCTGATTTTTCTTCTTCAAATAGTTGTTTTAAAAATGATGGCAAGCTTGTCTTCTCATGTAAAATTCTTCAGAAAATCACCCTCTTATATACACCACAAATCATAAAATGTAAAACTGCAATTTTCTCTATGCGTACAGTCCATCTTCTTCATATGTCATTTCCTTCATTTCTGCTGTTCATATTCTCTCTCTGCTCTTCATCTCTTCCTCTCTCTGCTGTTTTTTTAATTAATTAAAAAATTTAATTAAACATGGGAATTAGTTAAAAATGGGGGGAATTTAAAAGAAAGGGGATTAATTAAAAGAGAGGGGATTAATTTAAAATGGGGAGAGAATGAGAATCTTTAAAATATAAAAAATCAATTTTTAGAATGGGAAGGCCGAATGGCCAAGTTGAAAGGGAGGGGGGGATTTTTTTTTTTAAAATAAAACGAATTTGTAAAAGGGAATCGAATTTTTTTTGAAGGCTGTAGTGGAATGGGGAGGTGAGAGCAGGGTTGAGTGGTGTGGAAGGAGTGATAAGAGGGGGAGCGTATTGAGGGTTAAACAGGAGTGAGGGGGAGCAAGTAGTGGGTAGGATATGAGGCGTGAGGGCGTGTGTATGCACAGAGAGGGAGAGCGTTGGAGTGCGTAAGGGAATGGAGGCCGAAAGGCTTGAATTTTTTTTTTTTTTTTTTTTTTAATATATATATATTATATATATATATATATATATATATTATATATATATATATATATATATATATATATATTTTTTTTTTTTTTTTTTGTTATAACAACAGAGTAGAGTAGAAGACTTTAAAACAACACTGGATTTTTCTTCTAAATACACAGCAGAATTGGACAAATAGTAGAGCAACTTGCAGAGATTGTTCCACCATAAATTTGCATAATTTTCAGAAGATTTTAGCAGTAAACTCATAAATCTTTCTCAGGAAATGTGGCAGAATTTCGCCAGTAAAAACTCGAATTTTTTTTTAGAAACCCACTTTAACTAGTATTCCAGCAGCTCTTTAAAATGGTGCATAATTTAAAATGCAGAAATTGCAGGAAGAATGAGCAGTGAGAAAACCTTCAGATGCACAATGCTGCTTCTCTTCAAAACCAATGCTGCCAATTTCTGAACGCTGCTCTTCTCAAAATAAATTCTTGAATGATGCAGAAATCTTTGAGTGCTGCAAAAATGCCAAGAATTTTTGCAGATATGCACAGGCCATAAACACAAATGGCTCACTCAAGGTTGAGCTGGTTATGGAATTCTCAGATATGATACCATGTTAAACACACACATGGTGTATGAGAAAGATAAACACACACACACAAGAGACTCAACACACAATGAAGGATAAGCATGAGGCTTTCTTATTTTTCCATTATACATGATGTACATTTATACTACAATGGTGTGACTCTTGGTTTCACATTCCAAGGTCACTTGGACTCCATTGTGACTTTTCGCATTCCACACCTACCCATAGAGGATTAGGTGTTCCAACAGATCCGAGAACGAAAGACTCTCAATTTTCTCTGATGTAGCAAATCGAGAGTTAGCTACTTAGATTTTGCTTATGTATTTCAGTTATAATTTCCATTTGTAGGCGGAAATACCTCAAGACAGTTACACTAAAATTTGTTTAAATACCAGTTGTTTTGAAACGGGAAGACAGTCTTAATTATTGTGAAAGTTGTGTACGCCTTAAAACTATGTTTTGATAATATGAAGACCATGACCGTTTGTTCCAAATCCTTTTTGATGCGCATATAGTCTGCTAGGATTTCAACTTGTTCTGTTGCAGAGGGCCCCTGCACAGAAAGGAGGTTTCATTAGTTGTTTTTAGTTTAAATTTTATTAGCTATGTTTTGTCAATTCGTAGTGAGATTTGCATTGCTTTTATAGTTAACTTGCAGTTGATTCTTAGATTAAATTGCTTACTGTTTCATAGATTAAATTCATGAATGATTTCTTAGAATTAGTTTTAAATTAACTGCGTAATCTTATGCTTATCAAAGCATCTCCAGAAAGTAGTAGTTTTCTTTTCTTTTCAAATTGGATTGTGTTTGAAGCATTGGAGCATACAATTATCTTAGTTTTCTTTTACATGTTTTTATAACGCTTTCCTAGATTAAATTTTCAATTAAATGGATATTCATATGCTTGTTAAATCATCTGAAGAAGATGACTTTGTCATCTTCCAAAATTGAATGATATTTGAGTATTTGGTCATACAGTAATTTAGTTTCCTTTTTACATGCTTTTTAATTGCTTTCTTAGATTAACTTTACAATTTAATTATATAATCGTGTGCTTGATTAATAATCACAAGAAGGTGACTTTGTCATCTTCCAATTGAATGATATTTGAAGTATTTGGTCATGCAGTGAATCATAGTTGCCTTTCAATTGCTTTGAATTTTCTTTCCATTTAGATTAGCATTGTCATTTCAATTCTTAAATCATAGGATTTATGCTTTCAATCCATGGAGTAGAATTAGATTAAGATAGAATAGAATTTAGCTTTAATTCCATAAGATCAAAGTCGTTAGAATAAATGATTTGTCTTTAGATAAGGTTCTAACCATTCAAAGTTTGATTCATTTTTATGCAATTTAAAATAGTTAAAGAACATTTCTTTTTCTTCCTTCTTTCAAGACTAGTTTTCAACATTAAAATTCACTAGGTCTAGTTGATCATTAAACATTTAGAGATTTCATAGTTTTCATTTCTTAGATTAATCCTTTTATAAATAAAGAAACAAAACCCCCCAAAACAATATAAAAACATACACAACAAAGTAAGAAAGAAGGATAACTAAGCATATATAGTGCACCACACTTCATCAGATTACTGACCTCGGTTGATGATTTATGAATAGCAATTTAAGACATTAAATTGACTAAACAAATGTATAAGCAACAAAAGGCTCATGAATAAAACTTGGAAGTGCACAATGTTCTCGTCACTTGGCTAGAGGTTGAATGTGCTTGTGTCTTGTGCAATATGTGAGGACAAGGAAAGACTCCAAAATTGACTGAGCGTGAGATCAATGAGACGATAGAGTAAGAGCATATAATAGGTCCTGAACATGGTCACACACATATATACACCTAAGCACATGACATGAAGACAAACAATACCCAAAATCAATAAGTGTATGGTGAAATGACAATAAAATGACACTTATCCCCAAGTGTGACACTTAATATGTACCTTTACGACACAAGTTTCAATTCAACCAAAAGGCGTGCTATGCCATAAGAGTGTGTCCAACACATGTTCTAAATATAAATACCATCAACTAGTGCAAGAGAGTGTGTTGGATATTCCTATAGAAGGTGTGCCATGGTGCTCTTAGGATATGTGAAAACAAGCGAAAGAAACACATGAAAACATAAATAAAACACAAGCGACACATGCACGAATGAAAGTAGGCAAAAGCGACACTTGTTGAATATAGAGCAAGAAAAAATGACACAAGTAAGAGAAAAAGTAACAGTTGTAAAAGTGAAAGCGACAGTTGAGAAACTCATACAAAAGATGGAGCATTTGTAACTGCGAGTGAGAGAATGCTCCTTATACTCCAACAATGCATAGAGATCAAAGTGAATGATGAATATAAAGATGAGCTATGGACTGGAATTTATTCATAGGGAGAGTAGATATGAAATTAGAATTAATATTGGTGAACACACTTAGTGCATGTAGGGAAACTAGGAGCCAAGAGTGAATTGATTGAGTTGAAGAAGTACAATCTCACCATCAACCAAGAGTGTTCAATCACTATCTGCAGAGGATGCCCTCATATTGACATTGTCCATAAGGATTGTTCATTCTTTGTCCCTAGGAACTGCTCAAGCACTGGAATCAAGGAATAAGCAAGCACTTTCCATAAGGATTGTGCAATAATAATCTCCAAAGACTGTGCAGTCACTATCATTAGGCATTGCGCAGTCACTGTCATCAAGAACTGTGCAATGATTGTCATCAAGGATTTCACAATGACTATCATCAGTGATTGTGTAATACTTGAGTTCCAAGGGTACAATTGACTGCTAGGCTTTCTTGAAAGTAGTGTGCTTGTGAAGACATCAAGGAGTTAGGAATGTGAAAGAAAATAGATCAACAGTTAGAATTCCCAAAGGATTACTTGAACACTTTGACAAAATGACCAAGCCTGACATTGATGGCTTGAAACAAGGGATGACATGATAATAAGGAGGCTCCAAAATTTGAATGTAGGCAAAATTTTGGAGGGTGTCATAGCAGTGACAACAATATGGTTCTCAAAACCTGTTACAAACACCAAAAAATATATGTATGGTTGACAATGGATCCTCCAATGTTATGCACGTGTGAGAGATTTAGCTGACCTCTCCTCACGATCTCCACATTAGGACCAATGAGTGAATATGATTTAACCTCTCCTTTTTAGAATGGTTAGGGTATATGACTCAATATCGAAACCCCTCCTAATTGGATACACTAGGGTGGATCACTTTCCACTAAAACTAACCTTCCACATAATATGGGCTCTCACCCAAACAATCTCCAAGAGATCAACTCAATCAACAACAAAAAAATAATCTAAATACAAGCCTAAGGAGTGAGATCTCATCTCCTTTAATAATCATGGGTTGCCAGAATACCATGGGTAATCCAAATATCATGGGTCTTTTACTTCTTTTATTAACGTAACTTATAATATTATTTTTCCTTAGTCACTTTTTGATTAATTACATCATTATATTTTAATTTGTAGCCTATGGAAATGGCTAGGTTACTTAGTTAGTTTATGTTTATAATGCTAAGAAAAACATTACAATCCCCCCTTTTCCAAATTGCTTGTCCCCTTTTACAAGCACTGGGAACATAAACAACTCACTATCGTAGTCATTTCCATAGGCTACAAATTAAAAAAATAATGATGTAATTAATTAAAAAAGTGACTAAGGAAAAATAATATTATAATTCAATTTAATAAAAGAAGTAAAAGACCTATGGTATTGGGATGACCCATGGTATTCTGGCCATCCATTATTATTAAATGAGATGAGATCTATCTTATGTTGTGATGAGGCTAGAGGAACATGCAGCCTCAAGGAGTTTCTCCATTTGTAGTCAACACGAGACGTCTTGGTTCTTGCTAAGTCATGTATTCTTGGTATATTTGTCTTACAGGAAATCATATGTACTCTTGGTGGTATAGTGGCATCTAGAAGGTTTGATCCTAGGCCTAGCCCATATCACTTCAATGAGTTACCAATCCACCATGGTTTAAAAAAAAAAGAATCTAACCTTGATACTAAGATCCCAAATTAATTTGAATAATCCTTGTTGCATCACTAAAAAGGAATCTTGAATTTGTATGCCGAGACCAATTCCTGGATCCCACTACTAAATAGGGAATCCATCATCCCCAATGCTTGAACCCTCCAACTGCATTGTGCTCCAGGATGGAAGTATTCTCCCACAAGTTTCCCATTTTATAGGGTACAAACTCGTAATCTCCCTCTAATATAATTGTTGGGGACATATGCCATAGTATATGTCAACTGCCACCATAAAACATCTAAAGTCCTTGAATTCTCAGATATTTTCACTCCCACTAGTCACCAACAACCCCTGAAATATACCACCATCTTGACTTTGCGCTACTCTAATTATAACTAAGATGCCACTATGCGATATCTCCTATTTTTGCATCCTGATATACTTGTTATCTTGCTAAAAAATCCTCCAAGCTTGTATTCTTGCTTCCTCGTACCATCCATACATCACCTTCTCTCTATGTGGGTTGAGCAATAATGTGAAAGGTTGCTTATTACTTACACTCAATGTGTTGCATGCATTTCTTATGTACTTATGAAGATGGTTGTTGGACTTCTGACCTCCTGCTCTTGTTGAAAGTAACTCAAAATCATGATTATGTTACTGCAATATTAGAAGTTTTAACTGCTCCTTAATACTAGGAAGCTTGAAGGTTATCCCAACACTCTTGATCCTCCATTATTCAAGCTCACTGTCCTTCTTCAATATTGTGCCTTTTAGCCTCTCAAGTTCTTCCTTTATTTTTGAGATATCCTCTACAATATGATTAACCCTTTCTTGAATGCACTCCTGGTGATTATCTTGTGGAAGCCTTCTAGCCTCTATGAATGCATTCATATATGCTTGTACTTCATCGATGGTTGGTTCATAATGTGCATGCCCATTCATATCGCCTAATAATTTTTTGTGAGCCTCTGATGAGTTCTCCAGAAGAGGTGATTCATGATCTTTCTACTATGAATTGCATCTCTCCTCAAGCCCTTGTAAACTTGTAAATATTATTCATACATGTTCAAGTCATTCATCATATATTGAATATCAAATCTAATATCAACCTCTTGTGTTATAACATTCTAGGAATGTGCTTCACCAAATCTTTCTTCTTCTACCAGTTCCTCATCAGTTAACATATTTTCTTCTTGAGGTATGGCACAGACTCCACACTCCATGGTTGCACTTGCTCTTTGTTTTTGGCACCATTTTGCTGAAATAAATCTTTTCCTTTACCAATTCCACCACAATGCCTAGTTTTCCTTTTATCCTAATGTGATGGACAATTTTTCTTCTTTTTCCTTCAGTTTTTACCCTTGTTGGCATATATGGTAACCTATAACTCTAGTGAATTTAGCTCTTTTTTAGTGAGTAGCCTTTTGAACCATTTAAGGTTAGGATCAACTATTTTTTATAAGATTTCATAATCAATAGATGAAACAATTCGCTCTTTCCTCCAAATAGCCAACACCTTTGATTGCAACTACTTGCAAATGGCATCATCATCACCTAAAATCAAAGACAAAATATTTTGCATGTTGGTTTTTACAATCCTCATAAGATATTCTCTTATGTTGGTGAAGAAACAATGGATATATGAAAATTTAAATCATTGCAATCTAGATTGAACATAATGGCACACATTCTAGTTAGGCCACCATATCCAAAATATCGAGTCTCTTACCAAAGGTAAGGTCCTCGATATTATGCAATCCTTGGAAGTTCTCCATAATTAGTTGTAACACCCTTCTTAGAATGCCATCATTGTAGGGGGAATAGGAGCAATTATGCTTATGATCTCACAAAAGTAATAAGCAACTGCATTTCTTACCTCTTTACAAGGATGCTCCATAAACCTGTGTTGGGTTAAGGCAATCATTGATGACTTAATTTCCCAAATTAATATCCCCAAAACTTATTGTTCTACTTTGGACAAGCATGTTTCTAACTCCTCCAATTTAGAGAGGACATCCTCTGTCTTCACAAACTTCAAATCTGATCCAAGTACAAATAACCAATTTCCTTCATCCTCTTCTTTTTGTAGATCCATTGGTTGCTTTTGTTGAAGAGTAATATGGACCCCTTTGGAGAAAGGTTTGTTGATCTGCCTTATTATTTGCTCCATTAGAACATCATTGGCCAGAGATGTAATGCTGAACTACTGCATCTTTTTCACCAATTTATTTATGGCATTTGTGAGGCCTTCTAAGGCATATTTCCATATGTCGTCCATGAGCAAAAAATTTCAAATTTCAGCTTAACAAACAGTCAACATGCCAATCCATTTAAAATTAATTCACATTTTTTTAGTCAAATTTCCTCAAAAAAAACTCTAGAAGTAATTTAGCTTAAAATTTTAATAATTTCCAGCAAAATTTGGACATCTGGTAAATCACAAAATTTTCATTGAAAAATGCCAAAACAGAAGACCCAAACAATTTTATTAATAATATTGAGGAATAATTTTTATTTATTTTTGGCTTGGAAAATTTAATGAGCTACTACAATAACATGACCTCTCGTTATCAATGCCAAAGGTCAACATAAAATGGTGAAGGAAAAGTTATAGAAGAAAAATTGATAGTAGTCTTTATCCAAGAGACAAGGTGCTTAGTTAAAATTGAATGAATGCTTTTCTTTGGGTGAAGATGGCTCTCGCTTGCTTTAGGGTTTCTTAACTCTCCTCAGCGAAGTTGGGCGTTGATTTCTTGGAACGATCCTTTGTTGGAAGCCATGGTGGCTTGGGGCAAGAGGGCTTGGAGGTATACTACAAATATATGCATAGTCGCGACAATGGCTTAGGTTTTATGGCGAAGACTCATATGGCATTATGGCAATCTGTTTCCATGATTTCATATATTAATGTGGAACAAGGACACGTGAATATGTGGTCATATATTACATGGTGCACTGTAAAAAGTATGAATATGACACCCTATGTATTGCTCAGAGGTACGCAATCAAGGACGAGGAGGACTTCTCTCTGTTGGTGTGGCTGCTTCGGGTTGAATGGACTATTTTTGTGAGGGTATTCCTCTCTCCTCATTTTATTTCTATGTTACAACTTATATTTTTTGGTACCCCTAGTGGGGCTTCATTTGGTGAAGGCAACATTTGTATGTGACATGCGAATGGTGCTTCCATGTGAAGGGGTTCATATACATTTGGTCGTTGTTCTAAGTAATTTCTTAGGGAATTACACTTATGAACTCGCTCCGAGAATTATGGGATTCCCCTACCGACTATATTTGTGGGTCTTTGGGTATGGTAATGTCACCTATGGAGGATCACAACTTCAAATTAATTGGAGTTCACAATGTCTATCTTTCCTACTTCAAAGGACACAAAATATCTTTCATTATTTATAGTGGGCGCTAATCTGGGCATGTTAAAACAGATGAAGGTAGGTCGATATGGATCTTGTTGGAAAAAAGAGCCAAAACATATGGAATCTATCTTCTATGGAAGGAGCTTGTTGTTCCCCTATCTCAGGAAGAGCCTATTACTTTCTAGGTTTTCATTAAAAGCTTCAAGGGGCAGACAACATTGTTTTGGATTAATGCGTGAGATACTATTTATAACCTGAAATAACTTATAAAGAACCAGTGGTATACTATAGTAGAGGAACAAAACCTAATTTATGCATGAATATTACTTATTGACTATACACATATAAAAGACTAGGCATCACCAAAAACTCGTCTATTATTTTGAATCTACGGCTATGTAGTGGTGCTACAGGATCCAAGACAAAAATTGGATCTTATTCATACTTTGAATTCAAGGGAAAGTCTTCCCTTCCTTCAGGTCATCCCCAAAATAGCAATGGATCTCATATCCAAATTAGTCCTAGCCCCTATATTCTTGAACAAATGGAGAATTATCCTGCCATGGATGTAATTTTTACAGAGGTAAATACTCTCATTTTTGCTCTTAAAACAAAGGTTGTCATCTGTAGATTTAATGGTTTTGGCCCAAACCTAAGGCTTTGCACCAATGGTTATGGACCCTTTGGATGCCAAATTGTGGCATTTACGGTGGGAGTCTCCACCATGCCAGTTTGGGCAAGACTCCCAAATCTTCCCCTTCTATTTTGACACCCTGAGGTCATATAGGACAATCGGAACACTCTTGGGAAATTCAAGAAAATGAACAATGAAAGGACAGAGAAAGGCATCTTTAGATTTTCCAGAATTTGTGTTGATATTGATCTTAGTAAAGGCCTTCGAGGCCACATTCTATGGAAACATAATGATATCAGCTGGACACAAATTCTAGATTATGAGAACACATCATTTAGATGTCAAGAATGTTTTCAAAATAACTATCTACATAACTCATGTGTCCAGGCCAAAAAGAACCCAAAAAATAAGAAGAGGCCATCAAATAAACAAAAAGGCTAGCAATACTCTGAGCCACACCAATTAAAGGATGAGGAGGATACTCCATAAAACCAACCGACCTAAGTAAAAGAGGAAGCTCAGATAAATCATGGCTTACATGAGAGTGTGGTGACTATTGGCGATGTTATTCCTAAACAGAATATGACAGATTCTGAAACCCATATGGTGTTAGAACAACATACTAATGAGATACACATGAAGGATGGTTTGGGGAGCACAAAACATGTCCATGTATCTAAAATAAAGAAAAAATAACATCCTCCAGATTTATCAGAATGTTCTTTGGCTTTGTTCCTAGTTGGTACCAACTTGGGGGTTTGGAAATAGGTCTAGAAAACAAGGGAAAGAAGGGGAAGATTGGTGCTTCTTGATCTTCCACAAAATATTTTAACTTTTTTGTTGTTTGTATATATCCAACTTGGGCCATTTGGCCATTAAATGTTATGCTTTATGCATTTTTTTTAGCCTCATGTGAGATGAGGTCAGATCTGAGGGAATGCACTTCAAGTGCATATGCAAAATGTATTTTTCTTTTCAGCATATGAATGAAAATATGAGTTTTTTTTCGAGGAAAAAAAAACAACCTCTCCATAAATAAACTCAATTGCTGTAGTAATTCGAACTCTCCAAAAATAAGTTCATCCTAGCAAAATAATTTGGTTCAACAAGAGAAATTCGACCCAACTGAATAATTGCAGTCCAACAAGAGAAATTTGGCACACCAAGATAAATTTGGCCCAACAAAATAATTTCATCCCAACAAGATAAATTCGGCCCAACAAGAGAAATTTGGCCCAACAAAAAAATGTGGCACAACAAGATAAATTTGGCTCAACAAAATAATTTCAGCCCAACAAGATAGATTCAATACAATAAGATAAATTTGGCCTAGTAGAACAATTTCAGCCCAACGAGATAAATTTAGCCCAACAAGAGAAATTCGACCCGACAAGAGAAATTCAACAAAACAAGATAAATTTTACCCATAAAAATAATTTCAGCCCAACAAGAGAAATTTGGCTGCCATAAACATATACAAATCCTAAAATTCATGAAATTTCCATTTAAACCCTTAGGTTGGCAGGAAAACCAACTCTAATACCACTATAATATTCCAAAAAATAATTTGACAAAGTATTATTATTATTATTTTAAATAACACCATAAATTTCTTTATTCAACCCCAATCAAATTACACAATTTTCACCATGAAAATATCAACACAACAAATAAATTTTTCAATATGAAAACCCATAAATGCTACAACTCATTATTAACACGAGAAATAGTGGCAAACTCAACAAAATTCATCCTTATTATATTAAGTATGGCTCTAAGAACCTATTACAAACACTAACAAATATATGTATGATTCACGATGACTCCTCTAACGTTGTGCACCTGTGAAAGATCTCATTGACATATCCTCGCCATCTCCATGTTAGGTCTAGTAAGTAGATCTTATTTGACCCCTCCTTTTTCGAGTGGCTAGGGTATATGACTCATTATAGAATCCCCTCCTAATTGTATAAGCTAGGGTGGATCACTTTACATCAAAACTAACCCTCTACATAATATGGGTTCTGAGCTAGACAAGATCCAGGAGCTCAACTCAATCAACAACAAAACAATAATCTCAATACATGCTTGAGGAGGAAGCACTCACCTCCTTTAATAATCATGGACTATCATAATACCATAGGGCATCCAAATACCATGGGTATTTTTCTCCTTTTATTAAAGTGACATATAATATTATTTTTCTTTAGTCATTTTTTAATTAATTACATCATTATTATTTTTTAATCCATAGCCTATTGAAATGGCTAGGATATTGAGTTAGTTTTTGTTCCCAATGCTCAGTAAAGGGGACATTACAAGGTTGTGACTATAAATTTTTACAAGGTAAGGGCCTAATAGAATGAAACTTATTAGAATCTAGAAATCTCCTTCTAGATCCGACCTATAATATGTACTAATTTTCTTATTAGGAGGAATTGATTTTAAGATCATGAAGTTGATAATGATTCTTGAGCTTCTAATAGCAATTGGTTTCTTAATTCCAACTTTCATTACAAGAAGAAGACACTGGAAAATATCATACACCTTAGCTTGGTCATTTGTGGAATTCCCCAAACCCCAACTAAGGGTGTTTTTAGGTGTCCCTTGAGTTCAAGAATGGTCCCATATCTCTCCTACCACCCCTAAGTAAGCAAGATTTTTTTTTTTTAGTGGTTTCTTATAATTATTTAAATAGTTTGTATTTGATTCAACTACCTCATATTAATGTTAATGTGAGATCCACCTACAAAAATTATACCACTCTAAATTTAATGTGGAATCCATTGGTATATTATTTGTTAAGGATTTCATATTAATACTAGCATATCCCCAAAGGGGAAAATTGGAATGTTAAATTGATTGGGAAAAGGAAACATAGGATGAAGCAAGAAAGAGTTTTTGTTATATCCATCTCGAAGTTGTGATTGAAGTAGTTAGTGGAGATTGTTTAAGCAAAGATATTATGTTGATGATATAAATGATATTTTTTTTATAATTTTACCTTCTACATATATCATTATTTGCATATATAATCCACTATTATGTTCCTGTGCAAAATCGATTCACATTTCCACCATAACTTTTACACTAAAATTGTGAAAATATGAAAAAAATATAATTTCACCTCAAATTCTACGAATAGATGGATGCAATGTTTGAAGCTTTGGAATTAGAGGTGTGATCTAAAGGAGAACATGGGTACATCTACAAGTATCTGACAATTAATATGCTCAATTATTATTATTATACCCATATATTTTACCAATACTGTAGTGGATCAAAAATATTCAATATGTTAATAATGCTGACATGAGAAGCATTGTTCATCATCAAAGTTTTGATTAACTGAAATAAGTTTAAAATATTAAAAAAACATAGGTACTCTAAACCTCCTATAGATTAAATAGTTAATTATCACAAAGGAAGCCTTAGGAAGTAATTGAGATCCATATTGATAGAGCGTAGCCATCATCTTTAGTGTTTGAGTTGAAATGGATGATTACCAGGCTAGATGCAACTCTTTCTTTTTGGGTTTGGACCATTGATTTTCTCATGTTGGGATTTTCCAAGGGACTCCATACTAGAAATGAGTTCGACTAGGGCTTTGTATTTTTTTACGAAGGAATCCCAATCTATCCTTGACTCATTGAACCCCTATCTCTTTCACTAGCTACTTTGCTAGGTCTTTGACATGCCTGGAACTCTGCTCCTCAACATAGACACTATTGATTTAGCTTGTCAATAAGAGTCTATTTAACCACAATTTATGTATCTCAACTTCTAGAAAATCATGTACTTGCAAACGAGGTCATAATTTCTACCTCTATGTTTTTCAAAGAGGATTACCTCTTTTTTATTTGACCCTTCATTTGATATCTTCAACTTCAAACTTGATACCAACTTGAAATACCTTACATCAACACATGGCTACCTCCCTAGATTCTTTTTCTTTCCTTTTTAATTTTTTGGGAGTTACACTACTTTCCCTTGGTCAAATCCTTTATGTCTTAGGGTGACTATTAATCATGGGAGATATCCCCTGGTGACCCTTGTTGGGCATGGAGGTAGACAATGAAAGGATTTCCGACCCAAAAACTTTTACAACTTGAGGAGGGGTTAGGAGTTACCAAGAATAATATTCTCTAAGATGAACATGGATTTTAACTAAGGTTTGTGGGTAAGTTCTTAATAGGGGTGTATTTAATAGTGATTACAGAGAAACCTTGGGGAAAACAGAGAGAAATATTGTAGTGCTAGGATTTGAGAGGGTTGATTTTCCACGCGAGAAAACTATTAAAAGACCAAAAACAATAAAAAATTGTAGAGGAAATAATACTATTAAATACCTATAAAACCACACATTAAAGAGTTGAGTACCAATGCTTATTGCGAGCCAACTCATCTCCATGATTTTTTGTTGAAAAACCATTAAGGTTTTAATGAAATTCATGATACCTCCCATCTAGTCCTTTGCGTTTAGCATGAAACTTTATGTGAGCTACCATAGGTTGATATTAATTCCCATCCTTTCACACAAGCACATTATACATTGCTACTTTATCATTGTCACGACTAATGTCTACATGATCCGGGTAAAATTTTCTACCCTTTTAACCAAGACCTTTTGCTTCATCTGATGTGTTAGAATTACATTTTATCAAAGCATTAATGAAGACATGCAAATATAATCAAGAGGAAAACATGTCAACAATCACACAACAAAACACAAGATGTTTAATAACGGAGTTCTTTGAGTGTGAACTATGTCTTCGGGCCTCGGTGTCTCGATGGAGTTGGCCGCTTCATTTGGCGTTGTAGATGGTTATGGTTTACATGGACATTGTTGACTTGTCATGCAAGGAAATGGGCCCTCAACATGAGTGGCAAAGTCTCTCCACGAAATGTTCCGCTGTAGGGAACTCTCACTCATATAGACCTCCTATCAGCATGATAACTTCACACATGGTGAATAAGAGTATCCCGCCATCAAGGCAACAAAGTGATCTCATAACATAAATCATTATCCAAGATAAATACATACCACATAAAATAAACATAAATATTCTGCATCTTACATCAAGCAGGAATCAACAACAACAAATAAACATAAATATTTTGCATCATACATCAAGCAAGAATCGATATGACATAAAATATCTCACAACAATAATCAAAGAAGTACATGGAAAAAACGCTTCATATACCTCAACTCTGATGCTGGCTGAAGAATAAGCTTCTCAGTCGCTAGATTTGAATGCACCATCGAAATCGTGGCGTCGAATGGCATGAAATCGACTGTCCACATGTTGAAAAATGACACCGTCATTCCATTCTGGAAAATGCCTGAAAAATCAAGACCTTTGGTGTAGAAACTGACACCGCCTTGGCGATGGCAGAACTAGGGTTTGGGTCATTTGGTGTTCATGGAGGGCCCTAAGTCCCGACCCCGTGACCTTCGGGCACCTCCCAATACTCTTCACCAACTAACTGGTGCCCTCCTCGTGGCGCACCTCCACATCTGACGTTCGCGGCCCGCCTCGTAGTTACTATCGTTCACTTGTTTTGTTTTGCCTTTGGTTACTGACATTTGTGCTCCGTTCCA
This sequence comes from Pinus albicaulis, assembly GCA_034641835.2. Taxonomy (NCBI): domain Eukaryota; kingdom Viridiplantae; phylum Streptophyta; class Pinopsida; order Pinales; family Pinaceae; genus Pinus; species Pinus albicaulis. The sequence goes on along the minus strand of CM076569.1, from coordinate 164,016,637 downwards.
TTTTCTTCCTGCCTGCAAAGTCTTCTCTGCCGGTTACTTCCCCCGGCAGAGTTTGTGCCATGACTGATAGTTTTTCCAGTTTACAATAGTTTTTATTGGGCTAACAATGGAAGGGGCCCAGGACGAGGAGTTAGTTGATTACTCGGAGGACCCATATGCCTCGGTGGACATCTGGGAAATATCTCGACGCTTCTCTTCTGGTATGCATATCACACACCCAACATCCTCTCCCTTTTTATTATCTGTTGACCCCGGTTCCTCTCTTTCTGCATCTTCCTCCATTCATACTTTCCCTGGCCTTGACTCTTTCCTAGTCCTCGAACTCACCCCCAAATCTCCTGCTATCCTATTCGCGACATAACTTGACCTCATTTCCTCCTCGGATCTCTGCCCTCCTTCCCCTTCGACGCTCTCATTTCTCTCACAAAACCTTCCCCTCTCATTTTCTTCTCCCTCCTTTACGTGCCCCTGGACCTCCTCCTCGTTCCCCCCACCTCCCTCCTCTACGTCATCCTCCCTCCCCTCCGACCCCCCTATCGTCCTCCCCCCTACCCCCTCCTCCCACTTCCGTTAACCTTGGTCCCACACACCCTTATCCTCATCGACCCTCTGGTTGCTTCAACATTCCCCCTTGAGCTTAACCGTCACCCCACTTCCACAGACACCTCCACCCCCCCTCCTCGGCTGCCTCGAACCCCCCTCTCCCGAATTCCCCCTCATGCCTCCCTGACGCACAAAATGCATCCGTGCTTGTAACCGAGGAAATCTCATTACCCTTGGTGAAGGTGTTCAGATGGTGGAAATTCTTGGTACCGTGGAAAATTTATTGGTTGGCAGGGTGCGAGGCCGCAACTATGGCACTAAGAGATTGCAACAATGGGTGCTAGAGATATGGGGTGGTATGCTACCTGACCTTCCCACAATCCATACCCTCACCAAAGGTTTGTTCGCTCTTCGCTTCTCTTCCAAGGATCCCACAAAATGGGTCCTATCCCAGTATTGGCACATAGAGATGGCCCCTATGCTACTGAAGCGATGGAGTCCCCTATTTGATCCTAAGCGGGAACAGTTGGGGGTGGGACTTGTTTGGGTTCGTCTACCTGGTATTCCACTTCACTTATGGAATAAGCAGATATTCATTGACATCGACAACATTTTGGGAACCTACCTGTATCATGACCGCTCTTATGTTGAGTCAGGTAAGATGGCCTTTGCCCGCATTCTCATTCATTTGGACACTAGGGAGGGTCTAGAGGAATCATTTAAAATACAATGGCGCAACTCTATCCAGATTCAGATATTGGATTATGAAGGTGTCCTGTTCCGCTGCCACCATTGTCACAAGGTGGGACATGTTTTCAAGGACAGTCCTTTGAATGGTCATGCATATTGTTCTCATTCTTCGGCTGGTCATCACCCATTGGACCCGGTTTCAGTCTCCCTTCATCGCAAGACTCAACTGACGAGCTTCCTCTTAACTCCGGTGACTACACATATGGAAAATGATACATAAGACACTATTAATGTCTCGAACAGGGTTACTCACTCCATGACCACCACTACACCTTCTGGATTTTCTTCGGACTCTCATACTCCTCCTCTCCCTCCCCTCTCTTTTATGTATATTATGTCATCTTCTGCAGCGCATATTTTCTTGGCTCCCCCATTGGTTGGTTTACTAGTTTCATCTATCACCTGTCCTCCATCCTCTTCCCCTTTACTATTCTCCCCTACACCCCCCCCCCCCCCCCCGACCATCCCTCCCCTCACTATCCCCTCCCCCTTCACCACTCCCCCCCGCTCCTGACATTACCCACCTCTCCCTCTGTTGTGATGGACTCAATTGACTCTTCCACTTCACGCTCCCACAATCTTCATCCTCGCCATTCTACTTCTGCTGGTCTGCCCCCCCCCCCCTCAGCCCTCCCTCCACCCAGACCAAGTCACATAGAGGACGACACTCCAACACTTTGAAGGCCATCCTACAGGCTGGAATTGATGTTGCCTCCGACAAATAAATCTCCATTGAAGGGGTTCTTAGATCAAGGCATGCCCTCGACCTGGTTTCCTGATGAAGTGCCTCTCCTTCAATTGCAGAGGGCTGGCTAGTCCAACCAAACGCCTAGCACTCAGGCACCTCTTTGTTTCTGTCCCTGTGGACATCATTCTCCTTCAGGAAACTCTTGCTTCCTATGATTTTGTCATTCACACTCTATCCTCTCTCCTCCCCTCTTGGACCTTCCATGCATTGGATGCTAATGGGCGATCGGGTGGTCTGGCACTTGGTATTAAACCCCGACACATCAAAATCCTCAATTGTTGGGGTAGGGAAGGGACTCTGGCAGTGGACGTCTTCTCTGAGGCACTCGGTCTACAATTTAGGATCATTAATGTATATGGCCCATTCCTGCATCGACAACACTTCTGGTACACTCTTCTGCATTCATCCCTGCTGCGCACCGACAAATTAATTCTTGCAGGGGATCTAAACTTCTCTCTTGGACTTACTGAAAACTAGGGTCCTAATTCACATGCGGATGCCCTCCCTGATTACTTCTGTCATCAGCTTATGACTCATCACCTGGTAGATCCCCTATCGACATCCCCCTCTCCCACTTGGCTCAACCGGCGAATTGGCGAATCCATGGTTGCTCGAAGGCTTGATCGCTTCCTCATTAAAAAGGAACTTCTACTTAATCTTGGCTCATACAAAAAATGGGTTGGCTTCGGGAGGCATCTCCGATCACTCTCCGATCTACCTTGAAATTACAGGATTTTTCAACAAGCCGACCTCACCTTTTAAATTTTGCTCGGTCTGGCTATAGGATGCAAAATTTATTGATATGGTCAATACTGAATGGAGGCTAGCATTGCCTCCTGGGAATCATTCACCCTCATCTCTTTTTGCACATATACTACTCTCCATCAAAAAATAGACTGTCACTTGGGCCAAAAATAAAAAAAGGATGGAGGATCATACCCTCTCAATCATTGAAGAGGAAATTAAATGTATTGAGAATCCTATCGGGGGTGGCTTCATTTCTAAATCTGCAAAAACCCAGCTCATAAAGCTGGAATCAGACATACTGAAAATTCTTCAAAACAAGGACGAAGTCTGGAGGCTTAAAAGTCGTGCCACTTGGATCAAAGCGGGGGATGAAAACTCCAGTTTTTTCACCAGTTTGCTAGGATTAGGAAAGCCATTAATACTATCTGGGAACTTGAGAATGATGATGGCACCTTTGCTTCCACCTTTGATAAAGTAGCACGGAAAAGTACCTCCCATTTCAAATAATTATACAAGGCACCACAACAATCATCTCTCGTCGAGATCATCAAAGTCACCTCCCTATTCCCTAGATATTTGGATCAACATTTGGCTGAGGACCTCCTCGTACCTGTCACAATGGGGGAACTAGAATCTGTCCTCAAATGGTTCAAGAAGGATAAGAGTTCCGGCCCTAACAAATGGTCTGTGGAATTTTATCTGGATTTTTTTGACTTGCTGGGACAGGACCTACTGGAGGTTGTGGAGGAGACTCGGCAATCTGGGCGCATCTATGAGGCTTTCAACTCCACCTTCATCTCCCTCTTTCCCAAATATGATCATCCTGCATCTTTCGAGAATTTCCGACCTATCTCCTTGTGTAACTGCATTTACAATATCATGGCTAAAATTCTTGCTAATCGAATTAAACCTATATTATCTAACTTCATCTCTCCTGAAAAATTTGCATTTCTTGAAAACAGATAGATTCATGATGCCATCATCGTTGCTCAGGAAGGCCTACACTCCATGCACACCAATAATATCAAAGTACTGATCCTCAAGATTGATCTTGCGAAAGCTTTTGATCAAGCCAGTTGGCTCTACATCTGCATGCTCCTTACACATCTTGGCTTACCCAATCAAGTTATCAAACTGGCTCATGTGTTTTATCTCCTCCGTTTCATACAGTGTCCTCATTAATGGTGCTGTTACTGATTTTTTTCATGCGGAACGAGGAATCCGTTAGGGATGTCCACTGTCCCCCCTTCCTTTCCTAATGATCATGGAAGGCCTCATCAGATGTATCATTGAAGAAAGGGATAGAGTTAGACTAAAAGGCATTTGAATCTCGGATGACTGCATTCTCACACATCTGCTATTTTTTGATGACATCATACTTTTCCTCAATGGGTCTTTAGGTGACTCCATTGTGGTGAAATCCGTCCTATTACTCTTTTTTACTGCTACAAGAATGAACTGCAACAACAAAAAATCCACTATAACTTGCCATGGCTTCTCCCCACATGAGGTCTACTTTTGTCAATAGAGATTCCCATTCATCCCCACCAGATTTGAAGCTGGTCTGAAATACTTGGGTTTTTATCTTAAACATGTTAACTATAAAACTGCAGATTGGATTTGGTTGATCACCAAGATTGAAAAGAGACTGAATAATTGGTGCCATCACTGGCTCTCCAGGGATGAAAGGCTAATATTAATTAAGTCTATTTTGGAGGCCATCCTGGTCTATTAGATGTCCTTGGCATGGATACCAAAAGGCATTCTATACAGAATACAAAAGATATGCCACATATTTCTCTGGATCGAGGTGACAGAAGGACACACATTTTCTTGGTCCAAATGGACGTGTATTGCCTTACCAAATAGATGGGGAGGTTGGGGCATCAAGGACCTCCCTAATTTTTCACAGGCTCTTGCTCCTAAGCTTGGGTGGTAGAATCTTAGTAGAGACAATATTTGGACCAAGGTTTTCATTCACAAATACATCAATCCCCGCAGCACAATTGAATGGCTCCGACAACTCCCTGCACATAATTCCAACATCTCTACAATATGGAGGGAAATTATGAGTTCCATCACTCACATTAGTAATGGTCTGACCTAGAAAATTGGTTCAGGCACGAAGGCACGCATCGGATGGGATCCTTGGACTGGTTGCGGAAATTCTCACATCCTCCCGCCTGCTCTCATCGAAACTCTCAACCGCGCTGGAATAAACACTCTGCATCAAATTGCTGACAGCGACTGCACTAACATTTTCACCCAAGGCTGGTTGAGTCATCAAGATTTACACCTTTATCCACATTTGAAGGTGGCTTGGACTCTTTATTTGGATGCTTTAAAGGAAACTCATGTCAGAATCACAGACCGTGATGATGAACTCATCTGGACCATCTCTAAACACGACATATACACACCTAAAGAGGGGTACCTACACATCTATAGTCCACATCGGCCTCCAACTCTTCTACCTTGGTGGCGTGCTCTTTAGAGATTAAAAGGTCCCGCTAAAGCTATACTTCTCATGTGGTGTATACTGACATAACAAATACCTACTAGGGCTAATCTCCAATTGCGCTCACAAATTGGGCCCAACAGATGTATCCTATGTGCCTCGGCCTCTGAAGACACAACACACCTATTACTTAACTGTCCTGCCATACTTGAACTTTTGGGCCTCAGCATCACTTCCATCAACCTCCATCATCGATGGGCGGGACCGACTGTATCTTCTGCATGGGAGTCATGGTGGCTTTCTGCTAATCCCCACAAGATTCGTAACCTACCCCTATTAGTTTGCTGGGGTATTTGGATTGCCCGCAATCGGGCCATATTCCACAACTCCCTACACAACTGGTTATCATCTGCTGCCCATATTATCTCCATCTATCATATGATTCTGGATGACCCCCCACCACCCACTCCCCGGACTATCACTCTAGAACTCATAGACCACTCTCTCCCCTGGGCATACTTTGATGGCTCTGCACAATTGGACGGTTGTGGAGGTGGTTTCATTCTCCATTTAGCTCGTCTACAATTCTACAAAGACGAGATTGGTCTTGGCCGTGGCACTAATAATTTTGATGAGCTATCTTGCCTACTTGTTCTTCTCCAATTTTCCATTACAAAAAATTGCTACAAACTTCAGATCTTTGGCGATTCCAAAATAATCATAGATTGGTTCAACCTGCTCACATCCTGTCACGTGCACACACTCCAGAGCCTATTGGACGAAGTACTTCAACTCAAAACACATTTCGATATCATCTCATGTCAACATATTTACAGGGAAAGGAATGTGTTTTCCGATCTCCTATCCAAGGAGGCGGCGCACCTATTGAGGGATCACATGGAGATACAAGAGCATAATGAACATGCATATTATCAGTATTTTCATCGTCCTTTTGATCCTGATCAAAGGATGGGGTGATATTCACTACACTAGATGCATATTTTGATTTATTTTTGGCTACATATATTTTTTTTTGAACACAGACTGTAATGTTAATATTGCTGCCATTATGCACCTATATGGACATTTATCAGATGTATTTAATTTTGCTATCATGATACAACTTTATTGCTGATATGAATATGCTCTTTGCATATACAACATGTAACTTTTATTCCTTGTTAATAGAAGTTATGATTTTTCATGTGGAAAAGAAAAAACTAACACTGCCATCAGGTTCATGTCGCCGAGAGGTGTAAAATCCATATAAAATTTGTCCCATTTGGACACTGGGAAATTTTGGCCCCTCTGGAAATGAGGCTTAATCACGGTTCCACTGCATCTGGCCAAGTGGCTCAGGGTTCCACTTGTCTTCCTCGAACTACGCACTTGCTCCTGTACCTTCTCTCTCCGGCGCACTGGTCGAAACTGAGCCTTGAGTAGATGGGGCCCGACGGAGTTCACAACTGGGCCATTGATGGCATAACAGTGAAATCGTTGAATTTCCAAAGGGAGGTCGGGGGATCAACCTTGACCCCCTTGTTTTAGAGCCCGTGCTTTTATAACTGTTGAACATATTTAAATTGGGGTGCGGTGGGTCTGTCACCGGTCCCTTGTCCCCTCCTTTTACGTCGTCACCGTTATAGGGTATGGGAGGTTGGGGGGCGCAGGGTCATGGCCTGCCCCCCCCCCCCATATTTAATATATGTTTTATTAATATGGTTTTGGGAGGGGAGGCAGTCTTGGTCCGCCCCTTTCTTTATATAAATATTTTTGTTTTTAAAATAAACAACCCAAAGCATTCATTTTAACGGATTTTGGGCAGTAGTATTCAAATTATCGATCCAAAATTTTTCCCAGAATCTAGCCGGAGCTGGATGGAATCCTTCGAAATTGTGTCCTCCTTAACTTGTCATGTCACCTAGTCAACCCCAGGACTTTGACCAACTCTAACTTTCACATGCGAACTTGGTTTGACAAACCGTTGCGATCAGGACAACGAGGTCTTAAACTTGAAACTTAGTTTGCCACCTTTCTGTCACTTTGAATTTCGAGCTTTCATAATCCCTCTGTCTTGTGAGTGTCTCTGGAGCCACCTGTATCATTCCTCCCCACTTAGGAGCTTTTTATGCTCCAAAATAACTGACAATAATATGCAACTGCTGTGTACCATGTATACATCACAAGTGTCTTGAAAAAGGTCACCCTTCCTTCTCGTTCACCTTTGTTCTTCGGAGCCATAAGCGGTGAACCAACACCTGCATCCTCTTCAAACTTGTAGTACAATTTCTTGCAAATTACATGCTCAAATATAATCAACTAATGACCCAAGCATCCCATACTTGCCACTAGTTTATAACAAATACTCGGTGGTCAAGTTTACATCAAAATGGAATCAATAATACCCAACTATCATACAAGGCCAAAAACATCATTGTTGCTTAACAAGCAATGAAAAAACACATCATTACTTTTACAGTTAAAAATGCAACACATGATTTACAAAACATGGCCATGACACACTACCACATATAGAAAAACCATCTCTCACTTATCAAAGTGAATGGATCATCTCCTTATGGCACACTTGCTTGTCGAACAATTGTTTCAACTGGTTCATGCACCAACGCTTTGTCGTTAAGGTGCTGCTCTAGATGGAGCCTTGAACACGTGGCTTTTTGATGACCTCTTTGGTTGCAATGGATGCAAAAGTTATTTTTCCTCCAGACCTACTAAACTAATTTCTTTCCATGCTGTGGAAAAGGATTTTCATGCCTCATCCTCCTTTGTGCTGCCATTCTTTTCCAACACTCAGCAATGACATGGTTATGTAAACCACAAAAACAATGAGTTTTATTATGCCATGATTTAAGTTCATGATTAGCAACATTCTTATAATCAAAATGAACTTGCGAATGTCGAAACTTGTTATACCTTTCTTAGTGATCTATGGTGTGATCATGGTGATGAGAGCTTGTCTTAGCTCTTCTATTGTGACATGCACTTCCATGGGATGATGGTGAAGTGTTCCCATCATTCTTTTCCCCTGACGAGTTCAACAATGTATGTTTAACTATGATGTCATTATGGTGATGAGAGCTTGCCTCAACACTCTCTCTGCAATATGTGTTGTCATAAGATGATGGGGAAGTGTTCCCATCATTCTTTTTCCTCGATGGTTTCATCAATGTCATGGGAGCTTCTGACATCTTTGAGAATTCTCCTTTAGTACATCCCAAACCTGCGTATGAAGGTCTTTGCACAACCTCCAATGAATGAGTCATGCCTTGGCCATGAATGCCAAGTCCTCCTCCTTTGTAACCCATCTTGGTAAGGAGTCTCATGATGGTTCCTGTAATGGGTATCTCCACATTTCCAACAGAAATGATTTTATGTGAGAATGAAACTGAATAGAAATCAACACTGTTTACCTCAGATGTCTATTTGGAAACATGTGAATAGGGCTTCTCTGAGCCTTCGTTATGCTTCACTTCCTCCAAGGCCTTTGACGCGGCTTGTAGCTGAAGTAGAAATTGTTGCTTTTCCTCCTTCTCTTCCTGTAAGAGTGTCTTCAATGCCTCATTATCTGTTTGAAGAAATCCATCATTGCACTTCAATTATTCCAATGCCTTTGTCGTGGCTTGCAACTGAAGTTGCAGTCACAGCTTGTCCTCCTTCTCCTCTTGTAGAAGGGTTTTCAACTCAGCGTTATCTGCTGCTTGTTCCTTATAAGCTTCATACAATATGTCCATCCTTTCGGACGTCTTCAACATGGATTCATACATGTCTTTGACATCCTCCATTGCTGCATGTTCAATGGTTCACGCTTGCAATTCACATCAGCAAGAAGACTGCTCTGATACCACTTGATCCGGGTAAATTTTGCTAACCTTTTAACCAAGACCTTTTGCTTTGTCTGATGTGTTAGAATTACATTTTATCAAAGCATTAATGAACACATATATAGTTTTAATCAAGAGGAAAACATGTCAAAAATCACACGACAAAACTCAAGACGTTTAATAACGGAGTTTGTCCAGTGTGGACTACGTCTCTGGGCCTGGGTGTCTCGATGGTGTTGATCGCTTCATTTGGTGCTGTAAATGGTTATGGTTTACATGGACACTATTGACTTGTCATACAAGGAAATGGGCCCTCAACATGAGTGGCAAAGTATCTCCACGAGACGTTCCGCTGTAGGGAACTCTCACTCATACAGATCTCCTATCAACATGACAAATTCACACATGGTGACAAAGAGTATCCCGCCATCAACGCAACAAAGGGATCTCACAACATAAATCACCATCCATGATAAATACATACCACATCAAATACACATAAATATTCCACATCTTACATCAAGCATGAATCAACAACAGTAAATAAACATAAAGATTCTGCATCAATATACATCAAGCAGGAAGCGACACAACATAAAGAATCTCACATCAATAATCAATGAAGTACATAGAAACAACACTTCAAATACCTCAACCTTGATGTTGGCTGAAGAATAAGCTACTCAGTCACTGGATCTGAATGCACCATCGAAATCGTGGCGTCAAATGACATGAAATCGACTGTCCACATGCTGAAAATTGACACTGTCATTCCATTCTGGAAAATGGCCCAAAAATCGAGACCTTTGTTGCAGAAATTGACATCGCCACCAGGTTCATGTCGCTGAGAGGTGTAAAATCCATATAAAATTTGTCCAGTTTGGACACTAGGAAATTTTGGCCCCTCTGGAAATGAGGCTTAATCATGGTTCCACTACATTTGGCTGAGTGACTCAGGGCTCCACCTGTCTGCCTTGAACTGTGCACTCACTCCTATACCTGCTCTCTCCGGTGCATTGGTCGAAACTGGGCCTTAAGTAGATGGGTCCTGGCAGAGTTCACAACTGGGTCGTTGATAGCGTAACAGTGAAATCGTTGAATTTCCAAAGGGAGGTCAGGGGATCAATCCCAACCCCCTTGTTTTGGAGCCCGCGTTGTTATAACCGTTGCACATATTTAAATTGGGGTGGGGTGGGTCCACCTCCGATGGCCCGTCTCCTCCTTTTACGTTGCCACAGCTACAACATATGGGAGGTTGGGGGGCGCGGGGGTCATGGCCCGCCCCTTTATATATATATATATATATAAAGGGGCGGGCCATGACCCCTGCGCCCCCAACCTCCCATGCCCCCCAACCTTATATATATATAAGGTTGGGGGGCATGGGAGGTTGGGGGCGCGGGTATATATATATATATATATATATATATATATATATATATATAACCATTCATTTTAACGGATTTTGGGTGAGGTAAATAAACTATCGATCCAAAATTTTAATTTTAATCCGCCCAAACTCGCGAAATTGCGTCCTCCTTAACCTACCATGTCACCTAGTCAACCCCAGAACTTTGTCCAGTTCTAAATTTCACATGCGAAATCTGTTTGACGAACTATTCACACCATTGTGATCAAGATGATGAGGTCTTCAACTTGAAACTGAGTTTTCCACCTTTCTGTTACTTTGAATTTCGAGCTTTCATAATCCCTCTTTCCCCTGTGAGTGTCTCTGGAGCCACCTGGATCACTACATGCCTACTATTTTTCATGGAGAATGGTCACCACTCATACTATCTATCACTGCCAAAATTATAACCCTTATGAAAGTCCCAATTGTGGTGCTATTGAAGTAAGCACACTTGGGAATGCACCATTGTCACCTTAGTTGTATTTCCCTTCACTTTAGGCCAAGTTATTGAAGCCAAACAGGATATCCCTATCTATGTGAAGTAAACCTATCAATTACATTATTATAATGCAAAATAAGATTCATTTCCACAAAGATCTCAATATATGAGTAGATTTCCCAATGGAAAAAAAATGATAAGATGCCTTAAAGAATATCCAATAAGGAACAAGGGAATAAACCACCACAATATAAAGAGGTTTAGGAGCTAATTATTGCATACTAGCTCTGAAATAAAAAATAATCCTCAACAATAAATACAAATAAACACTTATATGTCACTTTATAAATGGAAGAACAAGTTACCTTTTGATGCACAAGAGTGTAATTTGATTACATAAACTGAGAGTAAAGGGTATTCTTGAGTTACCACTTGAGAATGTCGCAATAAGGAAATCCTTGCTATTGTACACAAATTCTAATTTCTGTCTATGCTAAAATTTGTAAAAATTCCAAACTTCAAGGTAAGGAAAAAAAAATCCATGAGTGTAAAAACACACTTGGAAAAAGAGATCTTAGTTTCTTTTGATAGCATAAGAAATATAGCATGCAATAACAACCCACCAATGATAAACTACAATCTTAATTGACAAAAAAACATGAAATTAACATAAACTTGTAAAAGAGTGTGGTGACCCTCCCCAAGGTTTCACCAAAAAAGCCTCCCAATGGATGATACACATAATTAAGCACTTAGGAGATGAAATTCACAACTAGATATGATAGATAAGTTTGGGAAACAATCTAGAAACAAAACACATGCTAAGGAGAGTTAGAATACAAATTTAAGCACCAAACACTAGCCTTTAGGGTTTCACAAAATATGATTTATAATCTTGCAATATAATTTTCAGATTTGAAAAACACTTTAAATCAACCCAGAAGATGTCAAAATGATCCTTAATCCACAATGATGAAGAGCCATTTTTCTTTCTTAGGGTTATTTTATTTCTTAGGGTTAGAGGTGATCAATGAGGAAAAAACCCTTTGCATAAAACTATCTTGAATACAAGATAAATTGTTAGTTTTCTCTAAACGATGAATAAACTTTTTTATTTGATGTTTATTATGATATTTTTTTGTAGTTATATCTTTATAAGACACAATATAAAGGAAAACAGATTTTAAGGTTTCTATGGTTGGTTGTTGGGATTAGACTTAGTTCCTTGTGTCTAGTTAGGGCTAATGGGGTCAAAAAGTATGGCCATTTGAGATTTGGTTATCTCAAGCTTAAGGATAATAATGAGAGACTAGAGCCTTTGGTAAAAAACAATCTCTTTTCTAATCAAGAATGAAAACCAAAGCCCCACAAGAAGGGTTTTGTCAAGTGAAAGCCTTTACCAACAAGGTTAAACATGGGTTTAATAAAAATATTGAAAATCCTCGCCAAAGAACCAAAAGCAAATCAAGACAAGAGATGGAGCACTTACCAAGCCAACAAAGGAAAAATGGAAGAGTTATAAACCTTGAACGTCCTCCTTCCAAGTGATATTTATTACCCTTCAAAGAATTGGTATTGTTAGTAATGTATAAGTCCTGAAAATTCATAATAATATCTTTGATTAACCAAGAATGGGAGGATCCCAAATATTGGCACCAAGGTTTCCATGAAAAATATCTTCTATTAATGGATTGTAAAAGTGATATCTAACAACAACCACAATTTGGACTGAGAAGAGGGCCTTTATTTATAGATTAGAATCCTAATTCCTTCCCACTCTTTTTTCCCTAAATCTATCTCTAGGAAATAAAATAATAATAACTTGTCATCCACAAAAGTAAGGAGACTAAGTAAAAAATAAGTAAATGATGACAAATATGCCTAAAACACATAGGAGAGAGGTGATGTCACCCTTAGAAGAGAAGCAACTAGCCATCGCTCAACATTCCCTTGAAAAAATATTGTGGGGGGGCTCAAATCATGGCAAGAAGGCATCCTAGTCCACTTTTAGTGTAGTGTCTAGCTCCTTTAGGTGGAACAAACTCATGAAAATGGCTCAACAAGTGAATGCCTACTCTAACTATGATAAATATTATTCATAACATGTCTCAAAGTCATGTAGACATCATAAAAGTCACTTTAAGTGAGTGCCACATCATCTACTCAAGATAAAATGCCACTCAAAAAACCCCTCAAAGTCATCACATTCTCCAAATAACTCCCATAACTGTCATAAGTCTTCTAGGTGTTGGTTGCCCCTTATAATAGGTGAAAATAGGCTAAAAATATAACAAATTTGGGGAGCTCTATTCGTTATTCAACATGACATGTGTATATGAGGTCCATGTGTGCATAAATAACTCAAGGGTGTATCAAAGGCTGTGACATGTGCCTTGTGGTACATGCATTGTGGAAAAAGTGTATTACATACATAAGAAAATTGGTCCATGTAGAGAAAAAAATAAGTGTGCTAATCCATAGGTAAGATAAACTTTACATCAAGAGCAACACATTTACATATCATATAAAATAAGTGAGTGGCTAGGAGCTCTTGCAAATCAGGTGTCCTAATTGATCCAACTCAAGAATCCTGAATACCTACCCTGGACATAAATTCCTAACTTAATGGGGTGTTACTGGCATCAAGGGGTGTTGGTTCGTAGCAATAAAACCAAACACCTTGAAATGGGGACTACAGGAACGAACCACAACTAACCGCCATAGGGGTTTGGGATACCAACTATAATTTTTTTTTATATAGATCATCTTAGCATGGATAAATACAATATATAAATGCATCAATCATCACACTTTTGGTTCATCATGATGGTCACATCTAGAAAAAAAATGCAGGGCACACTACAAAGAACATGAAGTGTAACAACTATCTCCAACTCGGGGACATGTGGTCATATATGGAATACATAAAAATTTCAAAATATCTAGAAACACGTAAACTTGAAACATTCTCACCAAATGGATGTCAAATGTAAGGGAGAAATCTTCACTCAATACATAAATCATAGGGGAAAATTTATCCTTTGATCTAAGAGAAACTTCATTTCCCTTGGCCATAATCTGGGCTAATCCTTCACCTTTGATCAATTTAGTGGGCTTAATTTGGAAATCATATTCCTGAATCTTAAGCACTCACTTGCATCTAGTTCCCAAGTAAACTTGGGATTTGAGCTAACATGTCTTTTACAACTAAATGGGGAACATAGGAAACTACCTTAGAATATCCAATATATTCCCTAAAATGATTTAATGACTTGACAAAAGCATAGGATTTATTTTCCATAAGAACATACTTTAATTTGGCATCTAATGATAACTTTACTCATAAAGGCTATGGGTTATTCTTCACCTTGAAGATTCTTCTATAGTAGTACACCCGCAATTGCACTATTAGAAGTAAAGGGAAAAAAAATGATTTTTTTTATTTTATTTTTTATATTTTTTTTATATTTTTTTTTATTTATTTTGTTTTTTATTTTGTTTTTTTATTTTATTATTATTATTTTTTTGATTATTTATTATTATATATATATATATATATATTTGTTTTCTGTAATTAGGAATTATTAGTACTAGGGATTCCATGATGGCCTCTTCAATAACTTCAAAAGATATCATATTGTCTTCCTCCCATTTGAAATGCGCATGTTTCTTAAGCAACTTGGTTATAGGCCTAGTGATCTTGGAAAAATATGGGATGAATCTTTAGATGAAGTTGATTTTTCCAAAAAAATATTGTAAGGCCTTTTAATCCTATGGTATAACAATTAATTTAGTGCCATTTATCCATTTAGGATCAACCTTTACCCCATCCTTTGAAACAATGGGATCAAGGAACTTCCCTTCAAGAACCCCAAATGGTGACTTATTCAAGTTCAATGAGATTACATATTTGTGGCATGTTTCAAACATATGTATGAAATGTGCAACATGATAATTCCTTTCTTTTGAAAATATCGTGAGATCATCATGAAGAATCTCAATTATTTTTCTCGAAAGGTACCCAAAGGCAAAATCATTGTTCTATGAAATGGCACTGCATTGAGTAAATCAAAAGGCATTCTTAGATATTGAAAAGTTCCCAAGGTCTAGTAAATGTCATCTTATGTCTATCATATTTGTTTACCCAAACTTGAATGTAGCCTGAAAAACCATCCTATAGAGACAATATTTCTAATGTTGCGATTCTCTGCAATATATGTTTCTTGTTTGGCAATAGATAATTATCTATGTTGGGCAATGCTTTGAGATTCCTTAAATCCACACAATCTTATTTCAATTGTCTTTTTTTTGCACTACTTTGAGATTGGGCACCCAATATGAATGCCTTTCATGCCCAATGATCTTTCATTCTAGATGAGAGGAGCTAACTTTGGATTATCGAAAAGGCTTAGCATCTCCTTCAAGGGTATCATACGTTTAATTATATCATCCTTGTAGTCCTTCAAATCATCTAAAAAGGAAAAAATATCCTTGAACTCTCTAATCGAATCATTTATTGCCTTATTTTATTTTCTTTAACTTCCTTTGCCAAGCTTCACAATCTTCAAAATTTCCAAATATCCAATGTTGATTACCATATACTTATTAGACTTTACCATTTTTCTTTCTTCTTATACATGTTATGCCTATTAAACCTTGTTTCAAAGGGTACAAATTAAACTAGAATCTTTTTGTCTCTCAACAACTCCTCTAATCCTTCTTCTCTCTAGTCAATGCGATTTTTGGCAAATTCCTACAAGTTCTTAATAGATCTCAAAATTTGAGCATCATCATAAACACATACTAGTTGACAAAATAATGTTGAATCAAAGATCTGTAGATGATTTCATTTTCTCCAATAAATCTCCACAAAACTATGTTGTTGAGGAGGAAATGGGTACTGCATTAAATTATTCATTTAATGCTCTTGGTTATGCTTCCAAAGACCACACATCAAACCCTTTCATGGAATCCCACACTGCATTCCTCTACTTTTTCAATCTTTCATTTTCATGTGAAAATTGACTATGCAAGATACATAACCATCTTTTTATTAAATCAATTCATTTTCAAGATCTTGGGGATGTTCTAAATGATATCTCATCGTCGTCTCTTGGTTTAGAATCACAAAAAATCCTTCATAAGTGGGAACAAAATAAGATAGATCCATATGGATGCTACCTCCAAGATTAGTATCCCACTTCTAAGATAAAATCACTCCCCAACTATGTTTGGAATATCAATGCTTACCACCTCTGTCACCAATGTGATATCTAGATAAATTACCATGCTTACTTGAAGATATTTAATCAAACCACATACTTTAACTTCTCTCAAGTCCATAACACATATATTCATATATGGCTTGGAAGTTTCAAACCTAAGCAATTCATCACCGTAAGATACATTACATTAGTTGAGGCTCCAAAGTCCAACATATAATTATGCAACATCAAATCACCTCCTACCAAAGATAACAAAGAATGATTTATGATCTAGATTATTCCTTCCTTCTTCCCTACTGCTAATCTAGAGAATGTAAGGGCATCTTCCTGTTGGGTGTGGAGCCTGATTATCTTCTTTATTTTGTATCACAACGTTGGACACCTGTTCTAAACAGGGCAACAACGCTACCCGTAATTAAACGATGCCTTTGTTGGGGGGGGGGAGGGGCGCGATTGCGACTTTATGGAGCCCCCCCCGGCGGGGGTTTTTCGAGGGCAGTGCCCCCGAAGCTAAAACCAAATATAAAATTGCTTTGTAAAAGTATTGTAATTTCTAGTCAATCTGGCCCATTAATTAGGCGGATGATCTGACGGTAGAAGTTATGTTTAATTTAGGGTTTTTTTCCCTAGAAGGCAACCCCTCATTTTGTATGAGGGTATTGTATTGTGGCTGTATATTGTATGTGTATTCTCAGAGAGAGAAACATATAGGGAGACTGTGAGAGAGAACATACGATATTACAATGGATCTGTTGTAGGTTGTGTCTCTTCATTTTGCTGGATAATAGAGAGGAAGGACTGGCTGTTCGGGGTGGACATAGCCCAAACTAGGTGAACCACGTATATCTGTGTCTCTCTGGTTTTACGTGTTTTGTGTGTTTGTGTTTTATGCATATTTTATGTGTTGCATTGCTATGTAATATATAATTCTCTAACACTTCCTTAACATTCACAAGAAGGGTTGTTTGAATAATCACTTCAAGCCCCAAAACTTCTTTAATTTGACCTTTTACAGAACAAATATTTGTTAACTTAACAAGAGGGATGAAATGTAGAAAATCTAACGGCGGGATTCAATCTGATCTTATCATGTACTAAAACAAGATACTAAATCCTTCTACAATTTGCAGAAACAATCATCTAGCAAGTAAAAGAAAGAAATAATCAATCATACAACACAATATGTATCTTGGGAAAGCACAATTCCTAAATCCTCACTATATGTATATTGTATAAAGTCAAGGATCATGAAACAATTTAATGCTTTCTCTCTCAAGAGAAACTCCTACACTCTACCAATTGTCTCACACTAATCTAGGAAAAATCGGATAAATACTTAGCCAATTCTCTGCCTCTACTCAGCCTGCCTCGCTCACACATTCCTTGAGGAATTAAATCCCTATTAAATAGGAAAATCCCTTGCCTTGATTGCGCAATACTTCCTAGGCCTCCAATTGACTCTATATCCGACCTGTAAAAATTTATAATTATACAACTGATAGTTATCTTCCCTTTAACCACAGTTTCAACTTGGCCTTCCTTAGAATTGACATGAAACAACTATTTATAGTAAATTAGCAGTTAACTCATTGATCACTACTTATGAATAAAATCATATTTAATTCACTTGACCTCTCACTAGCTAATCACTGATTTAGAAGTACTTAAACTTATTTTAACTAAATTTCTTGATTTAACTAATTTAAAATCACAAATAACTGTAACTAGACCCCCTTAAATCATGGGAGAACTCTACATGCATCCTCTTATACCCTCAACTCGAATTTCCTAAGCTAACTCATTCACTCTTACTTTGTTAACTAATACAAGCTGTCATGAGATGAAATTACAATTCCCCTTCCAATTTAATTAAGGGAAAATTAAATTAGAAGCCCCACTTTGGCGTGCCATTTCTTGGTGCCATTTCAAACACTCCCTCTCAAAAAGAAAAGGATTATTTGCTACCTCAATCCTGCCATTGTGGGACTCGAATTTGCTTCTTGTCAGCACCTTCGTCAAAATGTATGCACCCTGCTCTTTCGTGGGAATGTACTCTATTGACATAATCTACGTCTGAACATAATCTCTTAGATGGTGATACTGGATGTCAATATGCTTGGACCTATCATGGATTATTGGATTAACTGAGAGTTTGATGCAAATTTGGCTATCACAATGTATCACCATTAGATCCATATATTCACCAAAAAAACCAACCAATATATTCCTCATCCAGATGGCCTCGCAAGCTGCATAATTGACTGCCATGTACTCTGCCTCTGCTGAACTCAGTGCAACTTGTTATCACTCCAGTAAATTCTTAAGTTGTGGGATTTTGGATTTAAGTCAAAGAACTTGCTTGCTGGCTGCTAGATATTATCTTGCAATCTACTTGCCTTCGTTGATACTCTTTCCTGCTGATACTCTTTAACTTTATACTCTTTGACCATCAGTTTTTACTGTCTTACTGTTGTAAAATATATCTTTTAGCAGTAAAAATTAGCAATTTGTTTTTCTTTTCTTTTGCTTTTCTTTTGACTGTCTTGAGGCAAACTGTTTTACTGTTTTTTAACTTCCATTTTTATATCAAGTCTGTGAAAGTCTGCCACTCTTCTGCTTTAGGAATTTGCACATTCTTCAACTTCCTGAAATTCTTATCAGCCTCGGTATATCTTGCAAAAGTAGGCTTGATGACAAAGAGATGCTTAATTTCATGTTGTAAGAAGAATAAATCCTCAAAATACTGAAGTAAAAATTTCCCTGTAGCAGTGCCTTGTGCTGGTGGCTTGTTTACTTGCTCTTTAGCAAACTCCCTGATCTTTTTGTCATAGTCCTTCTGTGGCATAAGCTTTTCATTGAACACATGTATATCAGGTAAGCCTTTCTGTCTAAGATTTGTATACTTTACCATAAATCTAGTTATGAAAAGTTTCATGGCTTCACACTTTTCTTCAAGATTCTTCATCAAGTTCTTTTTAGTGACAACCTTCCTGATTTGTAGGATTGTCTCTGTCCTGTCTAATACTTGAAGTTCCTCAAGTTCTTCTCTGTTATTGCTATTGAGAAATGTTATGAGCTTTAATGCCTGTTCAGGTTTATCAGTCAATTCATCCTTGGTCTTCTGTATCTCTGCTTGAGTTGCCAATAAAAATTATTTCTGCTCAAATATTACTTGAATTGAAGGCCATTGATTATGAATAACTTCAATGATGTTGGTCCAGAGATGATTTTTGATGTAGGAGATCTGCTTTGTGAAAGTCAATTCCTTTTGTAGATTTTTGAGTTGCTCCCCTAATCTGATAGCTTTTTGTTCATGATTTTTGGCATTAATCTGAGCTGTTTTATTTGCACTTTCAAGATTTTCAATCATCTTGTTTAATCTGTTTATTTCGTTTGCTTTCAAGGAAATATCTTCCATTGCTTTTACTATCTGGCTGGCTTCATCTGTATGCTGTACAATTGTGGTAGAAGATTTTGTAGCTGAATTGGTGGCAGAAGTCACTGGCCCTCCAGTTGCCAGTGGGTCTTTTGGTGCTAAATTTTCTCCTAAAGTAGAAGGCACTG
The DNA here is from genome assembly GCA_034641835.2 of Pinus albicaulis. Lineage (NCBI taxonomy): Eukaryota > Viridiplantae > Streptophyta > Pinopsida > Pinales > Pinaceae > Pinus > Pinus albicaulis. The sequence continues at coordinate 163,996,910 of CM076569.1, read as the reverse complement.
CTGTAGTAATCATTCGGATAACTGTAGGAATTGTAGGAATTTTTGTCTCTTTTACAATCTCTCTTTCTTGGACCAGTTTGTCCATTTGTGTTTCCATCTCCTTGATTTGTGTTGTCAATTGAAGTATTAATTTCATCATTCCCTCTTTTTCACTTTGATCCTGGAGGACTTATTTTGTTTGTGGATGCTCACTTTGAGGAAGTTTGAGTTGTTTCCTCAAAGCTGCTATATCTTCATTCTTTTTCTTGATAAAAAATTATGCTGCTTGGATGTTTGAAGGGTCATATACCACCTGTAATACTAGTTCCTCTAAGGCTTTGATCCTTAGGTCCTTGGCATATAGTGAGGCTTTGTCCATCTTCATCTGAGCTTGCATGTTGAGGATGGTATTTTGGAGTTTATTAGCACTCATTGCTTTAGTTGCCACTGTAGAATATAACATTTCAGAGCTCTGCCTATGGAACTCAATCTGGTCCAACTCATGGATTTTTTGTGTGTCTACCTCAAGATCAACCTTTTTATAGTCTGATACTGTTTTTGGTACTGAGGTAGTAGGCTGTAGAAATGACATCATCATTTTATTGCTGGAATAATCAAATGCTGATAATAATCTATTCTGATTGCCAGGCTTTTGTTTCAAGAATTAAGAGTATATTTATGTCTTTATCTCTTCATTTTTCTGCTTAATTTGCTTGTAATTCTCTTTGATGTCCAAGTCCTTTTCTTCAGCTGGCTGTGAGGAAGAGGCTTCCATGTTGTGTTGTTTCTCAATCATTTGTTTTTCATTCTGGTTTACTAGTTTTTCCTTTTGAATTTCCATAAGTGTTTCATTGATTATGGCTGTTGCTATATCATCATTGGTCACTGGAGCATCTGTCTCATTAATATCAATTGTTACTTTCTCCTTATCAACTGAATTGAGCTTAGGCCTTTTGTTATAGACTATTTTAAATTTAGTCTCAATTGTTGTCTCTGCTGTGTAACCTCATTCCTCCCTGACTCTTTTACTTGATGTTTCTGGCTGCTTGACAACTTCCAATGCTCGTGCTGTATCTTTTTGGCTTGTTGCCTCTATCAAGGTGTTTTCAATCCATTCAACTCGATTGGAAATTTTTTCTATTTCAGGCTTTGACTCATGGATAAAGGGTGTTAATTTACATTTGACCCTTAGTTTGCTTAAGATCCCTTGTGGATCATAATTCCATGGAAAAATCTCTTCAAATGTGAATTATGATAGCTTCTTTGTCACTTTCTTTTCAGCATATATGTGGTTACAGATAAAGGGATCAATTTGATTTTTTTACTTAAATTGGGTCTTCTTCTTGGCTACCATAAAGTTAATTGAATATGAATTGAGAACCTGTCTAAGATATTCTAATGCAAAAATTCTCATACACATATGCTTGGGCAACTTGTAGGGTAACAAGTTTGACCCAAAAATCCTTAATTCAGTGTGTTTTTCATAGAGTTACCAATCCCCAACGTTGTTCTGCTCTGAAAGCTGTAAAATTCTTTTCATTTCTTCACTGATCCTTGGCTGCTCTGATTTATTCAATATGGTCATTGCTGGATGCAAAAATAGCTCTGAAAACTCTGAATAGGTGAAATCATTACATTCTTTTCTTAGCAATGAAGTCCAAAAAATAATTGACAGAGGTTTTCCCTCTACATCCATTTTTTGCAAATTGACTGGAAATTTGTCTGCTTGAAAGAATAGGAACAAATGAAAAAGATAAGAAGTATATCTAAATACTCCTTCTGTGGGTAATTTAGTCAACTGGTAGTGGATGGTATCTGTTATGAAACCAACATAGTAAAAAATGACTGATGTAGGTTGACCAGGAGACATGGTGGACAAGAAACCAAGAATAGATTCATTAGTATACTCATCTGTAAAATATCCAAGGATAAAAGAGACCATAGAGATAATATGTCTAGAACCTTTAGGAAATTTAGCTGTGGAGTATGGAGGATTTATCTTTGGAATATCAACATGAGAAGGCATAAAATTATGAAAGATCATGAACTTTTTAGGGAAAGCTAGGCCAAGGTATAGCTAAGTTAAGGCCTCTATAGGCAAGGAGACTACTTGGGGATCAAGCTGCAATTGTAGCATTTGATTAATAGACTGGACTGTGATAGTGAAAAGTATCTCTTTATTAACATTTACTACAGCGCTTTGATATGGTTCATAGTATTTTTGACACAGTCTTATGACTTCTTGACCTGGGTGGGTTAAGGGAACTATATAATTGGGTAAATGTGTTTCCCAAATTGGAATTTCATCTTTGTCTAGATACTTTTCATGACACTAGTTGTGTATATCTAACAAATTGAATTCAACAGCAGGATCAACAATTTTATAATCAATATTAGTTAAAGGAAGGCTTTCAACAACAACCACAGGTGGTTGAAGGGGGTTTACTGATATAGCAGATTTGGCAGTGATGACTGGAGTAGACTTATGGGCTTTGGATCCCTCAGGTTTGGGTGCTTTGGATCCTTCAGATTTGCTGATACTCTGTTTTTTAGGCATTTTTAGGTTATTTTTGCAAGATTAAATAGTTTGCAAGAGTAATTTTCTTTTAACAGAGGGAAAACTGGGCAAATTTAGGCTAAGGATAATCTCTTTAGGTTTTATACTCAATCAAGTTTTATCTGAGGATGTAACAACTGGTATAAAACAGAAAACAAGGGTTTTCTGAGTTTGTTTGGCTGAGAAAATAGGAATTCAGGGTATTTCACAGGTTTTTTGGACTTCCAAATCTTTGAACTTGATCTTTAAACTATAATAATTGAAGAAAATTTCTTGAAAGGCACGCAGAGGATAAATGAGGTTTTTGGGAAAAATTTTCCATGGTTTTGCCTGCTTTTTTGTGTTTTTAGGTTGTTCAATTTGATTGATGTTTTTAAACAAAAGGATTGGTTCTCTTCAAGATAATTTAAACTAAATTTGCAGGTTTGGATTTCTTCGGAAAATACCTTTTTATGCAGGTATTTGGCTCTGAAAGGGTTCTGAGGTATTCTATTGAATTTGAAGATTTCAACAGCTTTCTGGAGTGGTGAATAGCTCCTCAACAGTCTTCAGGGGTTTATTTTGATGAAATTTAGAGGTTATGGGCATAAAAGGTCAAGCAATGGCTTAAAAATTGTTTACACAGTCGGGAGCAACAACTCAGAGGTTTAAACGCGCAGATAAACTGATAAAACAGAGGTTTTCAAAGGTTTTATCATATATTTTGTTTGTATTTATCAGTATTAAATGCAGGTCGCGTCATGGTGGGAGGCAGTTTCAGATTTTAAATGGAAAACCAAGCAGTGGTTATCGCACAGCGTTTGGGCAGTAAGGGGATTTGGACAAAACGCATGTGATCCAGTGAAAAAGCGACACGTCAAGGAGAGAGAAATGAACAAAACTGCCCATTGCGCGTACATTTTGGATTTGACCGATCGATTACTTTCTCTGTGCGATATTGCATGTAGGCCGTCGGATTTGGAGCTTTGATGCGAACGGTCAGGATCAAATGGGAAGTTGTGTCTTAAGAAATGGTGGGATTGGGAAACTTTTATGAGCGGATAGTTAATATATGTTTTAAACCTTCATAAAATATGAATGGGTAAAGCATTAATCATATGTAAAGGCAGAGTGTATTATGCATGTGGCATGGGTTAACTTATATAAAACGAAGGGCTTTATATAATGTGGTGGGGATATGCATAGGGGAGAGGTGTTAGTTTATTAAAATAAACCTTAGGTTATTTCAACAAACTATGGGTTATAAAATTATGCGGGGATGGGTTTATGTATGCATTGGCTTATATGAAGGAGGAGGGATAATGGTTTTAAAACATAGGATAATGTTTTTAACCAATACAAAGGTGCGGGGTCATATGTATAAGCAGGGCCAAGCTTTTTGAACCTTATGAAAAATGATTAATTTGATTCAAAACTTTGGACTTAATGTTTGTGAGCGGTATTATATTATTATATAATGTTTAAACCTTTTTGAATGGTTTAATAGCCATAGGGGTAGGATATTTATTTAGTGATAGTTTTATACCAAAGGGCATTTGATTGGGGTTTTTATTTAGTGCATGGGTAATAACTTTGGTCAAAAAACTTTATAATAGTGGTTTTTTGGGGTGTTTAGATATAGGGAATTAAATAAGTAGGATAAGGTAATTAGTTAGGGATTTAATAAAATAGGTTAAAAGTTAATATGAAAGGGAAAATGAAATATAACACAAAATACACAAAATCACTAAGTAAAGTGTAAGAGTAAAGCATAGCTTATCTTTTTATCATTTCACCAATACTTAGGATAAATGTATTTTTGAGGATTTTTATGCATGTTTTTGAAGGGATGAAGTCAATTACATGGGGTTTTATGCTTCACTATGTAAGAATGAGTCTTTACTTATGAAAAAGGAGTTATAATGTATGAATGAGAGATGAATAATGATAAATGGGGATTTTAAAATAAGAACTCAACATTTTCAACTAACTAGTCATCAAGCCTTGGGTCCGGTCCCAAAAAAAGTCACAGAAATGCTTTGAGCCTTTTTGACTGACAGCTTAGAATACTGAATACTTATACGGAAGGGGAAATTAGTGATTTTGCCCGATGATCAATATTACATGCTTTCTCCACTTTATTCTACCTACTCAGCCTTATTCTAACATTTTTTCTTCATTTGGAAAGTGTATTTAGACTTGTAACCTTGAAACATGTATTCTTTTAAAGCAAAAACTATCTAAATCTACCTTATTTCATTTGAGGGCTCAGATTAAACTGTTGAGTTCCTCATTATTCTCTACCTATCTACTGATTTTTTAGGATTAAACTGTTTTACAAACCTTTATTCACTATCTAAAACTTGAAATTGAAAACATGACAAATTAAGATTAAACAGTTTGACTTATCATGGATTATGGCATTTATTGACACTCTGCCATAATCATTTATTTTGCAGAAAAATTAAAAAGTAGTGGCATTTGGACTTGCTCACTTTCAAGTCTTATTTTTATCTCTTTTTTCTTATTGGGTTTATATTTTTTTAAGTCCTTTGATAGTTATTTTAGGACTTTTACCCTCGTTTTGAGTTTTTATTATTTTTCATCTTTTCAAAATATGGGAAAACAACTTGCAGAAAGCAAGGTATGTACATATTTGCAAGATTTATCAAAGTCAATTCAAAATTATGAATCCTATTATTATAAGACCCTAACAGTGGCTCCACTTGGGGATGGCATTTCCTGGTGAAATGTCAAGAAGTTTGAGATTCAGTAGCCTTTGATTGTTGACTATGATGTTCCTGTAAGTGTCTCCCGCTTTCTGTAATAACTCATATTTATGACATTTTACCTTTCAAATCTTAGGGCCTTCTCTGCAGGCTTCAACTCTGTAAGGCAAACATCCACTCCAATCTAAACTTTGCAATGTATATGTACAATGATAAAAGTGAATAAAAACTAACTTTTTGTTAACTCAGGGGAGTAGTAGTGCTCCAGCATTCTGCCATTGACTGGTCCTTCTTGTAGATCTGTTCCATCCAATTCTGTAAAAAAGAATGGATTATTTCCTCTATATCCATAAATTACAAAAGTTCCTTTCCATAGGAAATCGAATTTCCCATGTTTACCTTTGTCTTATCTCCTAGAATCCCACTTTAACAATTGCTCTCCAATGTAAAAGTCATCCTCTTTGGTCTTTTTATCATAGATTTTCTTGATTTTATCTTGGATAACCTGGGATTTAACATAAACTTCTTCCCTTGTTTGTTGCAAGTGAATAGTCTGGTTAATCCTTCTCTGAATATCATTAGTTTCAACCTATAATTCTTGGATAATTTTCATCACTGGCACTCCTAAGGAATATGGAAAAACAACATCCATTCCATAAACAAGCTGGTAAGGAGATGTACCAATGGACTTCTTAGTTGTAAGTTTATCTGCCCATAGGGAATTGATTAAATTTCTATTCCAAGATTTCTTGTTATCTTCTAGTAGTTTTTTAATGATATTTACAAGACTTTTGTTTGAGGATTCAGCTAGGCCATTACCCTGAGGGTAATATTCAGTAGAATGGCCTAGGGTAATATGGTATTTGTGACAAAAGGCAATCATCTTTTTGGATTTTAATGTTGCTGCATTATCAGTAATAATATTCTATGGGCATCCAAATCTTGAAAGAATGTTATTTTCTAGGAAGGCTATAATGACTGTGTCAGTGGCTTGTCTGGAGGGTATGGCTTCGATCCACTTTGTAAAATAATCAGTGGCAGTTAAAATCCACTTATGTTGGCCTGAGGATGGAGGGTGAATTTCACCAATGAAGTCTAAACCTCATTGTTGAAATGGCATCTCAGTTGAAATAGGCTTTAGAGGTAGGGGTAACAATTTTTTCCTGCCTTCAAAAATTTGGCACTTGTGACAAGAAGTCACAAACTTCTTAACATCAGTGAACAAAGTATGCCAGTAGAAACCAGCTCTAAGGATCTTATTAGTAGTAGTTTTCCAATATAAATGCCCTCCACAGTCACCTGCATGAAACTCTTCAAGAATTTTATCAGCTTCTTCCTTTAGTAAACAATTCAGCAAAATCCCACTGCGATCTCTCCAAAAGAGTATACTATCTAAGATACAAAATCTTACTGGTTTAAGTTTAAGAAATCTAGCTTCAGTTCTTGACAATCTAGGAGGAGCTTGTAAGTTTGATAGTACAAAGACGATATCTGTTGAGATTGCAACAAGATGATGAGCTTAGTGGAAAGGAGTCGCTTTCACTAAGTGGGCCCGCAGGCTATTTTTGGCGCAAAGTCTATTTTTAGACATATGGATCATGTTCTATGAGTTGCAGGATGCTATTTGTGGATGGTTGGTCAAGTCGAAAAAAATAGATGGACTTCTATTTTTAGACATATTGGGCGGAATCTATTTTTAGATTGCTAGTCTAAAAATAGATATGTCGAATATTATTAGCTCTTAAAAATATTTGGACTCTAAACATTATCTTATTCTCTTGGAGCACTTCAGTTAAGTGCACAGATGTGGCACAGGAGCTGACAGAAGGAATTACGCTATTCCCGAGGGTTAAGTGGAGCTATTGCATGGATACTTCAGTTAGAACTCATGTGACAGAGTTTGGTGGAGTTGATTGAGGAAGTTAATGGAGTTGTGTTCAGTTTAACTAATGTAAACATAGTTGAGCTATTTGTATCCAGTTTAACTAATTGATACAATTAGTGAGAGTGGTGTGAATTAATTATTAATTAATTCACTAATTATAAACTCATTAATCAACTAAATAATGCATCAGTTAACTTCAGTGCATGGACAGTTTCAGTGGAGACTAGTGCAGAGATAGGTGAAAGAGCAGGTTAACTATCAGTTGTGACTATACAGTTGCTATTTGCAACACACAGATAGGTGGAGAAGCCCATGAGGATTGCGCAATACAAGCCAGGTGGTTTATGTTATTTAATGAGCCATACCATAGCATTGATTACGCAATAGAGGCTGGCTATCAAGTGGCAAAAGATTGGAGCATGTGTTTTGCTAGATCTAGCTTGATAGTGTGTAGCAATTGAGGGTGTGCATGAGAGCTTGTGAGGAGCTTTTGTACTATGATTGTTACATGATCTCCATTACATATAATATACAGATAGTTGGGGTTTTCAGCTTTAAGCTTTCCCATTAAATACTGTGTTCATATGTGTGATTGTTTGTGGTTTTAATGTGCGCATGCAATTGATTTTATTTCCGCATGTAATGATCAATGGTAGAAGAGATTCTGTATTATGCATGAAGCTAAAATAGTGTGTGATCAGGAGAATCTCGGTGAATAATATATCAGTTATTCAAATTTATACATGGTATCAAAGCGATATTGATCATTGGAGAAATTGCAAAACATTGAAGCGGTTGAGTTTTGAGCTGGTGGAATTCGAATTTGCAGTAGTGTTTTCTTGGTGTCGAAGTTGAGATGTCTTTCAACGGATTGCGATTGGAGTATGCCCTTGAGGGCAGCTCGAATTATATTTCATGGAAGGACAGGATGGAGGCGGTGTTGGATGAAAATGGGTTGAAGGAGTTCATAGATGCAGAAATTCCAAAACCTACTTCTAGTGATGCTGCCGTACTTGACGCATGGCAAAAGAAGACAGCAAAGTGTCGAAGGATTCTGTTGGAAGGTGTGAAGGATCACATAGTATCCAGCCTTCATGGGAAAGCTTCTCCATTCTTGATGTGGAAATATTTGACAGATTTATTCCAAAGCAAGAGCGACCAGAGGAAGTTGGCGCTCAAGGACAAACTCATGAACATAAAGATGGAGAAAGGCGACAGTGTGCCCAAGTACCTCACGAAGTTCGTTCAATGCAGGGATGAGCTGGGAAGTGTGGGGGTTACTGTTGATGACGAGGACTTGGTGATCTTAGCTCTCCTTGGGCTTCCGAAGAGTTGGCACTCCTATCAGGACTCTGTCAATTGTTGCGAGAAATTGCCAGGATGGGAGCGACTTTGGTCGGATCTTGTGCAAGAGGAGATAAGGCGAAGTACCAGGGACAAATCTTCATCAAAGAAATCTGATGAAGAGAATTGCGCCAAAGAAAAGAAAGGGAAGAGAAAGAAGCAAGCTTCTCATTCCGGTGCGAAAGGCAAGAAGCAGGACATGTCCAAGGTGAAGTGCTTTGACTGTCACCAACACGGACATTACGCCACTAATTGTCCACAGAAGAAGAAAAATAAGCAGGCTGCTGGGACCACCGAGAGGCTCATTTCTGCCACGGAGCCAGATTTTTTCACTGATCGTACAAGCTATCTCAAGTATGAATCTAGCTCGAAGGTTTTGGATGCTGGTGCGTTTTCACATGAGATGAGATCGAGATTTGTTTACCGATCCGGATGAGAAAGATCTTGGAGTGCACATCGAGATGGGCACATAGATACAGTGCGACCGGTATTGGTACCATTTCCTTTGAGAGGGAGTCTGGTAAACCCTTCGTATTGAAGGAAGTGATGCATGTTTCAGGATTGAAGAAGAATCTTATCTTTATGGCGATGTTAGAAGACAAGGGATATGATGTTGTCTTTAGTGAGGTAAAGGCTTTCCTGCACAGTAAGGCAACTAGTGAGACCCGGAGGATAGGGGTTTGAGTTAAGAACCTTTATCAATTGCAGGTAGATGGCTGCGTAACAATGGCAGGCAAGGCAGAAGGAGTGGTGAGCCAGGATGATGGCGAGTTGTGGCACCGGAGATTGGGCCACCTTCACCATGGAGCTTTGAAGATACTGCAGCAGATTTCTACTGGGCTTCCTAAAGGGTAATCTTGCGCAGTCAGATCAGTGCAAGGGATGTACCTTGGGAAAATTTGTGAAAGCCACCTTTCACGAGAAGGATAGTCGTGCCACGACGATCCTTAAGAGAATTCACACAGACGTGTGTGGACCTTTCTCAGCAGCTTCGACAGAAAAGCACAGGTATTATGTGATATTTGTTGATGATTTTTCTCGTAAGTGCTGGATCTTCTTCATGTAGAAGAAGAGCGAGACATTCTCTAAGTTCTCGTGAGTTCAAGGTATTGGTTGAGAAAGAACCTGGGAAAGGAAAGAAGGCTCTAAGGAGCGACAATGGTGGTGAATTCATCTCTGGCTAGTTCAAGGACTTTTGCAGCACAGAAGGAATTCGAAGAGAGCTCATAGCACCTCATAACCCACAGCAGAACGGGGTTGCTGAGCGGAAGAACAGAACGATCGTGGGTGTTGCACGAGCGATGTTGCATGATCAAGGCCTACCCATTCACTTATGGGCGGAGGCAGGCAATACTGCAGTATATGTGCAGAACCGTTGTCCTCACAGGATACTTGGCATGAGTACACCCGAGGAGGCGTTTTTTGGTAAGAGGCCTGATATTTCCCATTTGAGGATTTTTGGTTCACCTGTTTACATTCATGTGACGAAGGATGCCAGGAAGAAGCTGGAGCCGACCGCAAAGGTTGGGATATTTGTGGGGTACACTGATACACCCCACAACTATCGTGTGTATTTTCCAGATAGTCGGAAGACTGTTGTGCGACGGGATATCAAATTTCATGAGGAGAAAGCCATGAAGTGTTCGCTTGAGAGGGAGCCACACTTGCATGCAGATGAGGAGCTATTAGTTCCTAAGGATGAGTCTCAGGATGTGGATCAACCACAAGATGAGGTTCATGGAGTGGAAGAGACCACTCAGGCAGGGCCAACCATCAGAGGGCGGAAGCGCACTACAGAAGATGAGCGACTTGCTCAAGATGCAGAGAAGGTTGTAGGAGCACCTACATCACAGCGCAGACAGAGAAAGTCACCTGATCGGTATACTAGATACATGGCTCTTATGAGAAAGTGTATTGTGATAGAGCCATCCTCTTTCAAGGAAGCTGTGGAGGACCCCGCATGGGTAGATGCCATGGTGGAAGAGTATGATTCGATTGTCAGAAACAGTGCATGGGAGATTGTCCCAAGGTTGGACGGGAAATCAGTGGTGGGTTCGAGATGGATCTACAAAGTGAAGCAGGCAGATGATGGGAGTGTGGAGAAGTACAAGGCAAGATTTGTTGCCCGAGGCATTTCACAGATTGAGGGGATCGATTATGAGGAGACCTTTGTACCTGTCGCAAGGTATTCTTCCATACAGACGATTCTTTCTCTCTCAGCGCAGAAGGGGTGGCACATTCATCAGATGGATGTGAAGACTACGTTCCTCAACGGAGTCATTGAGGAGGAGGTGTACATAGAGCAGCCCGAAGGTTTCGATATCTTCAGCAGCGAGTCACATGTGTGTAGGCTCAAGAGAGTGCTGTATGGGTTGAAACAAGCACCTCATGCTTGGTACACACGGATAGACAGTTATTTCACCGGACTTGGATTCTCCAAGAGTGAGGCGGATCCGAACCTATACCAGATTGTGGTGGAGGGTAAGTTGCAGATCATTGTACTTTATGTAGATGATTTGATTTTGACATGTGATGAACTGTTGATACTCTCATGCAACGAGGATGTTGCAAAAGAGTTTGAGATGAAGGACTTGGGCCTCCTTCATTATTTCTTGGGATTGGAAATTTGGCAGCGCAGTGATGGACTGTTTGTTTCTCAGGGTAAATATGCCCCGGAGATACTGGACAAGTTCAACATGCATGGCTGCAAGCCTGTTGATACTCCTCTTCCTGGTGGTTGGAGGAAGGAGGATTCTACTTCGGCGGAGGTAGTGGATGCCACTGTTTATCGATAGTTAGTGGGGTCGCTTATGTATCTGGTCAATACACGACCCGATATATGCTATGCAGTTAACCAGCTTTCACAAGCTATGGTTAAGCCTACCAAGCTCTTTTGGAAGGCGGGGAAGCATGTATTGAGATATCTCGTAGGCACATCGTGATATGGATTGTGGTACGTATTGGGGTTGGATGAGGTGAAGTCGTGTGCTCACTGACAAGCCATGGTGGGGAGCGCAACTACGTAAAAGAGCACATCCGGGAGGGATTTTCAGACGGTCGACAATGCTTTCTTGGTACAAAGACGGCTGCAGATCCGTGGCACTCGCCCCGGCGAGGCCGAGCAGGCGGCGCAAGTTTGGCTACATGCGAGGCTATATGGATGAGGAAGATCCTGGTCGGGTTGTTTGGTTCACACTTGGATCCTACTGTGATTTATTGTGATAATTAGAGTTGCATCAAACTCTCGGTTAATCCAGTATTTCATGATAGATCTAAACACATTGACATCCGGTATCATCATATCAAAGATCGTGTGCAGCGAAAGGTCATGTTACTTTCATACATTCCCACGAAGGATCAGGATGCTGATATCTTGACGAAGGTGCTCACCAGGAGCAAATTCGAATACCACAGGGGCAGGATAGGGGTTGCAGATAATCCTTATCTTGTTGAGAGGGAGTGTTGAGATTACAACAAGATGATGAGCTTAGTGGAAAGGAGTCGCCTTCACTAAGTGGGCCCGCAGGCTATTTTTGGCGCAAAGTCTATTTTTAGACATATGGATCATGTTCTATGAGTTGCAGGATGCTATTTATGGATGGTTGGTCAAGTCGGAAAAAATAGATGGACTTCTATTTTTAGACATATTTTTAGATTCATCATCCATAATTTCTTCAATTTCTACTTTCTCTAAGCTATCTATGTCAGCTTGAGTAAATCTAGTTGGTTTATTAAACTTTATTCTATTTACGTCTAAGTTATTTGAATCTATTTCACAATCCAAATCATTATCTATTGTACAATTAGTATCTATCATACAGTTTTGAAATTCTCCTTCGTTGTTCAAAAATCTGTAAATCTGTTCATCTTGAGAAAAAATCTGCCAATACTTAAGATTATCTGGAATTATTGGCCTATGCTTGACTTTAGTAGTATATCTGTGATTTGGTTGGAATGGTAAGTTGCATGTACTAGCAAAGGTAGCTAGACAATGAGCTTGTATATTTTGTTTTCTAGGTATAGTAGTAAATTTACATTCCAATAAATCATCAATTAAATCTATCATAGTGTCTCTATATCGAGCTAGTCTTGGATTATGAACATAATAATATCTGTTTATTTGTTTTATGATTAATTCAGAATCTCCCATGATTAAAATTCGTTGTCCTCCTGAATTTATAATGATTTGAAGTCCTAGAATTAAGGCTTCATACTCAGCCATGTTGTTTGTACATTTGAAATTAAGCCTGAAAGCATGGCCTTCTGAGTGATTATTTTCCATGTTTGTTATCCAAACTCCTGCTCCTGCTCCTAATTTGTTAACTGAGCCATCAGAGTCTAAATGCCATAGGGATTGATGAAAGATATTATCATTGTTTAGTTCTTTCTTTTTGTCAATTAGTTCAGTTTAGATTTTTTTAGTTTCAGAGTTACACAGGATAAAAGAATCAAGATCTGTTGGTGTAGTGTAAATTGGAAAATTTATAGATCTTTCAGCACTACTGACCATATACTTCATCAATGTTTCTCTATATAAATTTTTAGGTTGACCAAACACCGTGATAGGAGCATGACTCATGTCCAGTTGTAGAGATCCCTGCAACTTTGCTCCCCATGAGCGAGAAAGTAACATCCCATATTTAGGGGGTATATCAGCTATTGCAATGTCCATTAACATGCTCTTACCAGGGTACCGAACTAATGTTACACATAAGTCTTTGATTAATCCCAAACATTTAACCTTACTTGAGTCAAAAGAAAAAAATCTTTGTAAGGCCTTGTTATTTCTAGATTTAGAGTTTCCATAATGGCTTTAGGCATTAAATTGTGGGAAGCTCCAAAATCTAGCATAGCATTATGTAGAATTTGATCATGAATGGTAAGGCTGATATAAAAAGGAGGGACTACTCCATCTACATGTTTTCCATTCACATCTGGGCCAAAGATCAACTCTGGTTGATCATCATTCAAATTAATAGAAACTTCACCATCATTCATATTCAATGTTTCAGTTATAGTTGATTTGTATAAGTCATGTTTCACCAATTCAGTTAATGGAATTGGTATTTTCAACTTAGCAATTTCTGTTTGAATATTAAATGTAGGTTGAGACTTAATGATTTGAATCAGTTCTTCTTTATTAACTGTAGTTTGGCTTGGTTTATCTTGAGTTTCTACAGTTATGTTTTTATTTTCATTTAGTTTAATAGTCTATGTCTAAGTTTCCTGTGTTTTACTGCTTCTAATTTTGTTTTCAGATGTTGTTTGAGAGGCAGTAGAATTTATTTATTTATTTATTTTATTTTATTTTTTTTTTAATTTTTTTTAATTTTTAATTTTTTATTTTTATTTTTATTTTTTTATTTTTTTATTATTTATTTATTTATTTATTTATTTATTTATTTATTTTTTATTTTTTTTTTTTTTTTTTTTTTAGAATTAGAACTATCAGAAGGTGTTTTTGAATTATCAGTTTTTGAATTTATCGATTTAGGATCAGCAGAAGGTGTTTTAGGATCTAAATTTTCTTATTTATTTGGATTAGAGGCTTTTGCTACAACAAATTTCTGTGTGTCTTTTGAGGCTTGAGTCACTTCATCAGTAATATCAACAATTTTAGGACTTGATGTTTTTTTAGGACTGGAAATGTTTTGGGGAGAATTGGAGCTTTGCTTGTTTTCCCTTGGGAGAATTTGAAAAACTTTTGTTTTTGGAGCTTCTATTGTTTTCTTATTCTGATTTTGGGAAGTTTTTTAGTAGAAGACTCATTTTTTTTCTTATTTTTGAGGTTATACTGACTATGTATTTCATTATGGCAAAGTCATAACCTTGTTTATAATCAAAAGATTCACTGGATTCTAATTTAAGCTGTTGAAGCTCAAACAATTCCTGATCTTCCTGAGTAAGGAAAATAGTATTATCATCATCTATTCCCATTAAATGATTCATCAAATCCTCATCTTCATCATTATTCTGAGAACTTTCAGCATAGTTCTCTTGGAATGGTGGCCTTATTGTTTGGTTTGGGCCTGATTCTTTTGTTTTTCCTTGATTTATGTTTTTTCTAAAGTTGGGATTTCTGATCTGCTGTTGTTTATCCCAATGATGTCTTTTCTCTATATTATCTAGTCTATCCATCATTCTTTCTAAGGTTTTAGCTAAACTATCTATTTTTGCATCTGAATTTGAATTTTATTCTTTGATAGTCACTCTTCTTTCATTTCTGAGTATAACTTTTTTAGCTAATATGTTTATTTCTACACTAACAACATCTAATTGCATTTTTTCTAAGGTATCTGCATCTCTTTCCCTTAATTGATAAGCCATATCTGCATCAAATCCATCAGGGAATTTGAGCAGAACAGAATAAGGAGTAGGTTTAAGAGTTGCAGGAATAGAATTATAGACACAATTATACCTAGTGTAGTAATCTTGAACTGACTCATTTGGGGCTCTTTTTAATGCATCAAATTCAGATAATATTTGAAGGGGGTTCTTTTTCTTTTCCCATTTATTCAAAAACGTTGTAAAAAATATAGCTAAATTAGTTATGCTACCATCAACTTGATCTTTAAACCATTTCTTTACTTCTCCAATCAAAGTTTGAGCAAACAATCTCATTTGAACATCTGAGTAATCTATTTCATAAATTTCAAAGAAGTCTATCATTTTAGTTATGTGTTGCTGAGCATTATATTGTGTAGTACCATCAAACAGTGGTATTTTGTTTTGATAATCTTGAGGCATGTCATGCAATTGTTGAGGTAAGACAAGGGGAGCATATCTAGCAGCCATGGCTAAAAAATTAGTTTGACTAGAAGATCTAGTAGAAGAACTTGGAGCTATGCTGGAAATGATAGCTGATGAACTAAAAACTGTACCAAAAGTGCTCGGAAGTGATATTGGGATATGAGTGGAGCTACTAGGAAATGAGAATGATGAATTTGCAAAATCAGATGATAAACTAGTGGGTATAGTGGATGAAGTGGATGGTGGAAAAAGTATTCTAGGCTGCAAAGGTAGTCTAGGGATAAATGAATCTGTGGATGAGTTGGGAGTAGTATTTATATATGATGTAACAACATACAGAGATGAATCTGCAGCTGGTATTATTGTGGTGTGTAACTGAGAAACTGGGGGTTTGTTTGCATAAGTCAAAAATTTAGCTAATTCAATAGCCTCATCAATATCCTTAAGAATTGTAACATTAATTTCTTTGATTTTAGTCTAATATTCAGTTTTCTTTGATTTAGATCTTGCTATAATAATTTTCTGTTTTGTATTCAAGAATGAAACAAAAGCAGGGTCTCAAAAAATAGTTTTTAAATCATTTGTTGCTTTTAAATAAGGAATGCTCGAATTTCAGATCAAAATCCATATCTTGAAGACTAACTAATTCTTGAGGTAATGAATTGACTCGTATTAATGATACTTCAGCTTCTAAGTTTTTTGTTTGTTTTTTCTTTTTTCCAATTCGGTCTGGGTTATCTACTATGACAACAGGTTTATAATCCGGGTTAGACTTGGTATAGTAGGTTTTACTAGAAGCCAGAATTACAATTTTTCAATACCCACAACCTATAAAAAGATGAATAAAAGAATTTTCCTTCAAGACAAATTTTATGACTGAGGATTGGTTAAGTCCCTAGTATGGTCGCCAGTATGTTATCACTCCAGTAAATTCTTAAGTTGTGGGATTTTGGATTTAAGTCAAAGAACTCTAGAGGTAACCACAAACCTACTTCAAACTCTAGGATCTAGCCTTCCTAGGGTTCAGAGAGGGCTCTCTCTTTAAGATTTATCTTTGTTTGATTTACCAATTTTAGGCTAGTTATGAATGGGCAATTTTGGTTTTGATTGATTGTTTTGGTGGGAACAAATCATTGGAAGGGGTAAATAGAGGGAAATTTACTTGTCCATTGGGCTATGGAGTCTAATCAAGCTAGAAGAACTAGGATCATGGCCTAAAAGGTCAAATGTCTTCAGGGCAAGGTAGATAACCCTTGGAGATCTTGGGAAAAATGGTTTTTGAGGTGATATGATCAGGATAAAGGACTTTTAAGGATCCTTTGATCCGGAAAAGGGAAGTATAAGGAAGAGGTCAAATGAGAGTGAGAGCAATTAAGAATTCTCAACATCGCAAATCAGAAGAAAACAAATAAATGACAACTAGTTAAAGGAAGGGTGCTATTAACATGTCTTGTAGTAATACTCCTAGTTGCACATTCAGATTTAGAATTAAAACACAGATGTATGCATGTAACAAAGCAAGATTACAAATGACAAGTTTAGAGAGTACTTCACTCCAGATTTCTTATCACAGGGATCCTGAAGTATGATGCCCAAAAGGTGATCCAGTCTACTACTCAAAGTCGAAACACACAGCCTTCAAGTCAACAATGTCTATAATAACCTTCAGCAATTTTATTCCACCCTTAATACTTCTGAAGTTGAAGTATTTATACAAAATGTATTACAAAAATCCTAGAAGAGTTCTAGGAATTAACTTAGGAAAAATAAAATATCATTACATAATAAAAGGGACAGCTGCATAACAAATCAACAAGCTGTCCTCTTTTATCCAAAATAAATAGAACTGTTTTGATGACAAGGAGCTATTGGATGCCTATGTGTCCTGCTTGCTGGCTGCTAGATATTATCTTGCAATCTAATTGCCTTCGCTGATACTCTTTCCTGCTGATACTCTTTAACTTTATACTCTTTGACCATCAATTTTTACTGTCTTACTGTTGTAAAATATATCTTTTAGCAGTAAAAATCAGCAAACTGTTTTTTCTTTTCTTTTGACTGTCTTGAGGCAAACAATTTTACTGTTTTTTAACTTCCATTTTTCTATCAAGTCTGTGAAAGTCTGCCACTCTTCTGCTTTAGGAATTTGCACATTCTTCAACTTCCTGAAATTCTCATCAGCCT
The DNA here is from genome assembly GCA_034641835.2 of Pinus albicaulis. Taxonomy (NCBI): domain Eukaryota; kingdom Viridiplantae; phylum Streptophyta; class Pinopsida; order Pinales; family Pinaceae; genus Pinus; species Pinus albicaulis. Next base: position 163,979,503 of record CM076569.1, on the reverse strand, counting down.
CGGTATATCTTGCAAAAGTAGGCTTGATGATAAAGAGATGCTTAATTTCATGTTGTAAGAAGAATAAATCCTCAAAATACTGAAGTAAAACTTTCCCTGTAAGAGTGCCTTGTGATGGTGGCTTGTCTACTTGCTCTTTAGCAAACTCCCTGATCTTTTTGTCATAGTCCTTCTGTGGCATAATATTTTCATTGAACACATGTATATCAGTTAAGCCTTTCTGTCTAAGATTTGTATACTTCACCATAAATATAGTTATGGCAAGGTTCATGGCTTCACACTTTTCTTCAAGATTCTTCATCAAGTTCTTTTTAGTGACAACCTTCCTGATTTGTAGGATTGTCTCTATCCTGTCTAATACTTGAAGTTCCTCAAGTTCTTCTCTGTTCTTGCTATTGAGAAATGTTATGTGCTTTAATGCCTATTCAGGTTTATCAGTCAATTCATCCTTGGCCTTCTGTATCTCTGCTTGAGCTGCCAATAACAATTCTTTCTGCTCAAATATTACTTGAATTGAAGGCCATTGATTATGAATGGCTTCAATGATGTTGGTCCAGAGATGATTTTTGATGTAGGAGATTTGCTCTGTGAAAGTCAATTCCTTTTGTAGATTTTTGAGTTACTCCCCTAATCTGATAGCTTTTTGTTCATGATTTTTGGCATTAATCTGAGCTGTTTTATTTGCACTTTCAAGATTTTCAATCATCTTGTTTAATCTGTTTATTTCGTTTGCTTTCAAGGACATATCTTCCATTGCTTTTACTATATGGCTGGCTTCATCTGTATACTGTACAACTGTGGTAGAAGATTCTATAGCTGAATTGGTGGCAGAAGTCACTGGCACTGCAGTTGCTAGTGGGTATTTTGGTGCTAACTTTTCTCCTAAAGTAGAAGGCATTGTTGTAGTAATCACTAGGATGACTGTAGGAATTGTAGGAATTTTTGGCTCTTTTACAGTCTCTCTTTCTTGGACCAGTTTGTCCATTTGTGTTTCCATCTCCTTGATTTGTGCTGTCAATAGAAGTATTAGTTTCATCATTTCCTCTTTTTCACTTCGATCCTAGAGGACTTCTTTTGTTTGTGAATGCTCACTTTGAGAAATTTTGAGTTGTTTCCTCAAAGCGACTATATCTTCAGTCTTTTTCTTAATAAAAATTTATGCTGCTTGGATGTTTGAAGGGTCATATCCCACCTGTAATACTAGTTCCTCTAAGGCTTTGATCCTTTGGTCCTTGGCATATAGTGAGGCTTTGTCCATCTTCATCTGATCTTGGATGTTGAGGATGGTATTTTGGAGTTTATTAGCACTCATTTCTTTAGTTTCTACTGTAGAATATAACATTTCAGAGCTCTGCCTATGGAACTCAATCTGATCCAACTCATGGATTTTTTCTGTGTCTACCTCAAGATCAACCTTTTTATAGTCTAATACTGTTTTTGGTATTGAGGTAGTAGGTTGTAGGAATGACATCATCATTTTATTGCTGGAACAATCAAATGCTGATAATAATCTATTCTAATTAGCAGGCTTCTGTTTCAAGAATTGAGAGTATATTTCTGGCTTTATCTCTTCATTTTTCTGCTTAATTTTCATGTACTTCTCTTTGATGTCCAAGTCCTTTTCCTCAGCTGGTTGTGAGGAAGAGGCTTCCATGCTGTGCTGTTTCTCAATCATCTGTGTGTCATTCTAGTTTACTAGTTTTTCCTTTTGAATTTCCATAAGTGTTTCATTGATTATGGCTGTTGCTATATCATCATTGGTCACTCGAGCATCTGTCTCATCAATATCAATTGTTACTTTCTCCTTATCAACTGAACTGAGATTAGGCCTTTTGTTATAGATTATTTTAAATTTAGTCTCAGTTGTTGTCTCTGCTGTGTAACCTCCTTCTTCCCTGACCCTTTTACTTGATGTTTCTGGCTGCTTGACAACTTCCAATGCTCGTACTGTATCTTTTTGGCTTGCTGCCTCTGTCAAGGTGTTTTCAATCCATTCAAGTCGATTGGAAATTTTTTCTATTTCAGGCTTTGAATCATGGATAAAGGGTGTTAATTTACATTTGACCCTTAGTTTTCTTAAGATCCCTTGTGGATCATAATTCCATGGAAAAATCTCTTCAAATCTGAATTATGATAGCTTCTTTGTCACTTCCTTTTCAGCATCTCTATGGTTACAGATAAATGGACCAATTTGATTTTTTTAACTTAAATTGGGTCTTCTTCTTGGCTGCCATAAAGTTAATTGAATCTGAATTGAGAATCTGTCTAAGATATTCTAATGCAAAAATTCTCATACAGACATGCTTGGGCAACTTGTAGGGTAACAAGTTTGACCCAAAAATCCTTAATTCAGTGTGTTTTTCATAGAGGTACCAATTTTTAGGTCCCTATATTACTAGTATAGTCCCTTATTGTTGTTAGTGTAACCCCATTATTGTTATTATTGTACCCCTGTAACCCCCATATTATTATTATTGTGCCCTTAAATTATTATTGTTAGGCCGGCTAGGATTACATTGTGGCCCCACTAGGATTACATTATGGCCCCATGGACTCCTATATATAGGAAGGAGGTTTTGTAATTTGTATCATCAAAGAATTGTTCATTCATGTAATGTATTGGAGGTTGCCCCCTCGAAGTGGATTATTTCTAAGGCGTTGATATCTCTTTTCTTCTATTTTTGGAGCTGGTTTCACAACATTTTGTATCAGAGCTTTGGATTCTAGGGTTTCGCTGCTCCAAACAGGGCATCGTGGCATTTTTGCTATAAATTTTTTTCTACGAAGTTTCAGAAGCTGAAATTTTTAGGGTACAAAGCCGAAATCCTGAGGAACATCGTCAAAACATTTTAGAGCTTGGTTCACAATATTTTCGGATATATGATCCGTGGAAGTTAGGTATTTTTGCAGGCTCCTCAATTTAATCTAAAAAGGTCATCGTGGCATTTGCACTATAATTTTTTTTTCTACGAAGGTTCGGAATCTAAAATTTCTAGGGCATGAAGCCGAAATCCTGAGGAAACTCGTCGCAAAATTTCAGGGCTTGGTTCACAATAGTTTCGGAGATATGATCTGTGGAAAGTAGTGCTTTTTCAGGCTCCTGAATTTCATCTCAAAGAGGTGATCGTGGGAAAATCTTCATAACTCTCTCTCTGAGCATCGGATTGGAGTGCCGTAAAAAGAGGTCACAAGTACATGGATTTTAGTTTCTTTTCTATGAATTTCAGAGCTAAAAGACGAAACAGTGACACGTGGCAAGTCGTACAAGTTCGCTCTACTGAACCAGTCGATAATTAGGTCATTGTGGGAGATTGGACATAACTTTGTCTTGGAGAATCCAAATCAAGTCAGACCCATGGCATTCGAAAGATAATTCATAAGGCTACCTCAGTGCCCAATTTCAGATATTGAAGAGCCACAATCACAAAGATAATCTAATTTCAATATCGAGCTCCTCCAAAGCAAGTTTTTTTTACGAATTGCATAAGTCTTGTTTGAAGAATCAATTTGGATTGATTCCAAGGGCATATTTTAGAATATATATCAGTATTGGGTTAAAAAAAATTGCCCCGTAAAAATAATTCAACACCCATCAAGCCTTCATAAGGCTCTACTATGACTCATGAAGATGAAGAATTGCAACATGATCTATCAAAATTACAAAAGCAAGTGCACCAAATTTCGCTCTCGCAAAGAGCAACAAAAAATGAAATGGATGTTTTGAAGAAAGGCGTGGAAGCGAAGATGGATGGTTTGAAGAATAATATAGAGGGTTTGAAGAAAGGCGTGGAATCTAAGATAGATGGCATGGAATCTAAGATGGATGACATGGAAGCTAAGATCGATGACAAAATGAAAGACAACATGGAAAACATGAAGAATGATCTAAAAGCAGACATGGAAGGTTTGAAAAAGTTGATACAAGAAATGTTTCCTAATGGTGAAAGGATAGTAGAGGAAACTCATGATGAGAACAAAATAAATGTTAATCGTGATTTCATAAACTCTAATGTTGGAGGGAAGAACCACCATATTCCAAAAATGGATATGAGGAAGTTTGATGGAAAGGATCCTGTAACATGGATACTACGGATGGAGCAATATTTTGATCTCCATAATGTGCAAAACACACAAAAGGTACGCATTGCAACTTTACATTTAGAACAAAATACATTTGTATGGTATCGATGGCTTTGCTCCCGTAAAAAAATTGTCACTTGGTCAATTTTTACGGAGAAAATGATAGCACATTATGAGGATACAAAGAGCAACACCTTCTTTAGCCAATTGATAAATCTCAAACAAAAGGGTTTAGTGGGGCAGCACATTGAGGACTTCCAAAAATTGAATATAAGGGTAACTAATATTCCAGAGGAACACAGGATTGATCTCTTCTTAGGTACTCTAAAGGATAACATCCAACATAAAGTTCGTGTTTTGGAACCTGATTCATTGGAGAAGGCATTCAGGTTGGCAAGAAAAGTTGAATGTAAAATTATGGCGACAAGGAAGCCTACCACTCAATTCTATAAAGAAGGAAGTGTTCCTACGCCTAGATTTCCACAACCTACAAGGTTGACACCACAACAATTGGAAGAAAAAAGAGCAAAAGGGCTTTGCTACAGTTGTGATAGCAAATACACTAAAGGTCATAAGTGTGCTGAGAAGAAATTATTTTACATAGATTGTGAAGAGGAAGGAGAAAATGAACAAGAAGAGGATATACACCAGGAACCAGCCCCAGAAGAGGAAGAAATGAATCCAACCATATCGTGTAATGCACTGGCAGGAATTACCACTCCTCAAACTCTCAAGAGAAAAGGACAAATCAAGAAGAGAAAGGTAATAGTGTTGATTGATTCAGGTAGCACCCATAATTTTATTCATTGTAAGGTAGCCAAGGAATTAAATTGTTTCCTATACCCAGCACCAGAATGTCAAGTGATGGTTGCAAATGGAGGAACTATAAATTGCTCTGGAAAATGCCATAATATCAAGCTAACCATGCGGGAATATGTATTGAATAGTCCAATGCTTTCCATTCCTATGGGAGGTGCTGATGTTGTACTAGGAGTACAATGGTTACAATATTTAGGGACGATAGCTTTTAATTTTCAAGAACTTTTCTTGAAATTTTTTTCAGAAGGAAAGGAAGTCGAATTACGGGGTATTGCAGGGAAGCTAGGAAAGATAATAAGTTCTAATGTCATGACTGTTGGTGTCCCGTGTTTTGATAGTTTGGCAAATAAAAAGACAAAGCAACATCAGAACCAATCTTTAGAGTTCCAGGATCTAGTCCTCCTGTTCTCAGAGAGGGATCTCTCAATGTTTATTTGCAAAGGTTTATCTTGTGTGCTTGGAGTATTGGTTTTAGACTAGTTATTAAGTGCAGGTGTTTGATTGTTTGTTTAGTTGAATTGACATAGCAGGACATGAAAGGTCTAGGAAAGATAGGTAGAAAGATGAAGTAGTAGCTTCATTGGGCAATGGAGTCAAAAAGAGGTCATGAAAAACTTGTCAATGGATATGGGATATCAGAGGGAAAATCTAACTTGGCCACAGGATCCTTTGGTTTTTGGAATGAGATGGACATCAATGATTTGGAAAGAGAAGTTTAATTCTCAACAAAGGGAATTTGACAACACAATTTGAAAAATAAAGAGCTATTTGGTAGACAGGGCTAACCATGAATTCTACAAATCACACCTTTAAGCAAATAATGATTTCAAAACAACTTTTAAAATGAAATCTAATATTCTGGGAACACCCTATTTCATCAAAGATTTTATTTCAAATGACTTAGAAAACATAAAAGATTCACTGATAATTGCAGTCATAGAAGAGGGAACACCTAACAGATCTATGATTACAACTATAAAGACCTTTAAGACAACCTTTTAAGCAAGGACAAAGGGCAAGATCAGAATAAACCTCCTTGGCTTACTGTAAACAGAAATACTTCAAAGGGAGACTTCAATAACAGTTTTTAAGTGGCAGCAGACAAGCAGGGAGAACCATAAATCATGTTGAAACCAACTATTCTAACTATTAAGGAAATAAACAAGCATGAAGACTAAAGAGAGAGATTAAAGACTCTAAAATACTTCAGCAGAAGAAAACATGAAACAGTGAAGGATGAACAGGTCTAAGGTGCTTCCAGGAGTCATTTCTTAGCCTAAAACTTTCAACCTACTGTAGTAAGAAATTATGGAACGGAATGAAAACAGGAGGAAACATTAAACAGTTCAGAATACTTCACCAACAACCAAGCTCATGGATCCAATGATAGAGCCTTCTCAGAAACAAGCATGCAACAACATCATTAGAGCTTCCAGGACTTCAATTTCTTCTTCAACTTCAAAAGACTATGTATTATTTCAGAGAGTTTCAGTATTACAACTAGTGATCAACCAACCAACCAACAACCTCTCATCTTCTACAATTGTATTTATAGAAGAATGAGGAGGTGAGATCTGATAAAAAATCTCTCAGGATAATTAGTACAAATTAATGACTTCTCGGCCTTTGAGGGGCTCGATGGAGAAGCGTATAGATATTCTCATTGTATTAATGGATTTACATTTAAGATTTAAGTTCGGTGGGAGCTTTTGTTAACTTTTAAGGCTTTGTTTAGGATGTAATAACTCTGCTGATATTTTTTTCATTAAATTCTTTCAGCAGAATTAACTGTTCGGCTGCGTTGAGGCAAATATCTTCGTTTGATCAATAACTTCGGCCTCTATTTGAATGCTTTGAGGCACAGGTGGCTTTGTGGTGGCTGAGAGGAATCAATTTGCCTTAGATGTGGCGGTAGAGGCCTTTCTGTCTAATAGATATTTTGATTTACCTTTAATTCTGTTTTTAATTTGGGGGATTAGGCTTTTGATAATCATTCTTAGCCGTAATCCCCAAATTGTCTTCAATCATTCTGCTCTGCTGTGTTCTGTCTTCGACACTGATACTCTTTTAATTGTGAATTTTGAAATCATAGAGTCTTGTTGACGTGCAGGTCGCGCAGGGCTCTCAAGGCATCAATGCCCATGAAGAATTTGACGAAACGTGGAGTGTTGAACCCGTGAATAGCTTCCCTTTGATGAATCAAAGGTATGGGAATCGTCATTCCCAGCCCTTTGGCTTTTATATAATGGAAAACCCATCAAAACACCTATAAAATACAAAAAGATTAATAAAATCCTGCTATTTTTTGGGAAAAAACTGCTTCAGAGGGTGTGGGGAGGAGCGTAGCCGTTGGATGGCATCAGCCAACGGTGGAGATCAGCCAAGAGAAGGTTAAAAGGAGAGCAGAGGGAAGAATAAGATGGAAATGATCTGGGACCGTCTGATCTGGACACGTGGACGGTCCAGATCCAATCGGAGGATCGCAATCGGCGGGGAAAGAGGGAGGGTGTAACGAAAATTGCCGATGTGATTGCGCGATCGGGGAGGGTGATGCGATTGTGCGATCGGGGAGGGTGATGCGATTTGAGCGATGACCGTTGATCTGAGGATCAGATCAACGATGGGGAAAGAATTAGGAGATGTTAATCGGAGGAGGCATTATGTTAAATGCGATCAATGAAAATGTTGTGATGCGATGTTGCGCGGGCCGTTTGATCGGCTTACGATCAACGGCGGGAATTTCTTTTAAAGCGAACCAGCGGAAACCCTTCATAATATATTAAAAACCCAAAGTTTTAATATAATACAAATTTTTAATACTTTCGGGGGCGGGATATATATTTAATATGGTTAGGCACCTGTCTACGGGGCCTTTAGTTATATGGAACAAGATAGGCCTGGGGCTTTACATAACAAAGGGCCAATCGCAATCGAAGCCTCGGGCTCGGTCTTTTCAATCTAACCATTAAAATTTTCCAATGCAATAAGTGCTTCGGCCTTTGCGCTTGGTTTTACAAAGAAAACGAAGGACCGAGGTTTATACATATGGGACTTAATCGCATCGGAAGTTTTGATGCGGTCTTTCAATAAACCCATTTGAAACTTGCGACGTGATAAGCACTTTGTGGGCCTAGCACCTGGTTCCAGGGTGCGGGCATATGGAGGGGAAGTGGTTTAGGACTTAGCCCAAGGGGGCTTAAGTCTGAAATACAAAATGGATTTTTTATAGATTTTTAATGGTTTCCAAAGGATTTTGAGGATTTCGATAAGGCAAGAAGGAGTTTTAAACCTTATCAAAGGGGTTTTTAAGGAAGGGAAAAGGGGAAAAACATGGAAATGAGGGATTTATGGGAAAATAAAAGGCAAAGATGAGGTTATTTTTGGAAGAAGGGGGAAAAGGAAAATGGTGCTTGCAGCAGTATTCTTTCTTGGGAATCAGCAGGATTTCTGAGTTGAAAAGGGGAAAAGAAGTGACGATTATCCAAAGGATAGGATATTATCAAAAGACTTTAAGCATCAACAATTTTTGGCAATGAAATTTTTTCTTGAAGGCTATCCAAATTCATTTAGCCACCACTTGATATGACAGAATTTATGGGTGGCTAACAATGACAAAGCTTCTAAAGAAAGAACAACGAGGCGTGATTGCACAATTATGCTCACTAGAAGTTCCAACATCAAAATCATCTATTTCTGCAGATCTTCAACAAGTCTTGGACAACCATTCAAAGGTGTTTGAAACTCCCAAAGGAATCCCACCTATTCGTGATCATGATCATGCTATTCATTTGATTCCAGGAAGTGTTCCTCCAAACATCAGGCCTTATAGATATCCTTACTTCCAAAAGAGCGAAATTGAACGTATGATTGCAAAAATGTTAGAGGCGGGTATAATTCAGCCTAGTCAAAGTTCTTTCTCTGCTCCTGTAGTATTGGTACACAAGAAGGATGGATCATGGCGAATGTGTCCGGATTATAGGGAGCTCAATAAGCTCACCATTAAAGACAAATTTCCCATTCTTGTGATTGATGAACTATTGGATGAATTACATGGAGCAATTTATTTTACCAAGTTGGATCTTCGTTCAGGATATCATCAAATTAGAATGAAGACTGAAGATATTCCAAAAACAACATTTCGAACTCATGAGGGTCATTATGAATTTTTGGTCATGCCTTTTGGCCTTACCAATGCACCTTCTACATTTCAAGGGTTGATGAATTTCAATTTCAAACCCTTCCTTAGAAAATTTGTGCTAGTATTTTTTGATGATATACTAACCTATAGCAGGTCTTGGAAGGATCATGTTGAACGTGTTGACAGGGTGCTCAAACTATTGTAGGAGAAACAATTATATGCAAAAACATCCAAATGTTTCTTTGGAGTACATGAGGTGGAATATTTGGGTCATATTGTATCTCACGAGGGTGTTGAGGTAGACCCTAACAAAATTAAAGCCATTAAGGAATGGGAAGTCCCCACAACCATAAAGAAGTTGCGAGGATTTCTCGGGTTAACAGGGTATTATCGCAAGTTTGTTAAGAATTATGGGAGAATAGCAGCACCTCTAACAACATTATTGAAGAAATATGCATTTTCATGGACTTCTGAAGCAACTAAGGCCTTTGAACATCTTAAAGAGGCAATGTGCCTAGCACCGGTCTTAGCTACGCCAGACTTCACAAAAACCTTTATTGTGAAATGTGATGCCTCAGGAAATGGAATTGGTGTTGTTTTAATGCAAGAAGGAAGACCCATTGCTTTTGAAAGTCGTCCAATCAAAGGAAAGTATTTACAGAAACCTATTTATGAGAAGGAAATGTTAGCAATACTACATGCACTAAAGAAATGGAGAACTTACCTATTGGGAAGACACTTCAAGGTAAAAACTGATCATGATAGTCTTAAACACTTTTTGGAACAAAGACTATCTTCAGAAGAGCAGCAAAAATGGGTCACAAAGATGTTGGGTTATGACTTTGAAATAATCTATAAAAAAGGAAAGCTTAATGTTGTTGCAGATGCACTCTCAAGAAAGAATGAAGAGGTGGAAGCATTGCTTTGTGCCATTTCTATTATCCAACCGGATTGGATAGCCGAAGCAAGAGATGAATGGAAGAAGGACAAAGATGTATGGACACTCATTCAAAAGTTGCAGCAAGATCCTAGTACATCTGATACATTTAGTTGGAAAAATGATTCCTTATGGTACAAAGATCGCTTATATCTTTGCAAAAATTCCCAACTAAAACAAAATATTCTTTTGGAATTGCACACTTCTCCTTTAGGAGGACACTCAGGATTTTTAAAAACTTACCACAGGGTGAAGAAAGAATTTTTTTGGGATGGCCTTAAATCTGATATTGAAAAGTTTGTGGTGGAATGTTTGGTTTGCCAGTAGAATAAAGTGGAGACGATTAAGACCCCGGGACTTCTACAACCTTTATCCATTCCAAGTCAACGTTGGGAGGATATTTCAATGGATTTTATCACAGGTTTACCTAAGTCTGAAGGAAAGAATGTCATCATGGTGGTAGTTGATAGACTTACCAAGTATGCACACTTTTGTGCATTATCTCATCCATTTAAAGCAGGTACAGTTGCTACTACATTTGTGGACAGAATTCAAAAGCTACATGGAAGCCCAAGGGTTATTGTGAGCGACAGAGATCCCATTTTTACGGGAAATTTTTGGACGGAGTTATTTTCTTGTTTGGGTACTCAATTAGCTCATAGCTCATCTTATCATCCTCGATCTGATGGTCAAACTGAGATAGTAAATAAATGTTTGGAAGGATATCTTCGTTGTTTTGTATCTGATAAACAAACACAATGGGTCAAGTGGTTACCTCTTGCTGAATGGTGGTATAACACTTCCGTCCATACTGCAGCAAAAATGACCCCATTTATGGCACTTTATGGATATCATCCACCATCCATCACATCATCTTTAAGAGAAAATTCAAAGGTTCAAGCAGTGGAAGATCACATCGAGCATCAACAAGAAGTTCTCCAACTCTTAAAGGATAACCTGAATTTAGCACAAAATCGAATGAAAAAATAGGCAGATCAACATCGTAGCAAGAGAAGTTTTGATGTAGGAGACTGGGTATTTTTACAGCTACAACCATATAGAAAAATGTCCCTCAAGCAAGCTAAGAAGGATAATAAATTATCACCAAAGTACTATGGTCCTTACAAGGTGTTGCAAAAGATTGGTACTATGGCATACAAATTGGAGCTTCCTGCTTCTTCACGTGTGCATCCTGTTTTCCATGTTTCATGCTTTAAGAAGGTTATAGGTGAAAATCTTCCAGTTCAAACAATATTGTTAGAACTTGATGAGGAAGGAAAAATCATATTGGAACCTGAAGCAGTCACATAAACAAGAACTCGACAACTACGGAATCGATCAATTTCAGAGTTTCTCATCAAGTGGAAAGTTCATACTTTGAAAATTACATAGGTGGGGATGAATTCTCTGAGCTAAACTGCACCAGCGTTGAGATAACACTTTTTTAAGGGCATGTGGGTTCTATTTTAGATATAGTCCTATTTTTTAGCAGCTTACATGTTATGGCTATATTATATTATTTGTTTGTTCCTAAATTATTATTGGCTTGATGTTTTGGGATTACATTGTCGCTCTGGGATTATTGTAGCATGGATCCTATATATAGAAAGGAAATTTTGTAATTTGTGTCATTAAGATGTTTGTTATTCATTAATGTGTGGATTCCCCTCAGAAGTGATTTATTATAGGGTGTATCTCTTTTGCTGTTTTTTAGTGGTTTCCATATAGTCCTAACAGTCCTTGCTCTGAAAGTTGTAAAATTCTTTTCATTTCTTCACTGATCCTTGGCTACTCTGATTTATTCAATATGGTCATTGATGGATGCAAAAATAGCTCTGAAAAATCTAAATAGGTGAAATCATTACATTCTTTTCTTAGCAATGAAGTCCAAAAAATAATTGACAGAGGTTTTCCCTCTACATCCATTTTTTGCAAAGCGACTGGAAATTTATCTACTTGAAAGAATAGGAACAAACAAAAAAGATAAGAAGTATATCTAAATACTCCTTCTGTGTGTAATTTAGTCAACTGGTAGTGGATGGTATCTGCTATGAAACTAACATAGTAAAAAATGATTAATGTAGGTTGACCAGGAGACATGGTGGACAAGAAACCAAGAATAGATTCATCAGTATACTCATCTGTAAAATATCCAAGGATAAAAGAGAGCATAGAGATAATATGTCTATAACCTTCAGGAAATTTAGCTGTGGAATATGGAGGATTTATCTTTGGATATCAACATGAGAAGGCATAAAATTCTGAAAGATCATGAACCTTTTAGGGAAATCTAGGCCAAGTTATAGCTGAGTTAAGGCCTCTATAGGAAAGGAGACTGCTTGGGGATCAGGCTGCAATTGTAGAATTTGATTAATAGACTGGGCTGTGATAGTGAAAAGTATCTCTTTATTAACATTTACTACAGCCCTTTGATCCGGTTCATAGTATTTTTGACACAATCTTATGACTTCTTGACCTGGGTGGGTTAAGGGAACTATATACTTGGGTAAATGTGTTTCCCAAATTGGAATTTCATCTTTGTCTAGATACTTTTCATGACACCAGTTGTGTATATCTAACAAATTGAATTCAATAGCAGGATCAACAATTTTATAATCAATATCAGTTAAAGGAAGGCTTTCAACAACAAACACAGGTGGTTGAAGGGGGTTTACTGATATAGCAGATTTGGCAGTGATGACTGCAATATACTTATGGGCTTTGGGTGCTTTGGATCATTCAGATTTGTTGATACTCTATTTTTTAGGCATTTTTAGGTTTCTTTTGCAAGATTAAACAGTTTGCAAGAGTAATTTTCTTTTAACAGAGGGAAAACTGGGCAAATTTAGGCTAAGGATAATCTCTTTTAGGTTTTATACTCAATCAAGTTTTATTTGAGGATGTAACAACTGGTATAAAACAGAAAACAAGGGTTTTCTGAGTTTGTTTGGCTGAGAAAATAGGAATTCAGGGTATTTCAGAGGTTTTTTGGACTTCCAAATCTTTGAACTTGATCTTTAAACTGTAATAATTGAGGAAAATTTCTTGAAAGGCGCGCAGAGGATAAACGGGGTTTTTGGGAAAATTTTGCTAGGGTTTGGCCTTCTTTTTTGTGTTTTTAGGTTGTTCAATTTGATTGATGTTTTTAAACAAAAGGATTGGGTCTCTTCAGGATAATTTAAACTAAATTTGCAAGTTTGGATTTCTTCGGAAAATACCTTTTTATGCATGTATTTGGCTCTGAAAGGGTTCTCAGGTTTTCCGTTGAATTTGAAGATTTTAACAGCTTTCTGGAGCGGTGAATAGCTCCTCAACAGTCTTCAGGGGCTTATTTTGATGAAATTTAGAGGTTCTGGGCATAAAAGGTCAAGCAGTGGCTTAAAAATTGTTTACATAGTCGGGAGCAGCAACTCAGAGGTTTAAAACATGTAGATAAACTGATAAAACGAAGGTTTTGAAAGGTTTTATCATATATTTTGTTCGTATTTATCAGTATTAAATGCAGGTCACGTCATGGTGGAAGGCGATTTCAGATTTTTAATGGAAAACCAGGTTGTGGTTATCGCGCAACATTTGGGAGGTAGGCGGATTTGGACAAAACGCACGCGATCCAATGAAAAAGCGACACGTCAAGGAGAGAGAAATGAGCAAAACTGCCCATTTCACGTGCATTTTGGATTTGATTGATCGATTACTTTCTCTGTGCGATATTGCATGTAGGCCATCGGATTTTGAGCTTTGATGCGAACGATCAGGATCAAATGGAAGGTTGTGGCTTAAGAAATGGTGGGACCGGGAAACTTTTATGAGCGGATACTAGATAGTTAATATATGTTTTAAACCTTCATAAAATATGAATGGGTAAAGGGTTAATCATATGTAAGGCGAAGTGTATTATGCATGCAGCATGGGTTAACTTATATAAAACGAAGGGCTTTATATAATGTGGCGGGGATAGGCATAGGGGAGTGGTGTTAGTTTATTAAAATAAACCTTAGGTTATTTCAACAAACTATGGGTTATAAAATTATGCGGGGATGGGTTTATGTATGCATTGGCATATAATAAGGAGGAGGGATAATGGTTTTAAAACATAGGATAATGTTTTTAACCAATACAAAGGTGCGGGGTCATATGTATAAGCAGGGCCAAGCTTTTTGAACCTTATGAAAAATGATTAATTTGATTCAAAACTTTGGACTTAATGTTTATGAGCGGTATTATAATATTATATAGTGTTTAAACCTTTTTGAATGGTTTAACGACCATAGGGGCGGGATATTTATTTAGTGATAGTTTTAGACCAAAGGGCGTTTGATTGGGGTTTTTATTTAGCACATGGGTAATAACTTTGGTCAAAAAAGTTTATAATAGTGGGTTTTTTTGGGGTATTTAGATATCGGGAATTAAATAAGTAGGATAAGGTAATTAGTTAGGGATTTAATAAAATAGGTTAAAAGTTAATATGAAAGGGAAAATGGAATATAACACAAAATACATAAAATCACTAAGTAAAGTGTAAGAGTAAAGCATAGCTTATCTTTTTATCATTTCACCAATATTTAGGATAAATGTATTTTTGAGGATTTTTATACATGTTTATGAAGGGATGAATTCAATTACATGGGGTTTTATGCTTCATTAAGTAAGAATGAGTCTATACTTATGAAAAAGGATTTATAATGTATGAATGAGGGATGAATAATGATAAATGGGGATTTTAAAATAAGAACTCAACATTTTCAACTAACCAGTCATCAAGCCTTGGGTCCAGTCCCAACAAAATTCAGAGAAATGCTCTGAGCCTTTTTGACTGACAACTTAGAATACTGAATACTTATACGGAAGGGGAAATTAGTGATTTTTCCCGATGATCAATATTACATGCTTTCTCCACTTTATTCTACCTACTCAAACTTATTCTAACATTTTTTCTTCATTTGGCAGGTGTATTTTGACTTGTAACCTTGAAACATGTATTATTTTAAAGCATAAAATATCTAAATCTACCTTATTTCATCTGAGGGCTCAGATTAAACTATTGAGCTCCTCATTATACTCTACCTATCTACTGATTTTTCAGGATTAAACTGTCTGACAAACCTTTATTCACTATCTAAAACTTGAAATTGAAAACATGACAAGTTAAGATTAAACAGGTTGACTTATCATGGATTATGGCATTTATTGACACTCTGCCATAATCATTTATTTTGCCGAAAAAGTAAAAAATAGTGGCATTTGGACTTGCTCACTTTCAAGTCTTATTTTTATCTCTTTTTTCTTATGGGGTCTATATTTTTCTAAGTCCTTTGATCTTTGTTTTAGGAATTTTACCCTCTTTTTGATTTTTTATTATTTTTCATCTTTTCAAAATATGGGAAAACAACTTGCAGAAAGCAAGGTATGTACATATTTACAAGATTTATCAAAGTCAATTCAAAATTATGAATCCTATTATTATAGGACCCTAACACAATTGATCTCTGTTTCCTGTTTTACCAAGAAATTATTGTTGATCCTATGTTGAATATGCCTCCGGATGTGCTCTTCTGGTTGGATGGAATCCCTACCCAATTTGCATCGGTGAAGCCTTGAAGCATGAATCCGTCTGTCCTTTTGTACCATAATCCATACTCTGTCATGCCCCTAAGATATCTCAACACATGCTTCCCTGCCTTCCAAAAGAGCTTGGTTGACTTAACCATAACTTGTTTCAGCTGGTTAACTGCATAACATATGTCGGGTCATGTGTTCACCAAATACATGAGTGAACCCACAAGCTTCCTGTAACAGTAGCATCCACTACTTCTCCTGAAGTAGCATCCTCCTTCCTCCAGTTTCCTACAAGAGGAGTCTCCATGGCTTTGTTTCCCTCCATGTGGAACTTCCTCATAATCTCCTTGGCATACTTTCCCTAGATACAAATAGTTCCCCATCTCTTTGCCATATTTCCAATCCAAGGAAATAGTGCAAGAGCCCTATGTCCTTCATCTCAAATTCTCTTGCAAGATCATATTTGCAAGACTTTATGAGTTTCTCATCACCTATCAGTATCAGATCATCAACGTAAGTATAATAATCAAAAACTTACCATCAACCACAATTTGATATAGGTTTACATCTAATTCACTCTTAGTGAAGCCCAACCCAATGAAATAACTGTCAATCCCGGTATACCAAGCATGAGGTGCTTGCTTCAGCCCATACAATTCTCTCTTGAGTATGCACACATGCGTCTCTCTAACTAAGGTCTCAAAACCTTTTGGTTTCTCAATTCTTACTTCTTCCTCAATAACTTCATTGAGAAAGGTTGTCTTTACATCCATCTGATGTATTATCCATCCCATCTGCATTTAGATTGCAAGGATGGATCTAATAGATGAGTACCTTGTGGCTGGTGCAAAAGTATCATCATAGTCAATCTGCTCCACCTGAGAGAACCCTCTGGCCACAAATCTAGCCTTGTGTTTCTCCAAACTTCCATTTGTTGCCTGCTTCACCTTGTAGACCCATCTGGATCCTACAATTGACTTCCCCACTCGTCTTGGGACAACTTCTGCACTGTTTCTGATAATGGAGTCATACTCCTCAACCATGTCATCAACCCACACTGGTTGCTACACTGATTCCTAAAAATAGGATGGTTCTATCTTAATTTCTCTGCTCATAAGAGCCATGTATCCAATGTATTGCTATGGGGAACTTCTCTGCCTGCGCTGTGATGTGGGTGCTCCCACATTATCTCTCGCATCCATCAATAATATGTCAACCTCTCTGGTGCGCTTCATTCCATTTTTGGTGGATGGCTCTGCATGAGTGGTTTCTACCAATCTTTGTTCCTTTGCTTGTGGTTGCTCCACATCCTGAGGTTCATCCTTTGGAGCTAAGAGCTCCTCAACTACATGCAACTCAGGCTTCCTCTCAAGGGATAATCACATGGGTCCTCATAGCCTTAACCTTATTCCTTGTATATTTCTCAACAAGTGCCTTGAACTCACAAAACTTGGAGAACGTCTGATCTTTCTTCTCCATGAATAAAATCCAACATTTTATTGAAAAATCACCAACAAAAATCACATAATACTTGTGCTTTGCTTTCGAAGTTGTCGAATGGTCCACACGTGTCTAAGTGAACTCTCTCAAGGATTTTCGCTGCTCGAATTTCCTTATCGTGAAAGGTGGCTTTGGTATACTTCCCCAAGGTGCACCCTTTGAATGCGTCTCTCTGCGCAAGTGCACCCTTTGAAATTCCTGTAGAAATATGCTGCATGATCCTCAAAGCGATGTGGTGTAGATGGCACAACCTCCTATCCCTTAAATTACTAATGTCTCCACTCTACATCTTCTCTGCTTTACTGCTCAATGTTGCACAATCATCTACATCAAGTTTTTATAGGTTCTTCACTCAAACCCCTATCTTTTTCACCTGTCCCGTGGCTTTGTGACGAAGGAATGCCTTTCCTTCACTAAAGATCACATCATAGCCACAATCTTCCAACATAGAAACATAAACCATTTTTTTCTTTAAACCAGGTACATGCATGACATCTTTTAGTATGAGGGGTTTACTTGACTCTCTCTAAAAGGTAACTATACCAATAGAATTAGCGCTATACCTCTCATCATCACCCATCTCGATGTGCATATGGAGATCCTTCTCCAACAAGCTGTTGAAGAATTATTTGTTGTCGGTCATGTGGAATGAGGCTCCACTATCAAATTACCACACAGATCCCATCACCAATGACACCATACTCGCGATGAGGGTGAAGTCCAACTTAAACTCTGAAGCCAATGCTTCACCTGCTGCTCCTCCTGAGGCATTGTTATTGTTCTTCTTTTGTGGAAATTTTTTGGCATAGTGTCCATGCTCATGACAGTTGAAACATTTTACCTTTGACAAGTCTTGCTTCTTGCTTGCCTTGTTGGTCTCAGATTTGGAATTGGATTCCTTCCCTTTTCATTTCTTCTCCTTGCTAGCCAAGGCATAGTTTTCCTCATCATTAGTATTTGATGAGGATCCATCTCTGGTGCTCCTTCGAATTTATTCTTGTGTCAGATCGGACCATAGTCGCTCCTAATACAAAAACTTCTCCCTCCTATTAACATATTTCTGGTAGTTATTCCAGCTCTTGGGAAGGCTTATAAGAGCTAGGATCACCAAATAATCCGAGGCAACAATCATCCCAATGCTTCCAAGCTCATTTTGACACTGAGTGAACTTTGTCAAGTATTTTTGGATCGTGTCGCCCTTCTCCATTTTGATCTTTTCGAGCTTGTCTTTCAGTGCAAACTTCTTGTGGTCGTTGTTATTATGATACATAATTCTCAAGTCTTTCCACAGTACATATGGAGTCGCTTTATTGTGGAGATTCGAAACAATATGGTCTCGAACTCCCTCTAACAATATCCTTCGCGCTTTACTACATTCTTCTTCCATGCATCAAGAAGTTGAGCATTTGCGGTTGCGAGTTGCGGGAAATCAATATCTATGAAAGCCTTTAGTCCATTTTCCTCAAGCATTGCCTCCATCCTATCATTCCATTCAATATAATTCGAATTTCCCTCGAGTACATATTCGAGTATCAATCCATTGAAAGACATCTTGGTCAGCTGCTGGATACCGAAGAATAATTCTACAAATTCAAACCTAATCAAAACAAAATTTGTTCTTCTCTTCTTATTGTGATTCTTGACACTATGATACTATGTAGAATATCTAACAACAGGGTTCAATCTGAAATTATAATGTACTAAAACAAGATACTGAATCCTTCTACAATTTGCAAAAACAAAACATGACCGACAATCACATAACAAGTAAGATAAAGAAATAATCAATCACACAACACAAGATGCATCTGGGGAAAGCACACTGCCTAAAAAAACGCTATCTATATATTGTATAAAGTCAAGGATCATGAAACAATACAATGCTTTCTCTCCCAAGAGAAACTCAGGAACTCTGCCAATTGTTTCACATTGATCTAGGCAAAATCAGACAAATAATTAGCCAATTCTCTGCCTTTACTCAACTTTCCTTACTCGTGCATTCCTTGAGGAATTAAATTCCTATTAAATAGGAAAGCACCTTGAATTTATCGCGCAATCCTTCCTAGACCTCCAACTAACTCTATAACTGACATGTACAATTTTATAATTATACAACAGATAGTTATCATCCCTTTAACCTCGGTCTCAGCTGGGCCTTCCTTAGAACTGACATGCAACAACTATTTATAGCGAATTATATGTTAACTAATTGATCACTACTTGTGAATTAAATCAAATTTAATTCACTTGACCTCTCACTATCTCTTCACTCAGTTAAAACTAGTTAAACTGATTTTAACTCAATTTCCTAAGTTAACTAATTACAACTCACACATAACTATAACTAGACCCCCTTAAATCATGGGAGAACTCTACATGCATCATCTTATACCCTCAACATCAATTTCCTAAGCTAATTCAACCATTCTGACTTAGTTAACTAATACAAGCTGTCATGAGATGAAATTACAATTCCTTTTCCAATTTAATTAGGGGAAAATAAAATCAGGAGCCCCACTTTGGGGTGCCATTTCTTGGTGCCATTTCAACATGAAACCTTGCATTACCCATCGAATTTGAAATCAATAGAAATATTTGTTGAAGGATCACTTTGAATCACCTCCACACTTGGTTCAATGGGTTGGTTTTCATTTTTAGGATTTTTTGAAGGACCTTGTTGATCTCCCTAAGGAGGGTTACCTATTCTTCTTTGATGAGTTATACCTTTGAACCCATTTTGATACATTTCATTGAGCTCTTCTAAATAAGGCATTTCACCAAACAACCTAACTAATCTTTCAACTTCAATTGGTTTGTCTTCGACCCATTGAATTTTTTCTAAGTATAAATGAAACCTTTGTTTTCTATCAAACAGATTGTTGCATGTATCCATTAAGAAATCACATTTTGGTCCCTTGTTTTGGTTCCTTCTAAGAAAGTCGAAAAAGTCTATTGATCATGGAAACTTTAGTAAGCCTTGCAATAATAAGAATAAGTGCACTCAAGCAGGTTGGTGACTTATAATGTTGTAAGAAGCCTTTGATTTGGAAGGAGACCTTGATATTCATTCCTCGGTGGAAAATTTCTCTATTTATGGCTTCTTTCCATCTACAAAATCCTATTCTGCAATGTATTGGTTGTTTGTGTGAAATATGTATGCATTTTCCTAATTTATTCCACAAGGAGGGTGATAGGATCAAGAGTTAACTCAGTATCAGGAGAAATCTTTTGCTTCTGATGAAATTTATCCTTGGGAGGACTACATATATTCCACTTTCTTGATTTATTTCAACTATGATATAACCTCTTGGCTTTCTTTTTAGCATCTACAAATTCTGTAGGTTTTGCTTCTTTGAAGTAGAAACTAAAATTCCATGGGAAGGAATTCATGTAGTACATCATAATGGTGGTTGGAGTAGGCCAATGAGTGTGAGGAATGTCCTGTACAATCTTACCAAAATTCTTGTTAAATTAATCATTGGTCTCATTCTTAATTATTTTTATGTTAATCAAAGCATTCAAAATAAATCAAATTTCATTCTTTTCTAAACATCTATTAAAGAAAGTTTTTGAATGTCTTAAAAGAATCTGTAATATTATCAGGTAATCCAAGAAACCATTTCCTAGCATCTTTCTTTAATGACAAAGAAAAACATGTAAAAAAACGCATTAGGATGACACACTCCAAGAGTAGTTATATGATTAACAAATACTTCCCAATGTTCCTTAGCACCAATATCATCATCATCATTGAATATAGGAAAATTTTCGAAATAATTAGGCATATTATGAGGTTGACATGTAATGTTAGAGAAATAAAATCGTTTGAGAGAATATATCAACTAAGGACCTGTTATGGCTCATTTGCATTTACCTTTGAAATATTTTTCAAAACACCAAAAAACAATAAATGTTAGAAAATTTAAAATTTTGTATGTCGAAAAATAATTTTCATTTATATGGTGGTACATTAACATTACGTGATGATATGTGAAGGTGGGTCAAGTCGGGCTCATTCGAAAGCTCAGGAGAGACTAGTGCGGCAGAACATCGGATAAGCTCTGGAGGGTTACACCGTGGAGAAAAGCAACCTAATTTCCCGAAGGCGGAGAAATGGTACATTTTCCCTAAAAGATTAAGAATTTTGGAGGAGGCTCAAAGGGAAAAATAGATGGTCAGGATCCAAACGCAGATCTGAAATGGAGAGATGGACGACAAAGATCGTATCACATATCGCATTCAGTAAAGGATACAAGTTTGAAATATGGTTAAACTTGTGATATTGCGATGTGATCACATATCGCAAATCACAAGGTCGGGAGGAAAGGCCCTAAAGGAATATGTTATGATTGCTGAAGTGCGAAGTGCAATAAAGTTTCATATCGCCGATTTGTGATTTGAGATTTTCCCCACCTCCGCTTGCCGCATCACCTTCCGCCCGTCGCACTTCACACATCACCATATTTAACACTTACCTCCCATTTCTCGTAACAAATCTGCTGATTTCCAATTTGCGATTGGCCCCACCTCCTCTTGTCACGTCACCTTCTGCCTGTTGCACTTCACACATCACATAGTTTAACACTTACCTTCCATTTCTCATAACAAATATGCCGATTTTCGATTTGCGATTGGCCACACCTCTGCTTGCCATGTCACCTTTTGCCCGTCGCACTTTGCACATCACACAGTTTAACACTTCCCTCCTGTCTTTCATAATAAAATCCCCAATTTGTGATTCTCCAAAGATTTTCAAATCCGGGGGTAAGGCGTTTCTTGTGTTAAATCGCATTGGAGGAAGAAATGGAGAATTATAACGTAAAGTCGGTTAAACGTCAAAATGCGATAGAAAGCAGAGGCGATGCATTCTCCAAGGGTGGGTAGAATATAGTTTAAGTCCAAGCCTCGTGGCGGTTGAAGAATAGAAGACGGAATGCTATAGGCACATACAAAGGCATAGGCAGAGTTAGGCAGAAGAACATATAGTGCCACTGATTGTAAGCGTGACAACTGGGTCAAGTCGGGCATTGAGGCGTTGTTATAGAACTGTGTAGCTATTACATCATCACCATAAAGGACACGTCAGCACTTTGGGGGGGACGCATCAACAACAATCAGATTTAGCAAAACGAATGTTATTTCCAGTTTCAATTTGTTTTCTTGGTATGATTGCATAAGTAATTTTAACAGTTTAGGTAGTCGAAGTAGTTTCAAGAAGTTCAACAGTTACAAACTATTTGGATGTATTCAAGTAGATAGAAATAAAGAAAAGGGGTTCCGAGTTTTGGAGCTCTGGATTACTGTTAATTTGGTACTGAATTTTCTAAGAAATTAATGAAAGAAATCAAGTTTCTTACACCTGTTGATGTTGATATGTATTTCCAGTTTCACGCTGTGTTTATTCCTCTTTGAATGTAGTGAAGTAATGTAGCTGCAAGTCTCTTTTTACATCCGTAAGTAAGAGTTAAAAAATACTTAATGTGCGCTCCTTCACTCCAACTCTTCCGTTTACATGAAATTTTCCTGAAATTTGAAGTGATAGATTCTGTTTCTCAGCATATCATTTTGAGTTTCCCTTACAATTATTCTTTTCATTTCATTCAACTATCAACAATTTATGGCATTGTGAAGGCTTTCATTATATCATATTATTGAGGTTATTAAGTAATTAAATTCCAAAAGTGTTAAACAAAGGCCATTTGATACTGTAATTTTGACATACATTTATAAAATGTCTTAAGCACTGATTCCTTACCACAACCAAAGGATTGTTTCTTGAGATACAACATTTTTGGCGCTGTTGCCGAGGACGAAGAAATAAAGTTTATTTTCCCTCAGTTTTTCACATTATTTCCTATGGTTGTTCAGTGAGGAGGAAATATTTGGCTGTGTTTGTTATTTTCGAAATTCTGGCTTTGAAAAGGCCTCACATGAGGTCAGATACCTCACAACAGATAGTCCCTGCTTTGCTAGATCTAGAAATATTGGTTTCTAAAAAGGCTCAGAAACCTGAAACTCCTTCAACACCTGATCCCACATTTTCTGCTCCTGACAGTAGTTCTGGTAGACCTTTGTTCGAAGATATTTCTGAAATACTTCCTTCATTGGAACAAGATTCACCTTTCACACCACTTTATTTTCAAGAACCTAAAGTGGAAGAACACTCCTTTGAGTCCATTTCTTTTACTTTTACTCAAGCTCAACAAAATCTAGTTGTTGGTCCCTCTACTATTTTCCATCAGCCTATCCCCATATCAGTTTTGCCTCCACCTTTGTTCATTTTCACGGCAGGTTCGTCGACTGCATCTAACCAAGGAACAATAAATCAAGGTGCAAACATGGCAGCACCGGCCTTTTTGTTGAACATATATGCTCCACTTAACCTTCCTCAAACAATGAATGCAATGCCTCAAGAGTATCTTAAGTTACCCCCACGTTTTACTAGAGAAGGTGAAATAATTACAGAGCAACACTTGCCTATGTTTTGTAATTTTGATGAAAATATGAATGTAGAACATCTTGATGTTGTAATGAGGCTATTTGTTCAATCTATGGATGGAGAGGCTAGGAAGTGGTTTAAGGGATTTCCAGATAATTTTATTAATACATGGGAAGAACTGGAAAATCCATTCACTCAGATATGGGGTAAAAAAGGGATCGTGGATATTCACTGATGGAATTCAATGCAATCAAAAAAAAATTAGATGAAAATGTATCAGATTTTATCAAAAGATTCAATAACTTGTATAACAATTTTCCTGTAGAAATGAAGCCCCCTCCGTTGGATGCAAAGGTGGTTTTTTCTGGGGCTTTTGAAGCCAATTTTAGTTTCACGCTTAGAGAAAGGAGATCCCCTACTCTAGAGAAGATACAAACAGATGCTTTAGAGATTGAAGCTAATATGACTGCAACTGGAAAGGCGAAAGGGAAACAACCAATCCCATAGAAGGGGAAAGCAAAAGAAGAATCATCACAAGATCTAAGAATTGAAGATATGAAAAAGGTGATAAAAAAATTGACAAATAAACTAGCTAAGATGGAATTGGAAAATAAAAACTCCAAAAGACAAGTACAAAAAAATCGAGGGGGGTTTAACCCTCAATTCAAAACACATCCCCTACAAATTTTGACGAGGGAAAGAAGAGATCAAGACCAAGTTCAAGCACCGTTGTATATAGAAGCAGCGCCCGGAGAGCCCGCATAAGATGACCAAAGGGAGGCCGAGGATCAGGTATCTGCTATGTATACAATAGAAGAGGAAGAAGAGGAATATTGTGAGGGAGAATATGCTGAAGCTGAAATATCTTCTGATCAAGATGAAATGGATGAGTACTGTAGGAAATTTACAGATTTCATGAAAGCTGAGTTACATAAAAATTATGATTTAAGGTCTAGAAAGAGATCTAGAGTGCAGGATAATGAAGGTGAATAAGAGGGTTCCATTCCTCCTCCAATGGTGACTCCAAAACAAAAGGACCCTGTGAAACATGTCAGTAATGGGAAAAAACCTGTAAATTCACTTAGTAGAACAAATGCACAACAAGGTGAATATTCCCATAACAAATCAGTTGACATAATATTTTGGAGAGAGTTGTTCCTGTAACCGAACAAGTGGAAAATTCTAGAAATAATGAAGAAAAACCTGAAA
This sequence comes from Pinus albicaulis, assembly GCA_034641835.2. Lineage (NCBI taxonomy): Eukaryota > Viridiplantae > Streptophyta > Pinopsida > Pinales > Pinaceae > Pinus > Pinus albicaulis. The sequence goes on along the minus strand of CM076569.1, from coordinate 163,954,825 downwards.
AGAACGTTAAGAAAACTCATGCTTTCAGTTTGGAAAAAGAGTTGGAGAAGGTTAAAATTCAGGTACCTCTTCTAGAATTAGCTAAAATACCAGCTTACAAGAAAGAAATTTTAGAATTTATTAATCTCACACAGGTGGAAGATATAAGTGACACGGTGAACTTACAAGAAGAAAAGCCAATGATCACATTTGGTCCTCATGTAGAAGAAGTAGATCCTTCTGTTCCACCCTTCTATATTTCTTTGTTGCTTCATGATTTTACTCTAAATAATTGCATGCTGGACTCAGGAGCGTCCCATAATCTCATGCCATTGTCTGTTATGAAGGAACTAAACTTGTATATTACCAAACCTTATAGGGATTTGTATTCATTTGATTCCAAAAGGGTGAAATGTGTTGGGTTAATTAAATATGTAGCAGTTTCGTTGGAACAAATCCCAACAAAGAGTATAGTCATGGATGTAGTGGTTTCTGACATCCCAGCTAGGTTTGGAATGCTCCTGTCAAGATCTTGGGGAGAAAAGTTGGGAGGTATTCTAAAATTGGATTTAATTTATGTTATCATTCTGGTTTTTAATGGGGAAGAAAGGAGATTGTACAGGGAAAAAAAGTTTGTGAAGACCACCTCCAACAAAGATGCAGGAAATTCCCTCATTTATAGTTAAGAAACAAAATATCTTTCTTGTTTCATGCTGCATGAAGATGAAAAATTTGTTGAAGACACAGGGAAGAAGCTCTCTTCAGTAGTCTTAAATATTGAGTTGCACTCAAGGGATATTTGGAAATGCTAATTTGATGGTGCCTACTCCAAGGAAGGTGCAGGTGCTGGATTCTTGCTGATATCACCAGAAGGTAACCTCATGCCTTTTTATTTTAAACTAGACTTTGATTCAAAAAAAAATGTGGCTGAGTATGAGGCCTTAATCTCAAGCCTTCAAGTTGCTAAATAGTAGGAGTTCAATGTATTTCAATTTTTGGTGACTTTGAATTTATAATAAGGTAGATTAAAAATCATTGTCAAACCAAGCGTCCGAGATTAAGATCATATAGGAATGAAGTTTGGGATCTGATAGAAAACTATTTTTAAGTCTTCAATCTTCAGTTTATTCCGAGGGAGGAGAATAGATTGGCCTATTATTTAGCAGTTGCAGCTAGCACCTTCAAACCTCCAATAAATCCAAGGATAAGATATGAAATTGAAATTAGACATCGACCTTCTATCCCTGATAATGTGAAACATTGGCAGGTGTTTGAAGATGATGAACAGAGAAATCAGTTCCTGAAAATGATGGGAAACTTTGAAGATGCTGAGATAGACCGAGAGGAAGAACAAACAGAGCAGAAAGCAGAAATAAGAAACCTTAAGCAGTCAATAGGTGAACAGAAGATTATCCAATTGAAAGATAATGTGATCCCTAAAGGGTTGGTTCCCCTCGAAAGATTATTTGATTCTAATGATGTTTCTATTGATTCAAATAAAACACATCAAGAAGAAGAGATGGAAGAATGTAATTTGGGAACTCAACAAGAACCAAAAATAGTGAAATTGTTCAAAGGTGTTCCGAAAAACTACAAAGAAAGGTACATTGATCTTTTGAAGAAATATATGGATGTGTTTGCTTGATCATATGAAGACCTAAAAACATATGACAAAAGAATAATTCAACATAAGATTCCATTGAAAGAAGGAATCAAACCACACAGACAGAAGCTCAGACAGATCAATCCATTGTTGCTAGCTCCAATCGAAAAATAAGTGAAGAAGTTGTTGCAGGCGAAAATTATAGTCCCCATCAGATATTCAGACTGGGTTTCTAATCTGGTTCCTGTAAGAAAGAAGAATGGAGGGATAAGATTGTGTGTAGACTTCAGGAATTTGAACAAATAATCTCTAAAAGATAATTATCCTTTGCCGAAAATGGATTATGTCTTACATAAGGTGACATGAGCTTACAGGTTGTCTATGGTTGAGGAATTTTGTAGGTATAATCAGGTAGCAGTAGAAAAAGAATATCAAAAGAAGACTGCTTTCACGACGCCCTGGGGCACCTTCATGTATGCAAGGATTCCATTTGGCCTTACGAACGCAGGTGCAACATTTCAAAGGGCCATGGGCATAGCCTTCGTTGGTGATAGGTTTGTAGTTATATATCTGGATGATATAACCATTTTCTCAGGGTTAGATGATGAACACTTGGAGCATTTACAAAAAACTTTTCAAAAGTGCAGAAAGTTTGGTCTGTCATTAAATCCAAAGAAATCTTTATTTGCCTTAGAAGAAGGTAAATTATTGGGTCACATAGCTTCTAAAAAAGGAGTAAAGATTGACCCAACAAGGGTGGAATCCATTTAGACGATTTCTTTACCTAGAAGCAAGAAAGATATCCAGAGATTCCTGGGAAAAATAAACTTTTTGAGGAGATTTGTGCCCAATTATGTTGATATTGTGAGAAGTATAACAAATATGTTGAAGAAAAGTGCAGAAATGAAATGGGATAAGGGAGAAAGAGAAGCATTTTCTAGAAGAAAGGAAGCACTACAGGAAGCTCCAATTCTGATTAGGCCAGACTATCAAAAAGCCTTTCAGGTATTCTCATTTTCATCCCCCACTACTATTGCTGCTGTGTTGTTGCAGAAAAATGAAGATAGTAAGGAGCAACCAGTTGCATTTTTCAGTAAAGTTCTCAGAGATGCTGAAATCAAATACAATATTCTGGAGAAACAAGTATATGCTTTGGTCAAATCACTGAAAACCTTCAGGACTTAAGTGTTACAATCCCAAATAATAGCTTATGTTCCTAATTATGCCGTGAAAGACGTGTTGGTCCAAAGTGATGTTGAAGGAAAAAGGGGGAAGTGGATAGCAAAAATCCAAGAGTATGATTTGGATATCAAACCCACCGAGTTGGTCAAGGGACAAGGGTTAGTGAATTTGTTGACAGGGAAACATTTTCAAGCCTTAAGAATTAATTTTTTGGCACCAGTGGATGGAGCTGTTAATGAAGAAGGTCAAAGCAAGTCCAATACAGGTATTCAATTCAAATTTTTGTGCTCTGATTGGTATAAAGATATTGTGCATTACCTGTGTTTCTTTTCTTGTTCAACTTCACTAAATAGAACACAATACAAAGCTCTCAACCTTAAATCTTAGCCATATGTTATAGTAGAAGAAAAGCTATACTGGAAAGACCCTACAGCTGGTATGTTGCTGTTATATTTGACCGAAGGAGAATCTATTGAAGTCACGAAAGAATATCATGAAAGTGTGTGTGGAGGTCATTATAGCTGGAAGGTCACTGCTCATAAAATTCTCAAGTCAGGCTTCTATTGGCCAACCCTGTTTTCAGATGTTTATAGATGGGTCAGAAGTTGTTAGAAGTGTCAGTTGTTTGCTGAAAAGAGAAAACTTGCTCTATTACCTGTCATCCCATTATTTATTGAAGAACCTTTCAGGCAACGGGGATCGGATTTTATTGGATAGATCAATCACCATCAAGTGGACAGTGCAAGTTGATCCTAACTGCCACTGATTACTTTACAAAATGGGTTGAATCAATGCCCACTAATAAGGTGAATGACCAAGTAGTGATTAAGTTTTTGGAGGAAAACATATTCAGTAGATTCAGATGTGCAGTCAAAATTGTGATTGATATTGCTTAGGTATTCAACTCTGCTCGTTTCATTAATTTCTGTCAAACATATAATGTAATTTTATCACATTCCACAGCGTATCATCCCCAAGGGAATGGATTAGCAGAGTCTTCAAATAAGACATTGGTCAGAATCTTGAAGAAGAGAATCACCGAGAATCAGAAGGATTGGGATATGAAGTTGAAGTTCGTCCTTTGGGCAGTTCGAGTCACTACTAGGAGATCTACTGGAAAGTCTCCCTATGAACTGGTTTATGGAACTCAAACAATATTTCCTACTCATCTGGCCAAACCAGTGATTTATATCCTCCAAGAAGCTCAGGAAGAACCTAATGCTTTGGTAAGAAGATTGAACAAAATAATTGAATCAAGTGAAAACATAAACAAAGTCAGGGATAACTTGATTACTTATCAGGAAAAGATGAAGTCTATATTGGACATAAAAGCAAAAGAAGTTCTCTTTCAAGCAGGATATTTGGTACTGAGATGGGACAACTTGCAGTTCTTAGCACTTCCGTGGAAAAAGTCACTATCCCTAGGTGGAGCCAGATGTTGTGGCTCATTTGCATTTACCTTTGAAATATTTTTCAAAACAACAAAAAAGCATATATGTTAGAAGATGTAAAATTTTGTATGTCGAAAAAAAATTTTGATTTATATGTTGGTACATTAACATTATGTGATGAGATGTGAAATTGGGTCGAGTCGGGCTCATTCGCAAGCTCAAGAGAGACTAGAGTGGCAGAACACCATGGAGAAAAGCAAACTAATTTCCCGCAGGCGGAGAAATGACGAATTTTCCTTAAAAACTTAAGAAATTTGGAGGAGGCGCAAAGGGAAAAATAGACTATCAGGATCCAAGTGCAGATCTGAAACAGAGAGATGGACGACAAATATTGTATCACATATTGCATTCGGTAAAGGATACAAGTTTGAAATATGGTTAAACTTGCGATATTGCGATGCGATGCGATCAGATATCTCACATCGCAAGGTCAGGAGGAAAGGCACTAAAGGAATATGTTATGATCATCGAAGTGTGAAGTGTGGTAAAGTTTCATATCACCGATGTGCGATTTGCGATTGGCCCCACCTCCGCTTGCCACGTCACCTTCTACACGTCACACTTTGCACATCGCCATATTTAACACTTGCCTCCCATTTCTCGTAACAAATTTGCTGATTTGCGATTTGCGATTGGCCCCACCTCCGCTTACCACGTCACCTTCCACCTGTCGCACTTCGCACATTGCACAGTTTAACACTTACCTTCCATTTCTCATCACAAATCTGCTGATTTGTGATTTGCGATTGGCCCCACCTCTGCTTGCCACGTCACCTTCTACCCGTCGCACTTCGCACTTCGAACATCACACAGTTTAACACTTACCTCCCATCTTTCATAATAAAATCCCCAATTTGAGATTTGCGGGTGGATGCGATGTGGTTTCAAAAGCGAACTCCAAAGGTTTTCAAATCCGGAGGTAAGGCATTTCTTGTGTTAAATCACATCGGAGGAAGAAATGGAGGATTATAACGTAAAGTCGGTGAAAAGCCGAAATGCGATAGGAAGCGAAGGCGATGCATTCTCCAAGGGTGAGTAGAATATAGTTTAATTCCAAGCCTCACGACGGTTGACAAAGAGAAGACGAAGACGGAACATTGTAGGCATACACAAAGGCGTAGGCAGAGTCAGGCAGAAGAACATATTGTGGCACTGACTGTAAGCGCGACAAATGGGTCAAGTCGGGCACTAAGGCTTTGTTACAGAACTGTGCAAATATCACATAATAACAAGAAAGGACACCTTAGCACTTCGGGGGGACGCATCAAAAAAGATCAGATTCAACAAAACGAATGTTATTTCCAGTTTCAATTTGTTTTCTTGGTATGGTTGCATAAGTAATTTTAACAGTTTAGGTAGTCAAAGTAGTTTCAAGAAGTTCAACAGTTGCAAACTATTTGGATGTATTTAAGTAGATAGAATCAAAGAAAAGGGGTTCCAAGTTTTGGACCTCTGGATGACTGTTAATTTGGTACTGAATTTGCTGAGAAATTAATGAAATAAGATCAAGTTTCCTATACCTGTTGATGTTGATATGTCTTTCCAGTTTCGATTCCTATTTGAATGTAGTGAAGTAATGTAGCTGCGGGTCTCTTTTACATCTATAAGTAAGAGTTAAACAATCCTTAATGTGCGCTCCTTCACTCCAACTCTTCCGTTCACATAAAATTCTCCTGAAATTTGAAGTGATAGACTTTGTTTCTCAACATATCATTTTGAGTTTCCCTTACAGTTCTTCTTTTCATTGCACTCAAATATCAGAAGTTTATGGCATTGTGAAGGCTTTCATTATATCTGATTATTGAGGTTATTAAGTAATGAAATTCAAAAGGTGTTAAACAGAGACCATTTGATACTGTAATTTTGACATACATTTATAAAATGTCTTAAGCACTGATTCCTTACCACTGCCAAGGGGTTGTTTCTTGAGATCAAAATTTTCTAGCGTCGTTGCTGGGGACGAAGAAACAGAGTTTATTTTCCATCAAATATTCACATTTTTTCCTATGGTTGTTCATTGAGGAGGAAATATTTGGCTGTTTTTGTTATTTTCAAAATTATGGCTTTCAAAAGGCCTCACACGAGGTCAGATACCTCACAGCAGATAGTCTCTGCTTTGCGAGATCCAGAAATATAGGTTTCTAAAAAGGCTCAGAAACCTGAAACTCCTTCAACACCTGATCCTACATTGTCTGCTCTTGACAGTAGTTGTAGTAATCCTTTTTCAAAGATATTTCTGAAATACTTCCTTCCTTCGAACAAGATTCAACTTTCACACCACTTTATTTTCAAGAACCTAAGGTGGAAGAACACTCCTTTGAGTTTGTTTCTTTTACTTTTACTCAAACTCAACAAGCTCTAGTTGTTGGTCCCTATGCTATTGTCCATCAACCTATTCCCATATCAGTTTTGCCTCCACCTTTGTTCATTTTCATAGCAGGTCCGTCGACTGCATCTAACCAAGGAATAGTTAATCAAGGTGAAAACATGGCAATGCCAACCTTTTTGTTGAACATATATGGTCCACTTAACCTTCCTCAACCAATGAATGCAATGCTTCAAGAGTATCTTAAGTTACTCCCACTTTTTACTGGAGAAGATGAAATAACTCCAGAACAACACTTTCCTATGTTTTGTAATTTTGCTGAAAATCTGAATCGAGGACATCTTGATGTTGTAATGAGGGTATTTGTTCAATATTTGGATGGAGAGGCTAGGAAGTGGTTTAAGGGATTGCTAGATAATTCTATTAATACATGGTAAGAACTGGAAAATCGATTCACTCAGAGATGGGGTGAAAAAAGGGATCATGTATATTCACTGACAGAATTCAATGCAATCAAAAGAAAATCAGATGAAAATGTATCAGATTTTATCAAAAGATTCAATAAGTTGTATAAAAGTTTTCCTGTAGAAATGAAGCCCCCTCCATTCGGAGAAAAGGTGGTTTTTGCTGGGGCTTTTGAAGCCGATTTTAAGTTCACACTTAGAGAAAAGAGATCCCATACACTAGATTAGATACATACAGATGCCTTAGAGATTAAAGCTAATATGACTACAGTTGGAAAGGCGAAAGGGAAACAACCAGTCTTAGAGAAGGGGAAAGCAAAAGAAGAATCATCACAAGATCTAAGAATTGAAGATATGACAAGGGTGATAAAAAATTTGACAAATTAGCCAGCTAAGATGGAATTGGAAAATAAAAACTCCCAAAGACAAGTACAACAAAAATGAGGGAGGTTTAACCCTCAATTCAGAAGACATCCCCTGCAAATTTTGCAGAGGGAAAGAAGAGATCAAGACCAGGTTCAAGCACCGTTGTATATAGAAGCAGTACCCGGAGAGCCAACAAAAGATGACCAAAGGGAGGCCGATGATCAGGTATCTGCTATGTATACTGTTAGGGTCCTATAATAATAGGGATCATAATTTTTAATTGACTATGTTAAGTCTTGTAATATTGTACATACCTTTGCTTTCTGCAAATGTTTTCCCATATTAAAAATGAAAAGAGGGTATGTCCTAAAAGAAAAATCAAAGGACCAAAGTAAAAAAGATAAAAAAGGATATAAAGTATGAACCCCACAAAAAGAAACAAAAATAAAATCTGAAAGTGTTGCACATTCAAATGCCACTGAAATTAGTTTACTTTACTTTTACAATAAAATTGTGTGCAACTTGTCCAAAATGCCACAATTCATGATGATCATACAGTTTAATCTTGATTCATTCATTCCTTTAAATTTCATGTCATGATAATTAGTGAATAAAGATCTAACCAAACCATTTAATCTTGGCAGATCAGTAGTTAGGTAGAATAAAATGAGCTCATAAGTTTAATCTGAGCCATTGGAAGTTATAAGGTTATAAGTAAGTTAGTTTGCTTATCAAAAGAAAATAAAATGGTCAACAAGCTCAAATGCACCCAATAAAGGAAGTAAAATTTTTAGGGTAAATAAAGGGTAGGTAGGATGATTTCAAATATTATGGAAGCATCAATTAGTTTATATTTTATCACTAATATCCTTCGAAACACATTCCCCTTGCTAAAACCCCTATTTCCACTCTTGGAAGTCATTTCCCCTTGTAAAATCCTTTTCCTTTTGACAAATATCCCTTTCCCCTTATTCCTACCCTTTTTCCCTTCCTAAAAAACCTCTTTGCCTAGTTAAAAACCCATTTCCCTTTGAAATTTCACTTCCCCTTTACTAACTCCACGTTTTCTAATAAAACATGAAAAACCCATTTATCCAAAGTTTGCAGCACTTAATATAAATTGGGTCCCACTTCATTTTAACCCTTTCGCTTTAATACATTCCCGACATTACTTTATCCCATTGTTAATATATATCATATTAACCCCCTATCGCTCATATATATATATATATATATATATATATATATATATATATATATATATATATATATATATATATATATCCCGACCCATTTATATTTATTTACCCGGTTCCCACCTATCAGAACCCCCTACTCTTCCAGTCGCCCGATCGCCATTCATCAGATCTAATGCCCAAAAAAACTTTTTGCACGCCGCATGTCCGATGTTTAAAACCAATGTGGGGAGGGGGGGGGGGGGTGGGTGCAAAATGGGTGGTTTCACACCCCTACCCCTTTTCCACGCGACACTCCTACAGTATATCGCACCACCCCATCCTAAAACCGCCTAACTACTTTTCGCGATGCGATAAACTGAAAAACCACTCAGTGCATTGAGATGAAACCGACTACTGTTTGAAATCAAACCCTGTGCCATGTGATTAACTGCCACCGGTTAAAAGTAATAAAACCCGCCTGAAACCATTTTCCCACTATTTCTGTTATTTGCGAAAGAGAAGCCAAAGAAACCTTTGCATACCATAATTGAAGCCCCGATGCAGTCTGGACCTCTTCCACATACCCACCAATTCATTGAAGCCCGCTCGCATCCTTGAAAACCTTTGTTTTCATTCACAGTTATTTTATTTTTGTAGGTGATTAACAAAACCAGGAGATGATAAACAATGTGATACTAGTTCCAAACCTGTTTACTCGAGACCCACATGATATGAAATCAAAGGCCTTTTTTCAGCAAAAGATTATGTACAACAATAGAGAAGAAAGAGAAAATTTAAGTGAAGACAACGATTGTTACCAGAGATAAAAAATCTACACCAGCAACAACAAGTTCATACAAAGTGCTCTCCAGGACACACTTTTAGTTTGCATGAATTTAAACATCTCTTTTAGTCAAATCCACTTTTAGTAAAGACATAAAAACAAGATAAAATTTACAACAGGATAATGAAAGTGAAATCCCATATGAAGAAAGACGAGAGGATTAATGTGATTTACTGTGATAGGTGAAAGCACATATAGGTAAAAGAGTGCACATGTTAAAGAGTAAACAGATGAAAGACAAATGAAAGAAAAACATATAGAACAAAGACAACGTGAAAGAGAAGAAAACATGAAAGAAGAAGGCAACATGAAAGAAACAAACAACAAATCAAATAAAACAAGGACAAATTTCAATCAGTTACTAGGTGTCACTATCTTCTTGCATGAATATATTTTATTTTCCTTAAATAAATCCTAGTCAGTTGACAGGATAAAGTTTGTGTAAAGTTTTGTATAAATACTTCATCAGTTCGAAGTATTGAGTGTGGATTCCTGGATATTTCTATAGTTGAATTGATCTACTACCTCAGGGTTTATTGTATCATTTCCAAGTTGATGGACATGACAAGTAATAAAGGAATTTCTTTACAGGATTCATGTGTTGAGCTACTTCAATCAAGTATATTTCAATTGTTCATGTTATTTTCTTAAGTATTCCATAAACTTGCATGTTTTCTAAATTTAAATGTTATAATTGGAATTTTACTGCAGAATTTGTTTAAATACACTCTGCTTTGAACTATTATACATTTTAATGTTTTCCACTGATATCTAGTTTAGAGAATCCTTAATTTCTCTCTGATCCCGATTGATGTTCTTCATCTTCTCTCAATATCTGGTTTAAGGAATCCTTAACTGCTGCTTGATCCCGATTGAAAACCACTTCACCATTCAGCCTTTAAGATCTGATTTTGCTCAGCTACCTTGGCCTGTAACACTTCCTTTATAACTTGATTCTGTTATGTTTTCTTGATATATTGACTCCATAGCCCAGTGGAAAATATAAAAGCACATATCCATCTAAATCAATAATTCCACCAACAAATCAAAATCAAACCAAATCAATCTTACATAACTAGCCTAAAATCAATTAAAACAACAAATTTAAATCATTAAGAGAGATCCCTCTTTAAGCATTAGGAAGGCTAGATCCTAATCTCCAAAAGTGGTTGATAGTTACCTCTAATATTTCTTTAAACACACATAACAATCCTGGGAAATTTTGGAGAGATAACATATTGTCGACCATACTAGGGAAACCAGTCCTCATTTAAATAAATCTTAAAGGAAACACTTTTCCTCATCTTTTCACCTTAAGTTTTATTTAGGGTTGTTAAAATTTTTCATTAAAAGTTAAAATTCTGGCTTCTAAAAGAACATATTATACCAGGGCTCATCCTGATCCACAGCTTGCTACAATTGTTGATGATCTTGACAGAATTTTAAGAAAACCTAAAAACGTAGAAAGTCTAGGAAGTAGTTGTCAATTAATCAAAGAAAATTCACTTCCAAAAGAATTATCAAGCATATAAGATATTCAATTTGATTTATCATTTGAAAATTATTTATTTAGAACCAAATCTGAAAACTCAGTCTATGATATTGTAATAGACCCCAATTTTATTCAATTTATTGAAGAAAAGAAGGAAACTATACAACTTGACTTAGATCAACAAGTTCTAGAGACTTTTGATAGATTTGATGTTTTGACCTCAACTTTGATTAAGGATATAGACGAAGCCTATTTTTTAGTATGAATCTTTCGTCGAAAAAGACCACTTTAGCTACGCATAACAAATAGCCCTAACATCGATTATGGTTGCCAATATCTTTAAATCTGCAGTTAGTTGATCCAAATAAAGCTGCACAAATCCAGATCTATGCATAAAAGACATTAAGCAGTGAAAATGAAATGTTGCTCCATGCATCCAATAGATAAGACAAGAACAATATATTTGAAAGAATTTTTTATATTAAAGGGGCACCTGAGAGGAAAACGAGAAAGGTGTTTCCAATTCTCCTCAATGGGATGGGTTCTTGAAAGTCCTTAGCATTTTAGATCTAAAATTTCTCTCTCTTGTCGGTGTAGAAAACCCAGACAAACATAGAACTCAAAGGGAGCTCACAAAGCAAACAATAGAAAATATGACAATGATAATGGCTCAAAGTCAGACCAAGAGTATAGATCTAGAGTGATCTAATGCAAATGAAAGGTGACCAATGAATGGGAAAAACCCTTCTATTTATAACAAAATATTAGGGCAGTCTAGAACTTGGTGCATGAATAAAATATTATTAATCAAATTCTAGAACCACCTTTTAGGAATATTTTATTATATTTGTTGGAGGGGAAAGGATTTTTGACTTGGGTCAATTCCTTTATTTATAAATAATAAATAAATAAATGATTTATTTATTATTTTAAGGAAATGGTGGAAATATAATTAAATAAATAATGATTTATCTAATTATTTATAAACGATTTAGTCAAATTTAACTAGGAATATTATTTAAATAAGGATTAAATAACTTATTTATAGGAAATAATCAAATAAATAAGGATTTATTTAATTGATTTCCTTGTTTTGGGTTAAATATGACCAAGAATAATAATTAAATTGATGTTTAACTAATTATTCCTTGAGGAAATATAAACAAATATAGATTTGTTTATTATTTCCTTTTGGGGTTTCCTGTTTAGACCATAAAAAACTTAATAAAGGTGTTTTACTAAGTTATTTCACATAGTGAAAGCACTTTTACTTAGGGTAAAATTGGTCTTACATGGTGTACTTGGGTCCATCTAATGATAATAGGTTAGATGACCAAAAAATGGTGTAACACTATTTTCAACAGTCAGTTGAATTAGCTGCCTTAGTTGCTGCTATCCCTAAGCATTCTACCATTCCTTCTGAAAGTGTAAATACAACTTTATTTAGTACCACCTCATCTATAATATCCACCACAGTTCATTCCACATAACCATTCATCCCCAAGCTTCCTCTTCAACCTAAAGTTTCATTCTCATCTTCTAGTGTTCCAAGTACATCTTCTAGTGTTCCAAGTACATCTTCAAACTCTTCAATATCATCTCCAAGCACTACTACTTTACCTCCCAGTCAAGCTAGAATATTAGCCATGGTCGCCAGATATTCCCCTTTGGTCTTACAGGCCCCTTTACATGCCATGCCACAGGATTGCGAGAGTATAATTTTTCAGTTTGATGGTACTGGTCAATATACTTCTCAACAACATGTAAATAAAATGACTGATTACTATGAATTACATGAAATTGATGAGGCTGATGTACAAATGAGATTCTTTGCATAAACATTAGATGGAGATGCTAAGAAATGGTTTAAATCTTTACCTGCTAACCATATTGTTGATTTAGCTGCTTTTCATCAATTGTTCATTAATAGATGGGAAAGAAAGAAAAACCCTTTACAGATATTGTCTGAATATGAAAACATTAGGAGATCTACTAATGAATTTGTTCAGGATTATTGTACTAGGTTTAATAACATTTATAATGCAATTCCAGTGAACATCAGACCCCCACCATACTTGGACCTTATCAAATTTCCAAATGGTTTTGATGCTGACATGTCATATCAATTAAGAGAAAGAAACCCTGCAACTTTAGAACAAATGCAAAGTGATGCAGTTAGTGTAGAAGCTAACTTGATAGCTAAAAGGCTAGGATGAGGAATGAAAGAAGAGTGACCATTAAGGAAGAACCATCCACATCGTACATTAAGATAGGTAGTTTAGCTAAAAGTATGGAAAGAATAATGGATAGATTAGAAAACATGGAAAGAAAACCTCAATGGGAAAATCAACAAGGTCCCCAAATTAGAAATCCCAACTTTAGGAAAAATCCTAATACTGGTAAATAAAGAGAAGTAGTACTTGATCAACAGATTAGACCACCTTTCTAAGAAAACTATGTAGAGAGTTCACAACAAAATGACGAAGACCGGGACAGCCAGATAAACTTGATGGGATTAAATGATGAAAATACTAATTTTCTTACCCAAGAAGAACATGAATTATACATGTTACAACAATTATAGTTAGAATCTGGAGAGTCCTTTGACTATAAACAAGGCTATGAATCTGCTATCTACGAAGTTCATAAACAATATAGCCTTAGAAGCAAGAAGAACACATAAGCCCCTACTAAGAAAACAATACAAACTCATACTAAGAAAACAGTAGAAGCTCCTGTGACCAAAAATCTACAAATTCTCCCTAGAGAAACCCACAATACTTCAAGCCCAGAGATTGTGGAAATCACATCTACTGCTACTCAAACTTCAACTGCTACTAAAACTTCAACTACTACTCAAAATATTCCAGACAAGAAAATTGAAAGTAAAACAGTGGAAACACAAACTGAAATACCAACTATTGATAAAAAAGACAAAAAGACACAAACTACAATTGGTAAAGATGAAATCATTCAGTTAGGAAAAACTCAAGTACCATTCAATATTCGAATTGAGATAGCCAAATTGAAATTACCAGTTCCTTTAACAGAGCTGGTGAAAAATGATTCATACAAAGCCCAAATCACTGAAACACTGAACATAAGTGAAGGAGAAGATGCTGTTAACCTCAATGATAATCAACCCAAGTTATTATTTGGTCCTGAAGTTAATGGTAAACATCAACAAGGAGGTGTCCCTCCATTCTACATTAGCTTGAACATTCATGATAAAATCTTACACAATGCTATGTTGGATTCAGAAGCATCTCATAACTTAATGCCTAAAGTAGTTATGGAAAAAATGAATTTAGATATCTTTAGACCATACAAACACCTATTTTCCTTTGATTCTAGTCAAGTTAAATGCCTTGGACTGAGAAAATACCTGTGTGTAACTCTAGTTCAGTGCCCAGCAAAGAGTATTGTTATGGATATTGTAGTTGTTGATATCCATCCAAAATATGGAATGTTATTATCTCGCTCATGGGGAGCAAAATTACAGGGATCACTGCAATTAGATATGCCATATGCTACCATTTATGTATTTGGTCAGCAAAGAAAGATTTATAGAGAAACTTTGATGAAATACATGGTCACTAGTGCAGAAAAACCATAAAATTATCCTATCTATTCCCTACATTCTTATCTAGACTCTTTTATCCTATGTAATTCAGACACTAGAAAATATAAAATCACAGTTGTAGAATAGAAACACAAAGAAATTGACAGTGGAAATATAACTCATTAGTCTATGTGGCATTTAGATTTCGATGGTTCTGTAAACAGATTAGGAGCAGGAGCTGGAGTATGGATTTATAATTTAGAGAATGATCATTCCTAAGGACATGATTTCAAGTTAAATTTCAAATGCACTAATAACATGGCAGAATACGAAGCATTAGTGTTAGGACTACAAATTGTAAGAAAACTTGGAGCCAAGAGAGTTTCTATCATGGGAGACTCAGAACTTATCATAAAATAAATCAAGGGTGAGTATCTTGTTAATAATCCTATACTTAGCCAATACAGAGAAACCATTCTATATTTGATAAATTGTTTTCTTGAAACTGACTTTGTTGTTATTCCAAGAAAGCAGAATATGCAAGCACATATTTTGGCTACCTTTGCCAGCACATGTAGATTACCTTTTCAGCCAAATCATTAGTACACTGCTGAGGAAAGACACAGGCCAACTATACCTGATAATTTGAAATATTGGCAAGTCTTTTCACAACACTCACAAATCTATAATTTCATGAATTCTGAGGGAGAGTTTAAAATTTGTAATATAGATACTAAATGTACATTAGATTATACTATAAATAACGAGATAGATGTAAATGATGTATATAAAATAGAACCAACTAAATTCACTAAAGTAGAAATAGATAAATTAGAAACAGTGGAAATAGATGAATTAACCAATGATGAATCAAATATTTTAAACGTTAACGATAACATTTTGCCTAAGGTATTAGCCCCATTAGAAGACCTTTTTGACTCAAATGATGTTGCTAGAAAACCCAAAATGGAGCCTTTAAGGTCAAATATAGAAGAATGCAACATAGGAATAGAAGAAAAACCCAAGCTTATCAAAATATCCAAAGAATTACCTCCAGCTGAAAAGTTGAAGTACATTAGTTTGTTTAAAGAGTTTCAAGATGTATTTTCCTGGAGTTATGAAGACCTCAAATCTTATGATACCATCATTATCCAACATAAAATACCAATCAAAGAAAATCAGAAGCCCTTTAAACAAAAGCTTAGGAGAATTAACCCTGTTCTTATTCCATTGATAGAAAAAGAAGTTAAAAGGATGTATGAGGCTCATATCATAGCACCTATTAGATATTCTGATTGGGTATCTAATTTAGTCCCCACTAGAAAGAAAATAGGAGAAATCATACTCTGTGTTGATTTCAGAAACTTAAACAAAGTATCATTAAAGGATAACTATCTTCTCCCTAAAATATACCATATTCTACAGAGGGTAGTAGGATCATCCAGAATGTCATTACCTGATGAATTTTCTGGATACAACCAAATCCTAGTCCAACCTGAAGATCAAGCAAAGACTGCATTTACCACTCCCTGGGGAACTTTCATGTATTTGAAAATGCCCTTTGGATTGATGAATGCTGGAGCTACATTCCAAAGAGCTATGGATATAGATTTTGCAAAGGAAATCCATGAATTTTTAGTCATTTATCTAGATGATATCACAATATTTTACAAAACAGATAATGAACTTCTAGATCATTTGAGAAGAGTTTTCATAAAATGTAGAAAATTTGGTATTTTCTTGAATCCTAAAAAGAAACTTTTTGGATTAGAAGAAGGTAAACTCCTCAGACACATAATTTCAAAAGAAGGCATTAGAATTGATCCAGCTAGAATAGAAGCACTTTTAAGCATAAGTCATCCTAGGAACATCAGAGAGTTACAAGCATTTCTAGGCAAAATAATTTTTCTTAGAAGATTCATCCCTAACTTAGCAGAACTAATTAGGAACTTAAACAACATGCTAAAGAAGGATTCAACACTTAAGTGGACAGTAGAGGCTAAGCAGTCAAAGAAGCACTTACTAAAACACATGTCCTCATAATTCCTAACTTTAGCAAAGATTTCATAATTTTTTCATTTGCTTCAGAATACACCATTGCAGCGGTCTTGTTGCAAAAGAATGATGAAGGTCTTGAACAACCCATTGCTTTTTTCGGTAAAACCTTAAGATATGCAACACTAAAGTACAATATTATGGAAAAATAAGCACTTTCTTTAGTGAAAGCTATAAAATATTTTAGAGTGTACGTTCTATACTCTCACATAATTGCATATGTTCCAAATTCAGTTGTAAAGGACATTCTAACTCAGAATGGTCCTGATGGAAAAAGAGGCAAATGCATTGCCACTGTATTGGAATTGAAATTCAAATCAAGCCTACAAAATTAATCAAAGGCCAAGGTTTAACCAAACTCATGGCTGAATCGAATTGTCAAGCCTTAGATATAAATTTTATTGCTGCCCTAGATGATCAAGAAGAGATGGCGACTCCACAAATCAGTGAAGCTTTCATAGATTCAACCTAGTATGCAAACATTATATTTGTTTTACTCAAATTACAAGCTCCTCCTGGTTTATCTAGAACTAAAGGTAGATTCTTAAAAATGCAAGCAATGAAATATTGTATTTTAGATAATGCTTTATTTTGGAAAGACCATGATGGCATTCTATTAAACTGTTTATTAAAAGATGAAGTTGGCAAAGTAAAGAAGGAATTTCATGCAGGAGATTGTGGAGGACACCTCTACAAAAAAACTAGTGCTAACAAAAGTTTGATGATAGGTTTTTACTGGCCCACTCTTTTTGCAGATGTCAGAAAGTATGTGACCTCCTGTCACAAATGTCAGATATTTGAAGGGAAGAAGAAAATCTTACCATTACCCCTCAAACCTATCTCAGTAGAAATTCCATTTCAACAATGGGGTGTAAACTTCATTGGTGAAATTCACCCACCCTCCTCAGCCCAACATAAATGAATATTGACAGCTACTGATTATTTTACCAAGTGGATAGAAGCCATCCCTTCTAGACAAGCCACAGACTCCGTCATTATCTCATTTCTTGAAAACAACATCCTTTCTAGATTTGGATGCCCATAAAAGCTCTTTACTGATAATGCTGCTGCCTTCAAATCCAAGAAAATGATAGACTTTTGTAAAAAATACCATATCAACCTTGGCCATTCCACTACCTATTACCCTCAAGGTAATGGACTATTAGAGTCTTCAAACAAAAGCCTAGTTAATATCATCAAGAAGCTGTTAGAAGATAACAAGAAAACCTGGAATAAAAGGTTGGTTAATTCCCTATGGGCAGACAGACTAACTACCAAGATATCTATTGGTACATCTACTTATCAATTGGTATATGGGATGGATGTTGTTTTTCCATCCTCATTGGGGGTGCCAGTGATGAAAATGATTCAAGAGCTACAAGTAGAACTAAATGACATCCAAAAGAGAATAAATCAAACAATTCATTTACAGCAAACCAGGGAAGAAGTTTATATTAAATCCCAAGTGATTCAAGACAAAATCAAGAAGATATTTGATAAGAAAACTAAAGCAGATGATTTCTTCATAGGTGACAAAGTACTCAAATGGGATTCCATAAGAGAAGAAAAAGGAAAACATGGCAAATTTGATTTTCTCTGGAAGGGCCCATACATCATTTATGGTTATAGAGGAAACAATTCATTTTTCCTGAAAGAGTTAGATGGAACAGATCTACCAGGTGGACCAGTCAATGGAAGAATGCTGAAACACTATTTTTCACCAGATTAACCAATAGTTCATTTGTTTTACTTTTATCATTGTAAATACCATAACAAATTTTAGATTGGATTGGATGATTATCTTCTAAAGTTGAAGCCTGAAGAGAAGGCCCAAGCTTTAAAAGATATAACATCATATTTTTAAATAAAGGAGATCACAGAAAGTAGTTCCAAGGCAAGCAAAGTCAAATTTCCAAGGCCACTGATCAGAAATTTCTTGACATCTCACCAAGAGATGCCATCCCCAAGTGGAGCCACTGTTAGGGTCCTATAATAATAGGGATCATAATTTTGAATTGACTATGTTAAGTCTTGTAATATTGTACATACCTTTGCTTTCTGCAAATGTTTTCCCATATTAAAAATGAAAAGAGGGTACATCCTAAAAGAAAAATCAAAGGACCAAAAGAAAAAAATATCAAAAAAGGATATAAAGTATGAACCCCACAAAAATAAACAAAAATAAATTCTGAAAGTGTTGCACATTCAGATGCCACTAATCTTCGTTTACTTTACTTTTACAATAAAATTGTGTGTAGCTTGTCCAAAATGCCACAATTCATGATGATCATACAGTTTAATCTTGATTCATTCATGTCATTAAATTTCATGTCATGATAGTTAGTGAATAAAGATCTGACCAAACCATTTAATCTTGGCAGATCAGTAGTTAGGTAGAGAATAAAATGAGCTCATAAGTTTAATCTGAGTCATTGGAAGTTATAAGGTTAGAAGTAAGTTAGTTTGCTTATCAAAAGAAAATAAAAGGGTCAACAAGCTCAAATTAACCCAATAAAGGAAGTAAAAATGTTAGGGTAAATAAAGAGTAGGTAGGATGATTTCAAAGATTATGGAAGCATCAATTGGTTTATATTTTATCACTAATATCCTTCTAAACACATTCCCCTTGCTAAAACCCCTATTTCCACTCTTGGAAGTCATTTCCCCTTGTAAAATCCCTTTCCTTTTGACAAATATCCCTTTCCCCTTATTCTGACCCTTTTTCCCTTCCTAAAACCCCTTTTCCCTTCCTAAAAAAACCCTTTCCCCAGTTAAAAACCCATTTCCCTTTGAAATTACACTTCCCCTTTACTAACTCCACGTTTTCTAATAAAACATGAAAAACCCATTTATCCAAAGTTTGCAGCACTTAATATATATTGGGTCCCACTTCATTTTAACCTTAATGCTTTAATACATTTCCGACATTACTTTAGCCCATTGTTAATATATATCATATTAACCCCTACTGCTTATATATATATATATCCCGACCCATTTATATTTATTTACCCATTCATATATAAATTCCCTAACTCATCACATATTAATCCCCAACTCATCTTTATATTAAAATGTTTCCGCATAACATATAAATCCCCGGGTCCCACTTATCAGAACCCTCTACTCTTCCAACCGCCCGATCGCCATTCATCAGATCTAAAGCCCAACAAACCTTTTCTATCCCCCGCATGTCCGATGTTTAAAACCAATGGGGGTGGGGGGGCGGGGGTGCGAAATGGGTGGTTTCTGATCCAGGTGGATATTGGTGGTCACCCGCCTATTCCACTTGGGGCTCCACCATTGTCTATTTCAGTTTTTCAGTTTCGGCACAGTTTACTATTTTTAGCAGTTTTTCGAGTCCTAAACTTCCGAAGCCGTTTTGAGGCCCTAAACGACGTTTTTCGAGAAAACGGAGAGCAACATGGGTCCATGGACTGATGTTGCTCGTTCCAAATTTGTAGTCCTCGGATAGATCTTTCTAATGAGGTATGGTACACGTCAAACGGAGATCGAATGCCAAAGTTACGCCCCTGGGAAGTTGAAACACCAATTTACCCAAACGGGGCCTATAGTTTTGGCGCTTCATCTCCTAGGGTTAGGGTTTTAGCTGTTTAGGATTTCCCATTGTTTCTAAATGATAAATAGGCCCTCGAGCCTCATTGTAACTCAGTTCAGAGGCCTGTAGCCGCCACATCTCTTCTCAGAGATAGCTATCAGCGCCCTAGCTAGTTTGACGATTCGTCTCGTACAAATTCCACTGATATTAATGAAATGAAGTAAGATTTCCGTTGCATCTCTGTATTTATGGTTATATGTTTTATTTCGTTGTGTTCCCGCATAAATCCGCATCGCTGGCATCGTAGGGTCTTTTCTCGATCCTTCTTTGCATGTCCCCAACGAGGTCGGGGTATAAGGAGCTAGGGCTTGATCTGGTGGAACCTTTGCAAGATCAGCCTCGCAAACCTCGACGGACGCCCATGGGGGACGAAAAGAAAGATGAGGGAGCAGGAGATCCCATCAAAATATTGCTCGAGGAGGCCCTCGAAAAACAAAGGAACGCGATGATGGATAGCTTTGCTCAGATCCTTCAACGGCTGCCCACCGGCGGCGCATCTGCATCCAGTAGCCACTCTGGAGTTGCGACTCCCTTTAAGGTACAAGTAAATTTTGACATTCCCATATTTGAGGGTCAAATAGACGCATATGCCGTAGATAGATGGTTGAATCTATTAGAAGGATATTTCTCTGTTCATGACTTTTCAGACCGGGAGAAGATTATTTTTGCATTCCTCAAAGCTACCCCCCATGTTAAGGACTGGTGGGAAACCTACTGTGAGAACAAGGACCAGACAGAACCCTCTCTGTTCTTGGCCGTACCAACTTGGAATTCTTTCCGAGACGCCGTCAAGGAACAGTACTATCCCGTGGGGAGCTATGAGGACAAGTACATACAATGGACCACGTTGCGACAACAAAGGGATCAAGATGTGCATGAGCTGACGAATCTGTTCCATACCCTGCGCACAAAGTTGGGTATCAAAGATTCAGAGAAACATCCGGTGCTAAAGTATCGCAGCTGTCTGCACAAATACATTCAGGAGGAAATGGAGTTCCTTGACATCTCCTCGCTTGGTACGGCATACCGGTATGCTGCCAAGATTGAGCAGAAATTCAAGCAGAAGAAGCGAGACTTTGGATTTGCGAATCAAAAGCAAGGGAAAGGTGCTTCCAAACCGCAGAAAAAAGGACCGAGCCAAGGCATGGCGGCTAAAGACAACTCATCAAAGCCACAAGAAAATAACAGCACCGCAAAGCCAAAGAAGGACACGGGAAAGTGGTGTGAGTTCCATAAGAGCTCCACTCACAACACAAGTGAGTGTCGGGCCAAGCAGCCGCTAGTGGCCGAGATGAGGGCTTCTGAGTCAGATGCATGCTCTGACTCCGAATCAGAACCTGAAAAGGCGAATGAAAAAGGGAAACAGATTATTGATGCGGAGCCCAACGCCACTGTTGCCACTACAAAGATCCAAAAGGAGGAACCGAAAGATCTAGAGGAGGAGGAACGTCTCTTCCACTCCCAGATGTGGGTAAAGGGCTCCCCGGTACAATTCATTGTCGACAATGGGAGCCAAAAGAACCTCATTTCAGCAGACGCCGTGAAGCGGTTGGGCTTGCCGACCACAGCTCACCCACATCCATACACCATCGGGTGGCTTCACCAAGGACGAGATCTCCGCGTCAGCCGGCAGTGTCGGCTTCCCTATAGCATCAAGCCCTTCACGGATGAGGTATTATGTGACGTTGCTCCTATTGATGTTTCTGATGTATTATTAGGACAACCATACTTGTGGAAGCGTCATGCTGTGTATGAGTCTCGACCTTGTGCTGTTATTGTTACTTTTGGAAATAAGTTGTACAGGATACCAGAGGTACCACCTCCTGCCGCTATCTCTTTGGTTACTGCAAAACAATGCAGTAAGCTCATTTCCCAAACAAGGAAATTCGTTTTCCTGATGATCCGCCCCCAGGGCAAGAAGAAGACTGTGGCCACGACCTCCAGACAGGGCTCCTCTACACAACAACAACAAATGGATAAGGTTGTGGAGGAGTACGGGGACATATTCACCTCACCCACAGGGGTTCCTCTGCACTGTCAGGTCAAGCACCCGATTGATTTGACCCCAGGTGCGCCGCTACCTAATGGATCGATCTATCGTGTTTCCGCAGAGTAGATAATGATGAAATTAAGAGATGTATTCGTGAGCTTGCCATGTGTGAAGGTCACATCGACCGTTCATCCCCCCGGGAGCCCGATCGTGTTGATCGTGTTGGTACAGAAGAAGGATGGGACGTGGAGACTCTGTATTGACTATCGGGCGCTGAACAAGATCACTGTCCGGAATAGGTACCCAATCCCACGGATTGATGACCTTATGGACCAACTCAAAGGTGCAAAATATTTCAGCAAGATCGACCTGAAGTCTAGGTATCACCAGGTACCAATTGAACCCTCCGATGTGTGGAAGACTGCCTTCAAAGCCAAGGAAGGCCTTTTCGAATGGCCGGTCATGCCTTTCCACACGAATGTTCCTATGACCTTCATGAGGATGATGGATGACATCTTGCGGCCATTCACCAACTCATTTGTAGTGGTGTACTTGGATGACATTTCCGATCTTCAAACGTACTTGGGAAGAGCACCTTCACTACATCCGACAAGTCCTCCAACATCAAGAATACGTTGTGTGCCAATTTGGAAGTGCAATTTTGTATTAACGAAACTAATATCTCATTTATATTACGCTGATGAAAGGGGGGTGCATGTGGATCCAGCCAAGATACAAGTCATTCGGGATTGGCCAGCCCCAACCACTATAACAGAGCTTTGCAGCTTTCTGGGTCTTGCTAATTTCTATCGGAGGTTCGTGTTGGGATTCTCTCATATCACTTGGCCCTTGAGTCAAGTTACCAAGGGAGGAGCGAGAGAAATTTTTTTTTGGTCGGAACCTTAACAGAAGGCGTTCACAGAACTGAAAAACCGCCTCTGTTCTGCCCCAGTGCTCACTTTACCAGATTTGCAATAGCCATTTGAGATCGAGACAGATGCCTCTGACTATGCTATTGGGGCAGTTCTTACTCAACAGGGACATCCAGTGGCATTTCACAGTGAGACATTGTCTGACACAGTTCGCAAGTACCACACATATGACAAAGAAATGTACTCCATTGTGCAAGCTTGTCGACAATGGAAGCATTACATTTTGGGGAAGGAAACAATCATCCATACAGACCACAGGCCCCTGCAGTTCATACAGACACAAGGGAAGTTGCAGAATGATCGCCATCAGAAGTGGTCTACATATCTGCAACAGTGTCATTTGAACATCAAGTATAAGAAGGGTAGCACCAATCATGTTGCAGACTGCCTCAGCCGACCACCGATCGTGGCGCTCACCACTGTGCTCAAATCTTGTGGGCACGAGACTTCTGATTGGCCGCTTCTCTATGAGAGTGACCCAGAATTTGGCCAAACTTACAAGGCACTCTTGGGGGGTACGCAAGTTCCAAAATTTCACCTCCAAGATGCACTTTTATGTCACATGGGACACCTTTGTGTTCCTTCAAGCGAGCGTGCCAAGATTATATGGGAAGCACACTACAGTCGAGTCGCTGGGCATTTCGGGGTCGAGAAAACAGTAGCAATCCTGCAGAAGTATTTCTATTGGCCGAACCTTCGAAAGGATGTCGAGAAGCACATCAGATCCTGCACTGCTTGTGCCATTGCTAAACCGACCATCAAGAAGCAAGGCCTATATACTCCTCTACCTACCCCTAGTCGACCTTGGGAATCCATCTCCATGGATTACATGTCAGGCCTACCTTCTACTAAGCAGGGAAATGACTGTGTTTTTGTGGTCGTCGACAGATTCTCGAAGATGGCCATTATGGCGGCCTGCAAGAAGAATATCACAGCAGAAGCCACTACTAAACTCTTCTTTGAACGAGTGTGGGTGCACTTTGGGATCCCACAGTCTATCATATCAGATCGGGACAGCAGGTTCCTCAGCACATTTTGGTCCAGCCTCTGGTCGATGTTGGATACCAAGCTCACCAAGTCCACAGCTTTCCATCCCCAAACAGATGGCCAGACAGAGGTCGTCAACAGAATGATTGTACACATTCTGCGCATGCACAATTCAAAGCATCCACGCACATGGGACGAGAGCCTCCCTTATGTACAACATAGTTATAATCGGGCTCTCCACAGTTCAATCGGTCATAGCCCCTTTCAGGTGGGCTTGGGATTCCAGCCACTATGTACCATCGAAGTAGCCATGCCATTTGCAGCTGCTCAGGCCAATTCAGCTCATGTCCAGTCTGAAGTTGACAAAGCAAGTAGCTTCATCGAGCACATTCAACACATCCGCCAACAAGTTCATGATATATTGGACAGATCCAATGCCAAGTACAAGCAACGCCATGATCAACACCGGGTGCCACACAAATTCCAAGTGGGTGACAAAGTATGGCTACATTTGCAGAAGGAGCGCCTCACTGGACCCCATCGCAAGCTTCGCCCGCTCCGATACGGGCCGTACACCATCACCAAGGCTGTAGGGAACAATGCATTCGAGCTCAGTATTCCACCATTCCTTGGTCTGCACCCAGTCTTCAATGTGGATCGCCTTCGTCCTTACTTCCCACCTCTACTGGACACCTCGGACATTGCAGAACAACTCACACCAACAGAGTTAAATCTAGATTGCATGGAACAGGCCACCAAAGATTGTATCATGGACATGCAAATCAAGAACACTCGCCAGCAGAAGATCCAACTATATCGGGTTATCAAAGCTGGCCAACTCCTGCACCAAGGAAAGTGGTTCACCAGGGACCAAGTTCAGCAGAAATTTCCTCATCTCATGGAGGAACTTAACGCAATGGGGACCATTGCTTCCTAAGGGGGGAGGAATGATCCAGGTGTATATTGGTGGTCACCCGCCTATTCCACTTGGGGCTCCACCATTGTCTATTTCAGTTTTTCAGTTTCGGCACAGTTTACTATTTTTAGCAGTTTTTCGGGTCCTAAACTTCCGGAGCCGTTTTGAGGCCCTAAACGACGTTTTTCGGGAAAACGGAGAGCAACATGGGTCCATGGACCGATGTTGCTCATTCCAAATTTGTAGTCCTCGGATAGATCTTTCTAACAAGGTATGTTACGCATCAAACGGAGATCGAATGCCAAAGTTACGCCCCTGGGAAGTTGAAACACCAATTTACCCAAACGGGGCCCATAGTTTTGGCGCTTCATCTCCTAGGGTTAGGGTTTTGGCTGTTTAGGATTTCCCATTGTTTCTAAATGATAAATAGGCCCTCGAGTCTCATTGTAACACAGTTCAGAGGCCTGTAGCCGCCACATCTCTTCTCAGAGATAGCTACCAGCGCCCTAGCTAGTTTTATTTCCATTCTGTCTGTAAGCAAATTTCAGTTCTTTGATATTAATGAAATGAAGTGTTATTTCCGTTGCATCTCTATATTTATGGTTATATGTTTATTCTGTTGCGTTCCTGCATAAATCCGGATCAGTTTCACACCCCCGCCCCTTTGCCACGTGGCACTCCTACAGTCTATCGCACCCCCCCCCATCCTAAAACCGCTTAACTACTTTCTCGATGTGATAAAATGCAAAACTACTTCTGTGCATTGACATGAAACTGACTACTATTTGAAATCAAACCCCACACCATGTGATTAATTGCCTCTGGTTAAAAGTAATAAAACCCGCCCGAAACCATTTTCCCACTATTTCTGTTATTTGCGAAAGAGAAGCCAAATAAACCTTTGCAGACTAGAATTGAAGCCCTGATGTAGTTTGGACCTCTTCCACAGACCCACCAATTCACTAAAGCTCGCTCGCCTCCATGCAAACCTTTGTTTTCATTCACATTCATTTTAATTTTGCAGGTGATTAGTAGAACCAAGAGATGGACAAACAATTTGATACTAGTTCCAAACCTATTTACTCCAGATCCACAGGATATGAAATCAAAGGCCTTTTTTTAGAAGAAGAGTATTTATAGCAATAGAGCAGAAAGAGACAATTTAAACAAAGACAATGATTTTTACCAGAGATAAAACATCTACACTAACAACAACAAGTTCATACAAAGTGCTGTCCAGGACACACTTTTAGTTTGCATGAAGTTAAACATGTCTTTTAGTAAAATCCACTTTTACTAAAGACATAAAAATAGGATAAAATTTACCACAGAATAATGAAAGTGAAATCCTAGATGAAGAAACACAAGAGGATTAATGTGATTTACTGTGACAGGTGAAAGCAAATACAGGTAAAAGAATGCACAGGTTAAAGAGTAAACAGATGAAAGACAAATGAAAGAAAGACAGATAGAACAAAGACAACGTGAAAGAGAAGACGACATGAAAGAAGCATCTAGCATGAAAGAAACAAACAACAAATCAAATAAAACAGGGACAGATTTCAATCAGTTACTAGGTGTCAGTATCTTCTTGCATGAAGATATTTTATTTTCCTTAAATAAATCCTAGTCAGTTGACAGGATATTTTGTGTAAAGTTTTGTATAAATACTTCATCAATTCGAAGTATTGAGTGTGGATTCCTGAATATTTCTATAGTTGAATTGATTTACTACCTGAGGGTTTATTGTATCAATTCCAAGTTGACATATAAGACAAGTAATAAAAGCATTTCTTTATAGGATTCATGTGTTGAGCTACTTCAGTGAAGTATATTTCAATTGTTCATGTTATTTTCTTGATTATTCTATAAACTTGCATGTTTTCTAAATTTAAATGTTACAATTAGAATTTTACTGCATAATTTTTTTAAATACACTCTTCTTTGAACTATTATACATTTTAATGTTTTCCTCTAATATTTGGTTTAGAGAATCCTTAATTGCTCTCTGATCCTGATTGACCTCCTTCATATTCTCTCATTATTTGGTTTAAGGAATCCTTAACTGCTCCTTGATCCCGATTGAAAACTACTTCACCATTCAGCCTTTAAGATTTGATTTTTCTCAACTACCATGCCCTGCAACACTTCCTTTAGAACTTGATTATGTTATATTTTCTTGATATATTGACTGCATAGCCCAATGGAAAATAGAAAAGTACCTATCCATCTAAATCGGTAATTCCACCAACAAATCAAAATCAAACCCAATAAATCTTACATAACTAGCCTAAAATCAATTAAAAAAAACAAAGTTAAATCATTAAGAGAGAGCCCTCTCTGAGCATTAGAAAGGCTAGATCATAATCTCCAAAAGTGGTTGATAGCTACCTCTAATATTTCTTTAAACACACATAACAACCCTGGGAAAATTTGGAGAGTATACAATAGAAGAGGATGAAGAGGAAGATTGTGAGGGAGAATATGTTGAAGCTGAAGTATCTTTTGATCAAGATGAAATGGATGAGTATTGTAGGCAATTCACAGATTTCATGCAAGCTGAGTTACATAAAAAGTATAATTTAAGGTCTAGAAAGAGATCTAGAGTGCAGGATAATGAAGGTGAACAACATGGTTCCATTCCTCTTCCAATGGCGACTCCACAACAAAAGGACCTTGTGAAATAGGTTAGTAATGGGAAACAACCTATAAATTCACTTAATAGAACAAATGTGCAGGAGGATGAATCTTCCTAGAACAAATCAGTTGACACAAATATTTTGGAGAGAGTTGTTCCTGTACCCGAACAAGTGGTAAATTCTAGAAAGAGTGAAGAAGAACCTGAAAAGAAAGTTAAGCAAACTCATACTTTCAGTTAGGCAAAAGAGTTGGAGAAGGTTAAAATTCAGGTACCTCTTCTAGAATTAGCTAAAATACCATCTCACAAGAAAGAAATTTCAGAATTTATTAATCTCACACAGGTGGAAGATATAAGTGACACAATGAACTTACAAGAAGAAAATCCAGTGGTTACCTTTGGTCCTCATGTAGAAGAAGTAGATCCTTCTGTTCCACCCTTCTATATTTCTCTATTTCTTCATGATTTTACTCTACATAATGCATGCTGGACTCAGGAGCATCCCATAATCTCATGCCATTGTCTGTTATGAAGGAAATAAACTTGCAGATTACCAAACTTTATATGGATTTTTATTCACTTGATTCCAAAAGGGTGAAATGTGTTGGGTTTATTAAAGATGCAGTAGTTTCGTTGGCAAAAATCCTAGCAAAGAGTATAGTCATGGATTTAGTGGTTGCTAACATCCCAGCTAGGTTTGGAATGCTACTGTTAAGATCTTGGGGAGAAAAGTTGGGAGGTGCTCTAAAATTAGATTTCAATTATGTTATCATTATGGTTTTTAATGGGGAATAAAGGAGATTGTACAAGGAAACAAGGTTTGTGAAGACCACCTCCAAGAAAGATGCATGAAATTCCCCCATTTATAGTCAAGAAAGAGAAGATCTTTCTTGTTTCATGCTGCATGAAGATGCATAGTTTTCTCAACACACAGGGAAGTAACTCTCTTAAATAATTGTAAATAATGAGCTACACTCAAGGAAGATTTGGAAATGTTACTTTGATGGTGCCTACTCCAAGGAAGGTGCAGGTGCTGGATTCTTGCTGATATCACCAAAAGGTAACCTCATGCCTTTATCTTTTAAACTAGAATTTGATTCAACAAACAATGTGACTGAGTATGAGGACTTAATATCAAGCCTTCAAGTTCCTAAATAGATGGGAGTTCAATGTATTTCAATTTTTGGTGACTCTGAATTGATAATAAGGCAGATTAAAAATCATTTTCAAAACAAGCATCTGATATTAAGATCATATAGGAATGAAGTTTGGGATCTGATAGAAAACTATTTTGAAGCCTTCAATCTTCAGTTTATTCTGAGGGAGAAGAATAGATTGGCTGATTCTTTAGCAGTTGCAGCCAACACCTTCACACCTCCAAAAAATCCAAGGCTAAGATATGAAATTGAAATTAGACATCGACCTTCTATCCCCAACAATGTGAAATATTGGCAGGTGTTTGAAGATGAGGAACAGATAATTCAGTTCCTGATAATTATTGGAAACTTTGAAGATGTTGAGATAGACCGAGAGGAAGAAAAAATAGAGCAGAAAGCAGAAATAAGAAACCTTAAGTAGTCAAGCAATCACGACGCCTTGAGGCACCTTCATGTATGCAAAAATGCCATTTGGCATTACGAACGCAGGTGCAATATTTCAGAGGGCCATGGACATAGCCTTCATTAGTGACAGGTTTTTAGTTATATATCTAGATGATGTAACCGTTTTCTCAGGGTCAAATGATGAACACTTGGAGCATTTACAAAAAACTTGTCAAAAGTGCAGAAATTTTGGTCTATCATTAAATCCCAATAAATCTTTATTTTCCTTAGAAGAAGGTAAATTATTAGGTCACATAGTTTCTAAACAAGGAATAAATATTGACCCAGCAAGGGTGGAAGCCATTCATACGATTCCTTTACCCAGAAGCAAGAAATATATCCAGAGATTCCTGGGAAAAATAAAATTTCTGAGGAGATTTGTGCCCAATTATGCTGAGATTGTGAGAAGCATAAAAAATATGTTGAAGAAAAATGCAGAAATGAAATGGGATAAGGGAGCAAGAGAAGCATTTGCTAGAATAAAGGAAGAACTGCAAGAAGCTCCAATTTTGATTAGTCCAGACTATCAAAAATCCTTTCAGGTATTCTCATTTGCATCCCCCACTGCTATTGATGTTGTGTTGTTGCAGAAAAATGAAGATAGTAAGGAGTAGCCAATTTCATTTTTCAGTAAAGATCTCAGAGATGCTGAGCTCAAATACAATATTCTGAAGAAACAAGTATATGCTTTGGTCAAAGCACTGAAAGGCTTAAGGAATTATGTGTTACAATCCCAAATAACAACTTATTTTTCTAATACTGTTGTGAAAGACGTGCTGGTCCAAAGTGATGTTGAAGGAAAAAGGGGGAAGTGGATAACAAAAATGCAAGAGTATGATTTGGATATCAAACCCACCAAGTTGGTCAAGGGACAAGGGTTAGCAAAGTTGTTGACAGAGACAAATTTTCAAGCCTTGGGAATTAATCTGTTGGCACCAGTGGATGGAGCTATTAATGAAGAAGGTCAAAGCAAGTCCAAAACAGCTATTCAATACAAATTTTTGTGCTTTGATTGGTATAAAGATATTGTGCATTACCTATGTTTCCTTTATTGTCGAACTTCACTAAATAGAACAAAATACAAATCTCTCAAGCTCAAATCTCAGCCATATGTTATAGTAGAAGAAAAGCTATACTGGAAATATCCTGCTGGTATGTTGTTGTTATGTTTGACCGAAGGAGAATCTATTGAAGTCACCAAAGAATATCATGAACGTAAGTGTGGGGGTCATTATAGATGGAAGGTCACTGCTCATAAAATTCTCAAGTCAGGCTTCTATTGGCCAACCTTGATTGCAGATGTTTATAGACTGGTCAGAAGTTGTCATAAGTGTCAGTTGTTTGCCGAAAAGAGAAAACTTGCTCCATTACCTCTCATCCTAGTATTTATTGTAGAACCTTTCAGGCAATGGGGATCGAATTTTATTGGAGAGATCAATCCACCATCAAGTGGACAATGCAAGTGGATCCTAACTTCCACTGATTACAAAATGGGTTGAAGCAATGCCCACTAAGAAGGAAAATGACCAAGTAGTGATGAAGCTTCTGGAGGAAAACATTTTCAGCAGATTTGAATATCCAGTCAAAATTGTGACTGATAATGCTCAGGTATTCAACTCTGCTCGTTTCATTAATTTTTGTCAAACATATAATGTAATTTTATCTCATTCCACAGCGTATCATCCCCAATGGAATGGATTGGCAGAGTCTTCAAATAGGACATTGGTCAGAATATTGAAGAAGACAATCACTGAGAATCAGAAGGATTGGGATATGAAATTGAAGTTTTCCCTCTATGCAGTTTGAGTCACTACCAGGAGATCTACTGGAAAGTATCCCTATGAACTGGCTTATGTAACTCAAGCACTATTTCGTACTCAGCTGGCCAAACTAGTGATTTATTTCCTCTAAGAAGCTCAGGAAGAACCTAATGCTCTGGTGAGAAGATTGAACAAAATAATTGAATCAAGTGAAAACATAAAAAAAGTAAGGGATAACTTGATTACTTATTAGGAAAATATGAAGTCTATATCTGACAGAAAAGCAAAGGAAGTTCTCTTTCAAGCAGGAGATTTGGTATTGAGATGGGACACCAAACGAGAATAAAAGGGGAAGCATGGTAAATTTGACACTCTTTGGTATGGTCCATACAGAATCTCTGAGGCAAGGTCAAATAACACTCTCATTTTGGAGGATCTAGATGGAGAGTCAGTACAACTTCCTGTGAATGGGCAATACCTGAAGCATTATTTCCAGCATTAAAAGTCAACATTCCACCATTGTAAATACCGGATTTCTCATTGTTCATATGTCACCAAGCAATATCTGACTCCATGCCCAATGGATAAGGCACTAATCTACGGTTCTTAGTGATTTCATGGAAAAAATCACTATCCCCAGGTGGAGCCAGATGCTGTGGCTCATTTGCATTTACCTTTGAAATATTTTTCAAAACACCAAAAAGGTGTTGATCAGCGGTTGTCATTGATGTCAACCCAAGCAGCACTAGGGACTAACCAAATATTGCATGGTAATTTTGACCTACCAAATTAATATATTCTGGGTCAATAATACTTTTGATGGTTTCTACTTGTCGAGATGTTTATGTTGATATATGGCACGCCATGTAATTCTTCACGGTTTGAGAGATATTCATGTTTGAAGTTTGTACCCCCAGTTAGTGGGATAAAACCCCATGGGGTTGGGGCATGGGTCATTGAAAAGTCATAATTAATATTTTTTAAGCTCGTAAGATCCCTCCTGTTATCACTCAGGTTTTCCTTGAAGTTGTGGAAAAGGAAAGTATACCCGAGGTAACCACAAACCAACCTTCAAATGCAGAATCTAGCCAATCTGCATCCAGAGAGGGCTCTCTCTTTATGATTTATCTTTGTTCTTAGAAGGTTTTAGGCTAGTTATAGATCCAAGAGTTTGTTTTGAAAAATGGTGGAATCCACAAACTAAGGGCAAGGTTGAAAGTTTTCAGTCCATTGGGCTATGGAGTCAAAGGATGGATTTACTGGATTTCTATTCTACACACAAGATGGCTTTACAGGGCAAGGTAGCTAGACAGAGAACAATCCTTAAAATTTAAAGTGGATGGGATGATTTTGAAGGGATGAAAGGAAGCTAAGAATCTTTCACCATGTTCAAAAGAAAGAAATGAGATGACTACAAACAAAGAGCAACGAAGAATTCTTTATTATAGTAATCAACAATGTTTAAATTAGCAAAGCAAGAGCATTTAAGAATTCATGCTTATAACCAATTTAGAGGAAAACATTAAGAATAATCACATCTGAAATCAGAGTACAATTAAGTAAATTCTGATTCAATCCTTTATGTAAATTATTTAGAAATGGACATAATGATATTATAAACATATATAAAACTTAAAACATAGGATAGAAAGACTTATTGAACTGCAGTCTGACACATGAATCTTGCAAAAAGTCCCGAGCTTCAAATTGTCATCCAGTAAGCCACAAATAAATTTCTCCAAAACACTTTTTATTCCAAAAACATCAATGTCACAGCCAAGTAATAGAATCCACCCAAAATACTTCCAAGAGTGAAGTATTTATACAAATTCTAAACTAAAATATCTTGAAAAAATATCAAGATTAGTTCACTATTCTTTACTATGTCCGTTTACCTTCAATGTGTAGTTTATGTTTTTACTGTATGTTTCAACAGTAAATCGTTTAATATCTTGTTTCCTTTGCTTGTCTTTCAACTGTATGTTTTATCTTCCATCAATGTTTGAATAGATTTGATAACACTCTTGGAGTAAACAAGTCTTATGACTATTTATCCAAGGATGTGGTCTTCTGATCACCTGTAAATCAAAACAAATTATTAAGAAAGCATTGGTTTGCAGAGGAGGTAAAAAAGGTTTCATTTGATTTTGAGAGGTCTATGGAGTGAATCTAGAATGATTTTTGGAAGGTAAACCATGCTCGAATAGGTTAACAGAGGCTTTAGGTGGAGCAGCTAGGCTACAAAGGATTTTTATGGGAGAAACAAGTATAATTTCTAGTTTAGAAATGTAGTTATAGTTCTCAGTTTTAAGGGATGAACTAACAATCGATTTTGACTCTGTTTCAATGAAAGGAAAATGGAAACCAAGTTTTACAGAGTTCAGAGGGAGTTTCTAGGGTAAATACCTATTTTTCTAAGGATGACGGTGATTTTGGACAGGTACTGGTTGAGGAAGACGCTTTTTGAGAAGCTCAACTGTAATTCTTTTCGACAAAACAAAGGTTGGCGGACATCAACAGTTGAATTTCGAATTTCTGTGCATGGGAGACTAGTTGTGTACGAGATAATGAAAACGACGCAAAGAGACTTGTTTTATTCGCAAAATCAAAAGGTGGCAGGATTTATTATGAATGATGTCAGCATGTACGACAGACAAGTCATGAGGGAAGGTGGTAAGTGGTTTATTCCGCACCGCCATTTGAGGGATGGTGGTATTATATGAATCGGCAGCGATTCCACAAAGTAATTGACGCGTGGCCAGGGTACTATTCCGAAACCACTTTGATTTCGCGAGTTAACGTTCGGATGGAGGATGGGCAGCGGAATGGATGCGGGCCGTGGATCTTCGATGGAGTGATCAGACGATCGACGGGACGTGAACTTGATGGGGAAGTTAAAAGGCGGGCCCAACACAATTAACGTTAATTAATCATTTTGGGAGGTGTTTTATTGGAGGATTAATATTATTAATTAATCCTGATGACTAATTAACCTCTTTGTACGGTGGATGTCTTGAATCGTTTATTTTTATTTTTAAACACATATATAATATGTTTAAATGATTTTTCATATATTTTTATTTATACAGTAATTAAATCAATGTGATTTATTTACCGTAGGGGGGCGGGAATAATATTAATGTTATATTTTAGCCAAAAGGGGGTATATTGTGGGTTTTGATTTGAATAAGTGGGAATAAAATACTTTTGGCTAAAATAGTTTTAATGCAAAGATTTTAGGGATATTATTTACGAAGGAGTTAAATATAATAGGAAGAGGTGATTTTCATAGGGATTTACTATATAAGTTAGAGTTAATATGATAAGGGACAATGTAAACTCAAAATACTTAAATATAACCAAGAAAGTGAAGTTTTTAGAAGCAAATTGCACTATAATCACTTCATCACTTAAAATTAGGATAAAAAGTAATTTTGAGGGTTTTATGGAATTTTGCATGATTTTCCTAAGTAAAATGAGATTTTACTTAGGAAAAGATTAAAAGTGAATGAGTGCAATGATGGATAACTTCAAGTACTTAAGTCTTTTTGATCATAAGGCCGAGGGTCCGGTCCCTCCAAAATTCAAGGAAATGCCTTGAGCCCTTTTAATCTTCAAATACCTTTGCACTTTGGGGAAATTAGTAAAACTCTTAGGGAGAAAGTGATGTGGGAAGTTAAGTTGACCTTGCTTTGTTCTGAAATTCTGCCAATGTGGTGTTCTGCCTTTGCACTTGGTGATGAAAGTAACAGATTACAAACATTTTAAAGCCATCATTCACCACATGTAATTCCACCACACCATCTACCTACCCTATCTACTTTACTCTACCATTTTCTCTTCTTTATTAGGGTGCATTTAGACTAGCAAACCCTTATCAATCTTCTTTTTTCTTTTACATGACAAATCTATCTAATTCTACACTTATTGCATCCAAGGGCTCAGATTAAACTGTTGAGCACCTTTTATTAACTCTACCTATCTACTTATCTGCGAAGATTAAACTGTTTGGTCAGATATTTATTCTCTATTCTACAACATGAAATTGAAAAATGAACTAGCCAAGCTTAAACAGTTTGACTATTCATGAATTGTGGCATAAAATACAAGTTGCACACAATTTTTTATTACATCAGAGTAAAAAGTAGTGGCATTTAGACTTGCACACTTTTCTTGGCCTTTCTTTTTGATGGGGTTCATTTCTTTTACTTTTTGGCCATTTTTATTCTTTTTACCCTTTGATTTTTCTTTTAGGATATACCCTCTTTACATTTTTTAAAATTTTTTGATTTTTTTATTTTTCAAGAATATGGAACACCTTTGCACAAGAAAAAGGTTTGAACATATTCCATAGTTCAATCAAGACAATCATGAAAAATGACACCTATTGGTATAGGAGTCTAACACCGGCTCCACTTGGGGATGGCTTTTCCTTGTGAAAAGTCAAGAACAGCAGGTCAGTTGCCTCAAAATGTCTTCAAACTAAACCATGTAATCTCCTTCTTCTGGTAGCTTTATTGTATATATGATAGTAAAACTTCTGAAGCTTAGGGCCTTCACTTCTAGCTTCAACTCCAGTAAGTTACTATCCACTCAAAACTTAAAACTTTGTTGCCAAGTTAGGAATTTTCTGCCTTGTTCCAATCCCAAACATGAATTTGTTGTGGTTGAAAATCTTGAATTGAATATAGTCCTTTTTCTGCAACCTGAAATCTGATCTAAAACTAAAACAACACACAAAAAATTTCAAACCAACTTAATGAAAAACTAGCTGAAAATTGAAAAACTAAAAAAAATGCTCAAAATTCTGAGCTTATTAGCACTCATCTACCTACTCAATCTACTGTTCAACTACTAGTTAGGTAAAATGAAATAGAATGGAAGAATGGAAGAATGTGAATTACTTTCTTTCTTCCATTCTTCTTAAGAAGGAGTCCATTCTTCTTTTATTCTTCTATAGGGTGGTAGGGTGGTGCTAGGGTGAGTTGTAGCTCATTGGGTGTTGGGGCATCCGTTCAGTCACTACTGAAGAATCTCGGGCATTGGAGCGTCCATCCAGTTGGAGTTGGAGAAGAATGCTTTTCTAGATTCTAGGAAGTTGGAGCTTTATTTTCAATTGGAGTTGAAAAAAATTATTAGAAAAGCATTAGGTGGTTTTTGTCCCGGAGTGGGTTCTCCCCTTAAAAACTGTGTGCATTTGTGTTCCTCTTGTTTTCTGCTATCATTGTACAAACACTAATAATAATTGAAGATTAACTAATGCTCTAATTGAAAGAAATACAGATTCACCCCCCCTCTCAGTATTTTCATCAATTGGAATCAGAGCTTGGTTCCTTCAATAACAATTTAACAACTAGAAGGAGGTCATGAAGTATACCAAGAATGGTGTACCTCTACTCAATGAAAATAATTATGCACTTTGGAAAGGAAGAATGGAGGTCTATCTCTTGGCGCAAGGTTACAAAGTATGGGACACTGTTCAAAATGGATTTACATCAACTGCAGATGAACAAGGTAAGAAGAATTTGGTAAATGATGCAAAAGCAAAGAATATTATTATCATTGGAATTATTGAATCTGCTTATCATAAGGTGTTGGGTTGTAAAACCACCAAAAATGTATGGGACAAACTTGAGAATATATATGCAGGTGACTCAAATGTCAAAGAAACAAAACTTCAAATCTATAGAGCAAAATTTGAGCAACTCAGAATGAAAGAAGATTGCAACATTGCTCCATACTTTCAATACGTTGATGAAATAACCAATACTCTGGAAGGATTGGGAGAGCCAGTTGATGAGAAGACTATTATACAGAAGATTCTTAGAACGTTACTAGGGAGACTCAACCCAAAGGTATCGGTCTTAGAATACAGTGCAAATCTGGACAATATCAGCAAAGAGGAATTACATGGAGTTCTCATAGCATATGAAATGAGACTTGATGAAGAAGAGGGTACTTCGCATCTAGAAACTACGTTCGTTGCATCTAAGAAAACCAATAAGGATAAACAACCTTCAATTGAAAAGACATGCACCTGCAAGTGTGAAGAAAAGGGAGATGATGAAGAAGGTATTTCAGATGAAGAATATGCTTACTTCACGAGAAAACTAAAAATTGGTAAGGGACAATTCAAAGGTAAAATTCCATTGATATGTTTCAGCTGTAATGAGGTTGGGCATTTTGCAGCAAAATGTCCAAACAAAAGTAATGGAAACTCAAAAAGAAAGAAAGGCTTTAAGAAATTCAACAAGCAAGGATCCAAAAGGAACTTTCTCTCTAAAGAAGATAGCTCATCATCCGATGAAGACAATGATAATGAAGAAGAAGCCCATGAGAGAGTATTGTTTATGGCCAAGCACAATAAGCAAGAGGTATCAAACAACGAAGAAGAAGGATGGACCATAGACGAATTTTATGAGGAAGCAATCAAGCTTATAAAATATCTCAAGGCAGAGAAGATCTGTTCCAAAACTCTTGAAGAACAAGTTCAAGGTATCAAAATTGAAGTTGAAGAACACAAATGCATTGAAGAGTCACTTCAAAAGAACTTGGAAGAAAGCAACCAAGAAAGGGAAGAATTAGAAGCCGAAGTAGTCTCGCTGCGTGAGGAAGTGAAGAAAGGAAAAACTATCCAAAACTATGCCAATAGCTCAAGGGCATTGGAAGAACTCATCAACAATCAACGATCTTACAACGACAAAATTGGCATCGGTTACAAAGAAGAAGAAGCAGGACCTTCTACAACAAAATACAATGAACCTATGAGATCTGACATGCATGTAGACTTCATTGGACAAGATTCGCAAGAACAACCTTGGAAGACAATTCCTCGACGAAAATTTCCATCCAGGTACCAACATATTTTTTATGTCTACTATTATTCATGTGGAAAATTTGGTCATAAAGCTGTAGAATTTTGCACGTACCCTAGGAACGAATGCAATTCCAGGAGATCTGTCAAATATGAACCTCCTAGGGCTCAACGAAATATCAATAGATTTGAACATTTAAGAAATAATATTGAATGTTACAAATGTCGAAACTTTGGACACATAGCCAAAGACTGCAGACTTGAAAATCCTCCAGAAGAATCTTCGAAGCCACAGAATGAACGAACATGGAAGAAGAAGAAGAATGATAATTGTGCTCACGCTCTCAAGGCTCAAAAGAACAAAGATGTGTGGTATGTTGATAGCAGTTGCTCAACGCATATGACTGGAGATAGAAATAAATTTGTATATTTGAAAGAGAAGAAGGATGGAACCGTGTCCTTTGGAAATCAAGGATCTTCAAATGTTATAGGATCAGGTACTGTTACTTTCCGAAGAACATATGTTCTAGCCAAGAATGTTCTATTGGTTGAAAACATGAATCACAATATGCTCAGTGTTGGACAAATGTGTGATCAAGGACACACAATACTATTCAACTCCACAAAATGTGAAATCAGGAAAGGCGTGTATGGTGAAATTGTGGCTACAGCAAGTCGAGCTCCAAACGACACTTATAAACATGGATGAAGTGACGCTAAAGCATGTCTAATAGCTAAAGAGGATGATACAGTAGTTGGTAGCAATGATCGATAGTAAGAATTTTGCTACAAGGGTGCAAAGTGATTTCGATATGTCTTTACTTGGTTGCAGATTGAGCATAGACGACTCATCTAAGGATGTGGATCAAAGGTTGTACAGATCTATGATTAGTAGTCTTCTATATGTAACAACCTCCCGACCAGATGTTATGCAAGCAGTTGGAAAAGTAGCAAGATTCCAAGCAGCAGCAAAAGAATCGCATATTAAATATTCACCAGCATTGGAATATCTTCATCAAAATCTGGTTTCAGCTCTCCCATTGGAGTACAGTCTGCAGATGTGGTTTGTGTGTGTTGGGGAATTGTGAAAATGTCTTGGTATATGCAGAACTGCCATGAAGAGTGAGGAGTGATGTGCTCGTCGCAGGTAGGGCATGTTCGGGGGAGTTACCCTTTGCCATTGATGTCAAAGGGGGAGATAATGTTGTAGGAAGAGGTGTCATGATCGTAGGGGGAGTACTTGTGTTGCCATCAATGCCAAAGGGGGAGATTGTTGATCAGCGGTTGTCATTGATGTCAACCCAAGCAACACCAAGGACTAACCCAATATTTCATGGAAATTTTGACCTACCAAATTAATATATTCTGGGTCAATAATTATTTTTATTGTTTCTACTTGTCGAGATGTTTCTGTTGATATATGGCACGCCATGTAATTCTTCACGGTTTGAGATATATTCATGTTTGAAGTTTGTACCCCCAGTTAGTGGGCTAAAACCCCATGGGGTTGGGGCATGGGTCATTAAAAAGTCATAATTAATATTTTTTAAGCTCCTAAGATCCCTCCCAGGTTCACTTGTTGAATCCCCTCTCAACTTAAGCATTCATATAAATTGTGATCTTCATTTCCTCCTTATGTATGGGATTCGGCCATCTGAAATAGGTCATCGTGGAATTTTCGCTCTAACCTTTTTTCTACAAAGGATCAGAAGCTGAAATTTTTATGAGGTAAAGCTGAAATCTTGAGGAAGCTTCAGTAAAAATTTCATATAAAGTTGCACAACATTTTTGGAGATATGATCTGTGGAAGTAAGGGTTTTTGCAGGCTCTTGAAATTCATCTCAAAGAAGTGACCTTGGTAAATTCATCATAACTCTCACTCTGAGTGTCGGATTGGAATTCCGTAAAAAGTGATGGATAGTGCACATTCTTTAATTTTCTCTCTATCAATTTTAGAAACAAATGAAAAAAAAGTGACACGTGGCATGCCGTACAAGTGCGCTATGCTGAAACAGTCCATAATTAGGGCATTGTGAGAGATTGGGTATAACTCTCTCTTCAAGAATCCAAATTGGGTCAGACCTGTGGCATTGGAAATATGACTTAGAGGAATACTATAGGACCGAAAATAAGATATTGAGGGTATGAAATGACAGAGATACACCAGATTCAATATCGAGCTCCTAGAAGGCAAGAAAAAGCTAGATCATGTGTTGTCAAGGGTTGCAAAGGACCAGACTTTCTACGGCAGAAAAGCAAAGCAAGGTGCAGCAGATGGTAGCATGAAAAGAGAAGCAACCAAGGTGCATAACAGCAGCAAGAATCTCATCATATGAAGTCTTCAAGTGGGTAGCACTGCATACAATCATTGTAAAGGTATCATTGTACTTTGTCATTATAAATACATTATTGTACAAATTGTACCAGTGTCTATCTGCCAAGGGTTGAAGAGGAAGTGTTGGGAGGTCTAGGATCATCATTAGCTGGTTGTGTCAAGGTTGGG
This sequence comes from Pinus albicaulis, assembly GCA_034641835.2. NCBI lineage: Eukaryota > Viridiplantae > Streptophyta > Pinopsida > Pinales > Pinaceae > Pinus > Pinus albicaulis. Next base: position 163,914,563 of record CM076569.1, on the reverse strand, counting down.
GTTATGGTATAGTATATCTTCTTCTTCTACATCATTCTATATCATTGTAAAGTGGACCATTTTCCCTGGTACGGAAGTCCATTCTTCTTTTATTCTTCTATAGGGTGGTAGGGTGGTGCTAGGGTGAGTTGTAGCTCATTGGGTGTTGGGGCATCCGTTCAGTGACTACTAAAGAATCTCGGGCATTGGAGCATCCATTTAGTGGGAGTTGGAGAAGAATGCTTTTCTAGATTCTATGAAGTTGGAGCTTTATTTTCAATTGGAGTTGAAAAGAATTATTAGAAAAGCATTAGGTGGTTTTTGTCCCGGAGTGGGTTTCCACCTTAAAAACTGTGTGCATCTGTGTTCCTCTTGTTTTATGCTATCATTGTAGAAACACTGATAATAATTTAAGATTAACTAATGCTCTAATTGAAAGAAATACCGATTCACCCCCCCTCTCAGTATTTTCATCAAAAGGCATATATGTTAGAAAATGTAAAATTTTGTATCTCGAAAAAGAAATTAGATTTATAAGTTGGTACATTAACATTACGTGACGAGATGGGAAGGTGGGTTGAGTCAGGCTCATTTGCAAGTTCAGGAGAGACTAGCGCGACATAACACCAGATAAGCTCAGGAGGGTTACACCGTGGAGAAAAGAAAACTAATTTCCTGAAGACGAAGAAATGGCGCATTTTCCTTAAAAACTTAAGAATTTTGGAGGAGGCGCAAAGGGAAAAATAGACGGCCAGGATCCTAACGCAGATCTGAAACAGAGAGATGGATGGCAGAGATCGTATTGCATATCGCATTCGATAAAGGATATAAGTTTGAAATATTGTTAAACTTGCGATATTGTGATGCGATGTGATCACATATCGCACATCGCAAGGTCAGGAGGAAAGGCGCTAAAGGAATATATTATGATCGCCGAAGTGCGGTAAAGTTTCATATCACCGATTTGTGATTTGCGATTAGCCCCACATCCGCTTGCCACGTCACCTTTCCCCCATCGCACTTCGCACATTGCCATGTTTAACACTTACCTCCCATTTCCTGTAACAAATTTGCTGATTTGTGATTGGCCCCACCTCCGCTTGCCACGTAACCTTCTGCCCGTTGCACTTCACACATTGCACAGTTTAACACTTACCTTCCATTTCTCATAACAAATCTGTCGATTTGCGATTTGATATTGGCCCCACCTCTACTTGCCACGTCACCTTCCGCCCGTCACACTTCACACATCCAATAGTTTAACACTTACCTCCTACATTTCAAAATAAAATCCCCGATTTGCGGGCAGATGCGATGTGGTTTAAAAAGCGAAATCCAAAGATTTTCAAATCCCTAGGTAAGGAATTTCTTGTGTTAAATCACATCAGAGGAAGAAATGGAGGATTATAACGTAAAGCTGGTGAAACGCCGAAATGCGATAGAAAGCGGAGGCGTTGCCTTCTCCAAGGGTGAGTAGAATATAGTTTAATTCCAAGCCCCGCGACAGTTGATGAAGATAAGATAGAACGCTGCAGGAAGACACAGAGGTATAGGCAGAGTCAGGCAGAAGAACATATAGTGGCACTGATTGTAAGCACGACAACTGGGTCAAGTCGGGCACTGAGGCGTTTTTACAGAACTATGCAGCTATCGCATCATAACCAGAAAGGACACATCAGCACTTCAGGGGGGACACATCAACAACATTCAGATTCAGCAAAATGAATGTTATTTCTAGTTTCAATTTGTTTTCTTGGTATGTTTGCATAAGTAATTTTAACAGTTTAGGTAGTCAAAGTAGTTTCAAGAAGTTCGGCAGTTACGAACTATTTGGATGTATTTAAGTAGATAGAAATAAAGAAAAGGGTTTTTGAGTTTTGGACCTCTGGATGACTGTTAATTTGGTACTGAATTTTTCGACAGATTAATGAACAAAGATAAAGTTTCCTACACCTGTTGATGTTTATATGTCTTTTCAGTTTCGCTCTGTGTTTATTCCTCTTTGAATATAGTGAAGTAATGTAGCTGCTGGTCTCTTTTTACATATGTAGGTAAGAGTTAAAGAATCCTTAATGTGCGCTCCTTCACTCCAACTCTTCTGTTCACATAAAATTCTCTTGAAATTTGAAGTGATAGATTCTATTTCTCAGCATATCATTTTGAGTTCCCCTTACAGTTCTTCTTTTCATTTCATTCAAATATAAGCAGTTTATGGCATTGTGAAGGCTTTCATTATATCATATTATTGAGGTTATTAAGTAATTAAATGCCAAAGGTGTTAAACAGAGTCCATTTGATATTGTAATATTGACATAAATTTATAAAATGTCTTAAGCACTGATTCCTTACCACAACGAAGGGATTGTTTCTTGAGATACAACATTTTCTAGCGCCGTTGCTGGGGACGAAGAAACAAAGTTTATTTTCCTTGGGTTTTTCACATTATTTCCTTTGGTTGTTCAGTGAGGAGGAAATATTTGGCTGTGTTCAGTGAGGAGAAAATTTTGGCTTTCAAAAGGCCTCACACGAGGTCAGATACATCATAGAAGATAGTCCCTGCTTTGCCTTATCCAAAAATATTGGTTTCTAAAAAGGCTCAGAAACCTGAAACTCCTTCAACCCCTGATCCTACATTGTCTGCTCCTGATAGTAGTTCTAGTAATCCTTTGTTCGAAGATATTTCTAAAATACTTCCTTCCTTGGAACAAGATTCACCTCTCACACCACTTTATTTTCAAGAACCTAAGGTGGAAGAACACTCTGTCGAGCCTGTTCTTTTAATTTTACTCAAGCTCAAAAAACTCTAGTTTCTGGTCCCTCTGCTATTGTCCATCAGCCTATCCCCATATTAGTTTTGCCTCCACCTTCATTCATTTTCACAACAGGTCCATCAACTACATCTAACTAAGGAACAATCAATCAAGGTGCAAACATGGTAGCACCAGCCTTTTTGTTGAACAAATATGCTCCACTTAACCTTCCTCAACCAGTGAATGCAATGCCTCAAGAGTATCTTAAGTTAATCCCATGTTTTACTGGAGAAGATGAAATAACTGCAGAACAACACTTGCCTATGTTTGTAATTTTATTGAAAATCTGAATGTAGAAAATATTGATGTTGTAATGAGGCTCTTTGTTCAATCTCTGGATGGAGAGGCTAGGAAGTGGTTTAAAGGATTTCCAGATAATTCTATTAATACATGGGAAGTACTGGAAAATCGATTCACTCAGAGATGGGGTGAAACAAGGGATAATGGATATTCACTGATGGAATTCAATGCAATAAAAAGAAAATTGGATGAAAATGTATTGGATTTTATCAAAAGATTCAATAAGTTGTATAACATTTTGCATGTAGAAATGAAACCCGCTCCATTCAGAGCAAAGGTGGTTTTTTCTAGGGCTTTTGAAGCCGATTTTAGTTTCACGCTTAGAGAAAGGAGATCCCCTACTCTAGAGCAGATACAGAAAAATTCTTTAGAGATTGAAGCTGATATAACTATAGCTGGAAAGGTGAAAGGGAATCAACCAGTCCTAGAGAAGGGGAAAGCAAAAGAAGAATCATCACAAGATCTAAGAATTGAAGATATGACAAAGGTGATAAAAAATTTGACAAATAAGCTGGCTAATATGGAATTGGAAAATAAAAAATCCCATAGAAAAGTACATCAAAAAATGAGGGGGGTTCAACCCTTAGTTCAGAAGACATCCCCTGCAAATTTTGCAGAGGGAAAGAAGAGATCAAGACCAGGTTCAAGCACCGTTGTTTATAGAAGCAGCGCCCGGAGAGCCAGTAGAAGATGACCAAAGGTGGGCCGAGGATTAGGTATCTGCTATGTATACAATAGAAGAGGATGAAGAGGAATATTGTGAGGGAGAATATGTTGAAGCTGAAGTATCTTTTGATCAATATGAAATGGATGAGTACTGTAGGCAATTCACAAATTTCATGCAAGATGAGTCACATAGAAAGTATGATTAAGGTCTAGAAAGAGATCTAGAGTGCAGGATAATGAAGGTGAACAATAGGGTTCTATTCCTCCTCCAATGGCGACTCCACAACAAAATGAACCTGTGAAACATGTCAATAATGGGAAACAACCTGTAAATTCACTTAATAGAACAAATGTGCAACACGATGAATCTTCCCAGAACAAATCAGTTGACACTAATATTTTGGAGAGAGTTATTGCTATACCCGAACAAGCGGCAAATTCTAGAAAGAGTGAAGAAGAACCTGAAAAGAACGTTAAGAAAACTCATGCTTTCAGTTTGCAAAAGAGTTGGAGAAGGTTCAAATTCAGGTTCCTCTTCTAGAATTAGCTAAAATACCAACTTATAAGAAAGAAATTTCAGAATTTATTAATCTCACAAAGGTGGAGGCCATAATATCAAGCCTTCAAGTTGCTAAAAACATGGGAGTTCAATGTATTTCAATTTTTGGTGACTCTGAATTGATAGTAAGGCAGATTAAAAATCATTGTCAAACCAAGCATCCGCGATTAAGATCATATAGGAATGAAGTTTGGGATCTGATAGAAAACTATTTTGAAGCCTTCAATCTTTAGTTTATTCCGAGGGAGGAGAATAGATTGGCTATTTCTTTAGAAGTTGCATCCAACACCTTCAAACCTCCAATAAATCCAAGCCTAAGATATGAAATTGAAATTAGACATAGACCTTTTATCCCTGACAATGTGAAACATTGGTAGGTATTTGAAGATGATGAACAGATAAATCAGTTCCTGACAATGATTGGAAACTTTGAATATGCTGAGATAGACCGAGAGGAAGAACAAACAGAGAATAAAGAAGAAATAAGAAACCTTAAGCAGTCAATAGGCGAACATAAGATTATCCAATTGAAAGATAATGTGATCCATAAAGGGTTGGTTCCCCTCAAAATATTATTTGATTATAATGAAGTTGTTGTTGATTCAAAGAAAACACATCAAGAAGAAGAGATGGAAGATTGTAATTTGGGAACTCAGCAGGAACCAAAAATAGTGAAATTGTTGAAAGGTGTTCCCAAAAACTACAAAGAAAGATACATTGATATTTTTAAGAAATATATGGTTGTGTTTGCCTTGTCATATGAAGACCTGAAAACATATGACAAAAGCATAATTCTGCATAATATTGCATTGAAAGAAGGAATAAAACCACACAGACAGAATATTAGACAGATCAATCCATTGTTTCTAGCTCCAATCGAAAAATAAGTGAAGAAATTGTTGCAGGCGAAAATTATAGTCCCTCTCAGATATTCAGACTGGGTTTTTAATCTGGTTCCTGTAAGAAAGAAGAATGGAGATATTATATTATGTGTAGACTTCAGGAATATGAACAAAGCATCTCTAAAAGATAATTATCCTTTTCCGAAAATGGATTATGTCTTACAAAAGGTGACGAGAGCTTACAGGTTGTCAGAAGAATGTTTTCAGGATGCCTTGGGGCACCATCATGTATGCAAGGATGCCATTTTGGCCTTATGAATGTAGGTGCAAAATTTCAGAGGGCCATGGACATAGCCTTCGTTGGTGACAGGTTTGTAGTTAAATATCTGGATGATGTAACCGTTTTCTCAAGGTCAGATGATGAACACTTGGAGCATTTACAAAAGCTTTTCAAAAGTGCAGAATTTTTTTTCTGTCATTAAATCCCAAGAAATCTTTATTTGCCTTAGAAGAAGGTAAATTGGGTCACATAGTTTCAAAACAAGGAGTAAAGATTGACCCAGCAAGGGTGGAATCCATTCAGACGATTCCTTTACCAAAAATCAGGAAAGATATCCGGATATTCCTGGGAAAAATAAAATTTCTGGGAGATTTGTTCCCAATTATGCTGAGTTTGTGAGAAGTCTAACATATATGTTGAAGAAAAATTCAGAAATGAAATGGGATAAGGGAGCAAGAGAAGCATTTTCTAGAATAAAGGAGGAATCACTACAGGAAACTCCATTTCTGGTTAGTCCAAACTATCAAAAATCCTTTCAGGTATTCTCATTTGCATCCCCCACTACTATTGCTGCTGTGTTTTTGTAGAAAAATGAAGATGGTAAGGAGCAGTTAGTTGCATTTTTCAGTAAAGTTATCAGATATGTTGAGCTCAAATACAATATTCTCGAGAAAAAAGTATATTATTTAGTCAAATCACTGAAAGTCTTCAGGACTTATGTGTTACAGTCCCAAATAACAGCTTATGTTCCTAATTCTGCCGTGAAAGATGTGCTGGTCCAAAGTGATGTTGAAGGAAAATGGGGGAAATGGATAGCAAAAATCCAAGAGTATGATTTGGATATCAAACCCACCAAGTCGTTTAAGGGACAAGGGTTAGAGAAGTTGTTGAAAAAGACAAATTTTCAAGCCTTGAGAATTAATTTGTTGGAACCAATGGATGGGGATGTTAATGAAGAAGGTCAAAGCAAGTCCAAAACATGTATTAAATACAATTTTTTTTTGCTCTGATTGGTATAAAGATATTGTGCATTACCTATGTTTCTTTTCTTGTCGAACTTCACTAAATAGAACAAAATACAAAGCTCTCAAGCTAAAATCTCATCCATATGTTATAGTAGAAGCAAAGCTATACTGGAAAGATCCTGCTGGTATGTTGCTGTTATGTTTGAACGAAGGAGAATCTATTGAAATCACTAAAGAATATCATGAAAGTGTGTGTGGAGGTCATTATAGTTGGAAGGTCATTGCTCATAAAATTCTCAAGTCAGGCTTCTATTGGTCAATGCTGTTTGCAGTTGCAAATGTTTATAGACTAGTCAGAAGTTGTCAGAAGTGTCAATTGTTTACTGAAAAGAGAAAACTTGCTCCATTACCTCTCATCCCAGTATTTATTGAAGAACCTTTAAGGCAATGGGGATTGGATTTTATTGGAGAGATCAATACACCATCAAGTGGGCAGTGCAAGTGGATCCTAACTGCCACTAATTACTTTAAAAAATCGTTTGAAGCAATGCCCACTAAGAAGGCGAATGACCAAGTAGTGATGAAGTTTCTGGAGGAAAACATTTTCAGCAGATTCGGATGTCCAGTCAAAATTGTGACTGATAATGCTCAGGTCTTCAACTTTGCTTGTTTCATTAATTTCTGTTAAACATATAATGTAATTTTATTGCATTTCACAACGTATCATCCCCAAGGGAATGGACTGGCAGAGCCTTCAAATAAGACATTTGTTAGAATCTTGAAGAAGACAATCACCGAGAATCAGAAGGATTGGGATATGAAGTTGAAGTTTAGCCTCTAGGCAGTTCGAGTCACTACTGGGAGATCTACTGGAAAGTCTCCCTATGAACTGGTTTATGGAACTCAAGCACTATTTCGTACTCAGCTGGCCAAACCAGTGACTTATTTCCTCCAGGAAACTTAGGAAGAACCTAATGGTATGGTAAGAAGATTGAACAAAATAATTGAATCAAGTGAAGAATAGAAACAAAGTCATGAATAATTTGATTACTTATTAGGAAAAGATAAAGTCTATGTTTGACAGAAAAACAAAAGAAGTTCTCTTTCAAGCAGGAGATTTGGTACTGAGATGGGACACCAGATGAGAAGAAAAGGGGAAGCATGGTAAATTTGACCCTCTCTGGTATGGTCCCTACAAAATCTCTGAGGCAAGGTCAAATAACACATTCTTTTTGGAGGATCTAGATGGAGAGTCAATACAACTTCCTGTGAATGGTCAGTACCTGAAGCATTATTTACAGCATTAAAAGTCAACATTCCACCATTGTAAATACAGGATTGCTCATTTTTCATATGTCACCAAGAAATATTTGACTCCATGCCTAATGGATAAGGCACTAATCTGCGGTTATTAGCGCTTCCGTGGAAAAAAGCACTATCCCCAGGTGGAGCCAGATGTTGTGGGTCATTTGCATTTTACCCTTGAAATATTTTTCAAAACACCAAAAAAACATATATGTTAGAAAATGTAAAATTTTGTATGTCGAAAACGAATTTTGATTTATATGTTGGTACATTAACATTACGTGATGATATTCTAAGGTGGGTCAAGTCAAGCTCATTCGCAAGCTCAGGAGAGACTAGCGTGGCAGAACATCGGATAAACTTAGGAGGGTTACACCGTGGAGAAAAGAAAACTAATTTCTAGAAGGCGGAGAAATGGTGCATTTTCCTTAAAAACTTAAGAATTTTGGAGGAGGCGCAAAGGGAAAAATAGACGGTCAGGATCCAAGCGCAGATCTAAAACGGAAATATGGATGGCGGATATCGTATCCCATATCGCATTCGGTAAAGGATACAAGTTTGAAATATGGTTAAACTTACGATATTGCAATGTGATGCGATCACGTATCGCACATCGCAAGGTTAGGAGGAAAGGTGCGAAAGGAATATGTTATGATCGTCGAAGTGCAGTAAAGTTTCATATCGCCGATTTGCGATTTGTGATTGGCCCTACCTCCACTTTCCATGTCACCTTTCGCCCATCGCACTTCACACATCACCATGTTTAACACTTACCTCCCATTTCTCTTAACAAATTTGCTGATTTATGATTTGCGATTGGCCCCAACTCCACTTTCCACGTCACCTTCCACCTGTCACACTTCGCACATCGCATATTTTAACACTTACCTCTCGTATTTCATAATAAAATCCCCGATTTTCAATTTGCGGGCGGATGCGATGTGGTTTCAAAAGTGAACTCCAAAGGTTTTCAAATCCGGAGGTAAGTCGTTTCTTGTGTTAAATCACATTGGAGGAAGAAATGGAGGATTATAATGTAAAGCCGGTGAAACGTCAAAATGCGATAGAAAGTGGAGGCGATGCATTCTCCAAGGGTGAGTGGAATATAGTTTAAGTCCAAGCCTCACAATGGTTGACGAAGAGAAGACAGAATGCTGCAGGCACACACAAAGGCATAGGTAGAGTTAGGCAAAAGAAAATATAGTGGCACTGATTGTAAGCGCGACAACTGGGTCAAGTCGGGCATTGAGGTGTTGTTACAGAACTGTGCAACTATTGCATCATAACCAGAAAGGACACCTCAACACTTTGGGGTGGACGCATCAGCAACAATCAGATTCCGCAAAATGAATGTTATTTCCAATTTCAATTTGTTTTCTTGGTATGATTGCATAAGTAATTTTAACAATTTAGGTAGTTGAAGTAGTTTCAAGAAGTTAAATAGTTACAAACTATTTGGATGTATTTAAGTAGATAGAAATACAGAAAAAAAGGTTCTGAGTTTTGGATCTCTAGATGAATGTTAATTTGGAATTGAAATTTCTGAGAAATTAATAAAAGAAGATCAAGTTTCCTACACCTGTTGATGTTGATATGTCTTTCTAGTTTCGCTTTGAGTTTATTCCTCTTTGAATGTAGTGAAGTAATGTATCTACGGGTCTCTTTTTAGATCTGCAAGTAAGAGTTAAACGATCCTTAATGTGCGCTCCTTCACTCCAACTCTTCCGTTCACATAACATTCTCCTGAAATTTGAAGTGATAGATTCTGTTTCTTGGCATATCATTTTGAGTTTCCCTTATAGTTATTCTTTTCATTTCATTCAAATATCAACAATTTATGGCATTGTGAAGGCTTTCGTTATATCATATTTTTGAGGGTATTAAGGAATTAAATTCCAAAGGTGTTAAACATAGGCCATTTGATATTGTAATTTTGACATACATTTATAAAATGTCTTAAGGACTGAATCCTTACCACAACCAAGGGATTGTTTCTTGAGATACAACAGGACCAACCATTTGATTTTGAGTTAAGAAACTTGAATCAACGGATAATATTATGATATTGTACGATATTCATATCCTAATTGATTATTGACTTCTCTTGTCCTTAGCCTTTGCCTTCTTCTAAAAACGAACTCAAGCTCACGATAAAAAATAAGTGTACCTTGGGTGTTTCTTCTTGATGAATACATCTATGTTTTATTTTTCTTCAAATGGATTTGTCAAATAAAACAAAAAAAATTATAATAACAATAATCTCATCCAGATACAAATATAAAGAAACTTACCAAATAACTCAGTGATCAACTTTCTCCTAGGAAACGACACTAGAAATTGTTCTCACCAAAACTATCACCCTTGTGAAAGTCCCAACCATGGTGCTACAGGGATACACACACTTGATAAATGCACTTTATCACCTTAGAATGCTTTCAATTTCACTCCGTTTCAACTCATTGAAATCAAGGGCTTTATTCGTATCTATGTGAAATAAACTTGTGGAGTATATTGCATTTAGAATAAGATCATGGAGTGATAAAACCAAATGAATGAAAAAATCAAACATATAATGACACAATACAAAAGAGACACCAATATATGTATTTCACTCAATATGGGCTATGTCCATGGAGAAATATCTAATCATTTTTTTTAGTATGTCAAAAAAAATGAATGGAGAGAACCTGTAGCACATCTGTTGTAACTTACTCTTCACTCTTTAGTTGTCTCTTATCTCTCAATTCCAATGTTTTCACAATGCACACAACAATACAATTCCCTCATAAAAAGAGGGTGCCATTCTAGGGTAGAAAACCCCTAACATAACTTATACCATTAGATATTTTACTTAATGATGAATGGTCTAGACTGGTTGTGAAATTACAAGTATTTTAGAAGGAATTTTTTCCAAAAAATTATCTTTGGGGGTGTTTTCCTAAACTCTCGCTAGGGGGTGCTTCAAATAAATGTCACTGCCCCCTGGATCTGATGGTGATAATAGTGTGTGGGAAATCCCCGCCATCAAGAAATGACATCCAAATGCAACAAAAAACAAGACCTTTGAATCAGAATATAATCAAGCTCCACAACCAACACATATTTGTAATGAAAAATATGATTCACTTCGACAAACACCTCAATAAATGATTAGATATACCAATTATAAAAAAATGATAATATGCCTTAGAGAATATCGAACAAAGAACAATGGCATAAACCACCACAATACAAATAGGGTTAGGATTTAATTGTTATGTGTTAGGAATAAAATAAAAGACAAGTTACAGTAGTAAATACATACCAACACTTAGATATCACTCTATAAATGATGAACAAGTTGAATTTTAATGCACAAGTGTGAGATATGATTTCATAGCCAAACAATGAAAGATATTCTTGAGTTATCACTCGAGAATATGTTGTCATAAAGGAAACCTTTATAATGTACACATCCCCTCACATCTACCCAAGTAATTGGACAACCAGGGTAAACATGAGTCGAGGGAATTTAAGAGCAAACTAAACCTCCTTGGTGAATTTAAGGAAGTGAAATTGATGGTAAAAACCATAACACAGACTCCTTGCACCTACTACATGACCCCCAGAGGCTATCCCGACCCTCAAGCTGACTTTTCTTTGGGTACCACTGATTTTTTTTGAAAAAAACCGCCGTACACTTCCTTGATATGGGAAAGGGTGCATATAGGAGGCTTTGGACGCACCCACATCATGGCATTCATGCGTCTAGGGAGTCAATTTCCCAAACCTGCGCCTGCGTCCGCAGGATTTAAGGAACTTTTTAAGCCCATACTCCCGGACACTACCCATATCTTCCTGTAGCTTTCAGAAATCATTAAATGCATGATGAAAATGCCAAATAACCAAAAATTGACTCCAGGACTAGGCCATACCATCCCCAACCGGGACTGAAATTCTGTCAAACACTTGGAATGAATGAAATCTACAGGTCTATGATACAAGACAGAGCACGAACGACTGAAAACTCTTATGAAACATTACAAGAAGGGTCACCAACCTCTTCCTTGAATAGATATGACATCAATTAGGTCTTGCATCCATTATTTTAAAAATTATAAGTAAATACATGAAATAACCATGACATGAACCAATCATTAAACCATGCTTATAACCAACACAAAACCATGGAAATAATAGTGATAAAAACCAATAAATCCACACATTAATAAGTACAAAAGCAAGAGAACTTATCTTCCATTAAACAAAGGAAAATACCGACCAGGTTCGGGACTTCTGCGTACCACCCGACATAGACATGGCTGAGCCAAATCTCTCTTCAGCTAGTCACCCTTGTTCCATATTCCAAGCATGAATGTGGGATCTCATGGATAAATCAATCCAAAACAACCAAGGGAATCCAGAGGTTAAACCACCTCCACCCTCATCATGCACAGTTGAATTGGAGAAATCAGGAGATTCATACCGAAGCAGATATCTTCGCTACTCTCTTCTCACCGGGTAATGGTCATAATTGGCAATAGACGGATGGCGCTACGACCGTGATCACACCAAAACCGGTGCTCCGATCACAAAACTGAACCGAACTTGGAATGCCATTCGGAATCCAACACTATCCTTGAGGAATTTTCCATCTTCCTATCTCTTAGGATTTACCGCAATATAATCCTGAATCATTAGGCCCTAAATCAAGACACCACCCTCAAGCTTTATCGTGTATCCTGCCAAAACCGGTCAAGGGATTCTCAGGCCTTTGGGAGTTTTCCTTGAGACCAACTCTGCCCTGGATTCTGAAATCCATCCGACAATTCCAAAGCTCAAAACCGAGATCAAAATCCCAACACACTATGGCATCTGGAAAAAGGCAACGTAAGGCTGAAAACCACTGTCAAAACCTGACAAAACCATGCCACCGACAACAAGAGAGCCAAATACCAACATGCATAAGCCATGCATGTCCCAAAAACCTAGGAAATAACACATGCAATGTGTTACATGCAAGTATTCATACTAAATTTTCTAGATCCTGCTCTTCCTTGCTTGATCTTTCCTTTCCTTTTCCTTCCTTTGATTTCTTTCCTCTTTCTTGGCTCAGTGCTGATTTGCTCCAAGAAAACTCTTAAGTGTCCAAAATTATGAGAGAGAGAATAATGAGAGAGCTCCAAAACTGAACAGACAAAAATCCCTGAACTGATCCGCATAATCATTTTTAACAATGATTCTTAATTTTCCATTATTTTCCTTCATTTCCCTCCTCACATGCAACCTGCGACCTTTTACCTTCCTTTTATCCCATTTTCCTTTATTTTCATAAATGAATGTTCCAAAAACACTTTTTTCCTCTTTAATGCCTTTGCCATTGCCTTTTCCAATTTTCCTTAGCCATAACCACATTCAGTGATGCCCACTAGGATATCTTTTCCCAACTCCTAGCTTGGAATAAGTGTCCCTTAATCGTGGTCCTATTTTTTCCTTTATTGACTTTTATTACATGATATTTTAACTCAGGTATGTTACAGAACCCTCCCCCTTGTGGAACACCATCCTCAATGTTAATCTACACCTACACCTCAGCAAAGCCGCAGAAAAGCAAACATATTGCTCATGGATCTTTATAACTTAGTTCAATGCAATATTTACATTGAATAACCTGCCCAAAAGCAAAAACCATGATAACATGACCATATAACATCCATATCGCTTATTGGAGCTTTATAACTTACCTCATGGTGGTATTTACATCCCTATACATAAGTAGATATACCAAAAATATCACCAAAACATATGCCAAACACATACCAAACATCAAACCAAAACTGCTTTGCCTAAACCGACAAACAATGAAGGATACATGGCCCACATCTGATTCGGTTTCTCCCATGTAGCTTCATCGGGCCCAAAGTGCTTCCACTACACTTTAAATTTCTCGATGGCTCTGTTCTTGAGCATGAGTTGCTTCTGTTGCAATATTCATTCAGGTTTCAGCTGAAATTCTCCTTCTTGCTCCACCTGGAATATGGAAAAATCAATAACATGATTAACACTCGTTATATACATTTTAAGTAATGAAACATGAAACACATCATGGAATTTCATTATTGGATACAGTGCAAGTAGATAGGCCAGTGGTCTAATCCTGTCAAGGATCTCAAAGGCCCCCAACACCGTGGTTCCAACTTGGCACATGCTTCGATCCTCAAGGAGCTCTTCTTGGGCTTGATGCACAAATACACATGCTCCCCAACCTGAAACTCCTTAGATACCCTGTGATGGTATGCATAAATCTTATTTCTTTCCTGTGTTGCCTTTATATTCTTATTTAGAACTTGAATTTCCTGTTCAATGTCTACCAACATGTCTGGTCCAATCAACACCTTGTTAATTGGATCACTCCAACTAATGGGAGTATTACAACTCCGCCCATAAAGTGCCTCAAAGGGACTCATCCCCAATGACTCTTGATACCCATTTTTGTATGAAAACTCCACCAATGGTATATAATCTTCCCACTTCCATTGTTGATGCATCACATACATACTCAACATGTCTACCAAGACCCTGTTGACCCTCCTAGTTTGTCCATTTGTCTATGGATGATAAGTTGTATTGAATGCCAACTCTGTACCCAAACCTTCAAACAAATCCTTACAAAACTTGGAAGTGAAATTCAAATCCCTGTCTAACACAATATTCTTTGAAACATCATGCAATTTGACCACATCTCTAATGAACACCTATGCTACATCACTAGTTGAATATGTAGTCTTTACTCGAATGAAGTGTGCTACCTTTGTCAACCTGTCCACAAAAAACATTATGGAATCATGTTGTCTCACTTTCCTCGGCAAAACTATGATAAAGTCCATGGAAATAACCTCCCATTTCCATTCCATAATTGCAATAGTTTGTAATAGACCACATGGATGCCTACACCTTGCCTTCACCTGCTGAAAATCCAAACATTTGTCTACAAAATCTGCCACATCCTTCCTTAAATTGAGCAAATAATATAACATCTTCACTGCAGTCAATGTCTTCTGATAGCCTGGGTGACCTGAATATGGTTTCACATGAAACTCCCTTAATATCATCTTCTTGAGCTTGCTATTTTCTGGCACATATATGTTGTCTCTAAACCCGACCAATCCATCTACCATGAGATAATAGTCTACATTTTTTACACTTGCACTTATACATGTACTTGTACCTATAATCTGCTATAATATGTGCCTAATCTCCATATATCTGACATCCTACTAACCTGCCTATAAGATACTATCCTGTAAATTTGTCCCATAGGAAATCATAGCTGCAATGTGATTTACCTGTATCCGCCTGCTAAGATCATCCGCGATCATGTTCTCTTTACCCTTGATGTATTTGATCTCAAAATCAAACTCATTGATCATGGCCAACCATCTAGCTTACCTGACATTAAGATTCGGTTGGTCAAACAAGTACCTCAATCCACTATGATCACTCATCAGTACAAACCACCTGCTAAGAAGATAGTGTCTCCACATCTTCAATGCATGAATGATCGTTGCTAGCTCAAGATCATGTGTTGGATAGTTCTGCTCGTGTTCATTCAATTTTCGCGACTCATAGCATCAAACCAGCCCATCCTGCATAAAGACTCCACCAAGCTGTCTTTTGCAAGAATTTTTATATACTACAAACTCTTTGTCTCGATCTGCGATCTTTAACACTAGAGCATGTGTCAACAACTGCTTAAGTTGTTCAAAACCGGCCTCACACTCCTCCGTCCACTCAAACTTCTTACCTTTCTTCTGCAATGATGTAATCAGATAAGAAATATGTGAGAAGTTCTTGATGAACCTCCTGTAATATTTTGCCAATCCCATGAAATATCTCACCTCATCTACGTTTCTAGGAGCTTCCCACTCCACGACAACTCTTAACTTTTTTGTGTCCACCGTTATGCCCTCCTTGGAGACAACATGTCCCAAGTAATGTACCTTAATATGAAAGGAACTACATTTGTTGAGCTTACCATACAACTAATGCTCTCTCAACATTCTCAACATTGCTGCCAAATGCTCGACATGTTCTTCCTCATTCTTAGAATATACCAATATGTCATCGATGAATACAACCGCAAAATTGTCCAAATAAGGATGCAACGCACTATTCATCAACACATAAATGTAGCTGGAGCATTAGTCAAATCAAGTGGAACTACAAAAAACTTATAATTCCCATACCTGGTCTGGAAATTTGTCTTGTAGATGCCCTCATATTTGATGCATACCTTATGATATCCTAATCTCAAGTCGATCTTAGAGAACATTGTTGCTCCCTTCAACTGATCAAACAAATCATCAATACTCAGTGTTAGAGTCAGCCTTTACAGCCTTCCTCCAGTGATCAAACATGCTCTTACAAAGTGATTTTAAGGTGTCAAGGTCAAATTTTGTCATTTCAATGAGTCTTCAAGCAAAATTTGATCACTAGGCATTAGGTCTAGGGTTGGTTTTCACTCTTTTCAAATTTGTCCAAGTGTCAGTCCATGTCACCATTCAGCTGAGTGTATCATCATTCAGAGGGTTTTCATCATCATGTCAAGTTCCATTGAGTCATTTTACACCTCGTTCATGCTTCAGTTGTGCCTTTGTAAGGTCCATTTCCCTCTCCTAGGGTTTTGGAGGTAATTTCTCTTGGATGGTCAAATCATCGGAAAAACTTGTATCCTGATGTTCAAACACCTTCCCCTATCCTTAATATACCTTATTAAACACTTCCCATCACTGAGATCCCCCAAATTCCTCATTTTTGCACAAACCCTAGTTTCTTGCCACAACTTGGCAATTTTCTAGGCTAGGCATGTGTTTTGCCCTTTTGGACCCCTTCCCCTCACTCAATCTCTGAGATTCCACTTTCCCCTGCTTCCTAACATCCCTCCCTACTTCCCAAAATTTCCCCAAGAATTTAGAAGCCCCTTATCCCCTTCATTTCGCTTCATTTCGACAAAATTCCTTGTTTCACACATCGGGGTAAGTGTTACTCAAAAGATGTTTCAGAGCACTCAAAGATGAAATTTGGGAAACTGAGAGAGTTTTTTGTTCACAACATGCCTAGGAGGAAAAACCTCTTTCACTTTTTACACAGGTATCATGGTTTTGAAGAAATGTCAAAAATACCGTTGCCTCAGGAGAATTGAATGCACCTCTGAAGTGACCTTGGGAAAATCAAGTTTTCTCCTAGCATGTTTGGCCAAATGACTTGCTTGATGAGTCAAATGATAACTAGACAGAAAGAAATTTCCAATGAGCTATCATAAGCTCAATTTGGAGTTGAGGAAGACCTTCAAAAGGTGATTGCAACAGTGCTCTGCCTTGAGGCAGCCTCATTCTGCTCATTTTGACTAATGTTGGGAGATTTGATTTTTGACAGGGTAAATGGAATCCAAATTGCATAATTCCACTTTTGTTGGAAATTAAACTCCAATAGCTTTCCAACGAGCTATCACACGCCCTATTTGGACACCGGGAAGGCCTCCAAAATCTTTCTGCAAAATGCACTATGAGGCAAGAGCGACCCACTTGAGGGGAGCGACCCACTTGGGCAATTTTCACAGTGTAAAAATGAATGGGAGCGACCCACCTGGGCAGAGCGACCCACTTAAAAAACAAAGCCCAGAAAAGTGTGTTTTGCGCCCAGTTTTGATTCAAAACATCTCCAACAACTTGCAAACAAGTTTTTATCATTGCTCAGTAGTTTTCATGTGTTAATGGTATCTTGAAGTCTTCAAACATTTGAATGGAGGAGTAAAACCCTACATACATGGCTGACTTGTTCCTCAGGGTTTTGAAATATGTATGGATGGTTTTATGAGTGTTTTCTCCACCTTATATCATTGATATATCCATCTTGGCACGTATGTTCAAAGCCCACTGTCTTCACACCTATTATACCACCGTGGTCATCATTATTGTTTTACCACTGTCATGGCTTGTGTTTCATGGTGATCTTGGTCATATTGTGTCTCACTGCCCAATGATAAACACGTTCTTATACTCATTGTTCACTGCCAATTGAAAAACACAGTCTTATGATTCATTTTTCCCTTTGACAAAGTTTATCCAATATTCTAAAGGCTGCCTGCTACCATTTGCCAAATTTCACTTGCAATTAAAACAAAGACTGTGCTTCTATCTCAATCCACCTAAAACAGAGCTATTATCATTGTTTGTTTCTTTATGGTGCTTTGACAGTGGGGGATATTTGTTGGGTGTTTGAAACATACATTATAACTCTGTTTTCACTGCATCTATATCAGTATACATAGTGCCAATATCTTGTTCCAGGCCATGTCAGAGACAGAGTCAGTGTAGGAGCAGGAGTCGAACAGTGACTCAATCGTTGAGGTTGATGCACTGAGATGGAGCATAGCATGCACCAGTAGTGGTAACATATCAGAGAAGTCACAGATCTTTGTTTCAACATCACGACGAGTACTATCTTCACCCGGGGTGGAAGGGGTCTCGTTGACTTCATCAGCAATGCGAGTACTATCTCCACATGGCGTGGAAGGGGTCTCGCCTTCTTCATCAGCGCAGGTACATTCACAGGATAATGATGGAGACAAAGACACCAAGGTCCCATTTTTCATTTTCAACAAGTTGAACATACACATTGCTACATCATGACTGACAACAACACATCATACAACCGAGACAGTGTTTTCATCACAGGAACTGCATGCACCAGGAGAGCACTAAAATGGCGGAAAAGGCCTGATCCACTCCGGATTTTGGCCGAGGCTTCATTGACTAAGCAAGATACATGATGGAGGGTCTTCGCTCAGAATTTGAGCAAATTCGGAGAAAATTTTGTCATTTTGAAATTTTTTTGGTCTAAAAACAGGGTTTTCAGTTACGTGGGTCGCGCGCTCATGCGCTCACTTTTTTTTGGGACACTTGCTGGAGGAAATTTTTACATTTTTGGATTTTTCATGGTTAATTATGCATCCTCTGAAGTCAACTTAGCATTTCATCAAAATCTGGATGGTCAAAAAGCTCAAAAACACCATGAAAACCACCTTGCTGCCACCTTTTGCACCAGCAGGGAGTACCTCTGGGAGAATGCGGTTTTGGAGGGTCAAATGAGCTCCAAATTCAGAAATTCTACTTGGGTTGGAAAGTAGACATCCAGGGCTTTCCAACGAGCTATCATGAGCTC
Source organism: Pinus albicaulis (assembly GCA_034641835.2). Lineage (NCBI taxonomy): Eukaryota > Viridiplantae > Streptophyta > Pinopsida > Pinales > Pinaceae > Pinus > Pinus albicaulis. The sequence goes on along the minus strand of CM076569.1, from coordinate 163,895,655 downwards.
AATTTGGATGCCGGGAAGTACCTCAAAATCAGGCTGGAACATGAGCGACCCACTCGGCTCAGGAGCGACCCACTTGAAATTTTTCCTGAATTTTCAGCTGCCAGCTCAGTTTTTCGCCTAGTATGGACCAGTTTTGCTTGTGGATAGAATTTTTGGGTTTTATGATGTAAATTCATGTTTGGCATGTAACTTTGGCTTATTTTTATCTCTTCTAGAAGATTCACTCTCAAATGAGTAAAAAATCATGTAATGGATCAGTTTCCACTCTTTTAGAGGCAAGTTGTTGGCTGCCTAGATTGTAGTTCCATGATTAGAATTGGTTGAAACTGATCCCTGAAGAGGGAATTCGACCCCTAGAGGTGGGGAAAGGTGTTAGAGTGATCTATATATTGTAATTTCTGAGGCATTCTACAGGTGGGAGAGGTTGGACTCTTGGGATACTTTTGATATCATTGTACATATTTTTCATATTTTGGCTAAGGAAAGATCAGAGGTTTTGCGGCACTTGTTGGGATCCTTGTGGTGTTCTGTTCTTGATGGTGTTTCTTCTTTGTTTACTGTAAGTTTCTTCATGTTTAATGTATGCCATCCTTTCATATGCTTATGAACTAAATTGAATGAGTGAATAAGGTTGAATCCATTGTTTACAGTGCTTGGCCTTTGAATTCAGTTAGTTCTATATGTTTTCAGCTGTTTGGAGAGGATCCAAGTTCTTCTTTGCCCTCTTCAGCTCCTCGTCGGTCTAATCTATCCACATATCCAATTTAAAGCATCAAGATCATCACCTACCTCGCCCCAGCTTGAACTCTGCAAAGGTCTGACCTTATCCCCGGACCCAAAACTTGTTTTCCCATTACTCCAGCGAAAACCCAAAAAACCAAAAATCAAACATACCTATCTCTTTACTAGCCTAAAATCAGTTCTTATTGTAAGTCATCTCGCATCCTATTTCTTATTTTCTTGAGATTGACGGAGAGAGCCCTCTCCTGTCCTCGTAGGGCTAGCTACGAGGCTGAGCGTGGTTTGATGTAGCCTTGAGTTTTACTTCATTTCAGCCTGAGGTAGATTTGAGTGCTAACATAGTGGCGACCATACTGGGGAAAAACTCAAAACGTTTGCTTGTTATAGACGGAGTCTGAAGACACGCCAGGTAGCCTTCGAAACGTTGTTGCTATGCATCGGCGAAGTAGATAAACGCTGCTTCAGTCGATCTCCGGTATAACTTGTAATCGTAGTATTTAACTTGTAAATTGCCCCAGTACATGTATCAAGTTCAGATCTGATCGTTGATGGTGAACAACGGTCAGACATCGCAAGGCTGAAATCATTCACCTGGCGACTTCATTCACTGAAAGATCCAGACAATCAATGCTTCATGGTGACTTCACTACAGAGAGATCAGTAGCTGTGAGATTTTCAAGATGGACCGAATCACGAGAAGATACGCTCCCATGAGCCGAGATCACATTCCAGGTTTTCCGAATAAGATGCCCAAGGTAGATTGGTCAAGGAATCTGCCTACGTTTAATGATGATGGTAAGAAAGATGCTGCTTTACATTTAGTCAGATTTCATATGCATATTCGCAAGTTGAAAGTGGATTTTCCTGAAGATTGCTTGATGAAGATATTCCTGGCCACTCTGGAAGGTGAAGCCCAATCTTGGTATGAAAATTTTCCGCTGGCCTGTATTTATTGTTTAAAGGATTTTCATGCCTTGTTCATTGAAAGATATCAAGTATCTTATCCATCGTTAAATTTAGTTCATGATTGTTGCAAACATGCTTCTACTTTTATTGAAAGCCTTGAGAAATATTATGAAGATGATAATTTCATGGATGATGAGATCATGGAAGCATTGTATGAAAACCCATTTCAGCAGCATAAAGACGATCATGAAAATTTGCAGCAGGATCAAGATTTTAGTGTGGTGGAAGATGAAGGAGTTTTGAGTCTTGATAGTCAGCCGGAATTACATGAAATGGATCAGCAGTATGAGGAAAATTTGTATACTCCTTCACTTGAAATCAATGAAGACAATCATTGTTTGAGCAAAAGAAGACAAAAGGTATTATCTCCTCTATCTGAAGATGAGATAGATCAGCTACTGAAAGGTCATGTTCTAGCTCAAGTTAACGCAGATCTGCAGTGTGCACATGGTCAAGAAAGTGATGGTGGAACTTCTTCCTTTTCTGAAATGGGTGACAGTCCTGTAAGCAGCTTTATAGATCAGCAGGTTGAAGATGTCTATATGGCTGAAGATGATGAGAGAAAAGAGCTTGTTTCAGATCTGCCCACAGAAGAAGACAGCATGCCGGAAATTCAAGTTTCAAATGCAGATTGTGATAATGTCCACTCAGTCATATCAGATCCAGATTCAGATTGTAATGACCAAACATACCTTGTACCGAATCCTGAAAAGGAGAGTTTTACTGTTGAGATCATAGACAGAATTTTTGATTCAAATGTTGTCAGTTCATCAGAACAGAGTCTTCATAAAGAGGTAATCCAATCAGTTGATGTACGACAAGATGGGATCTTCATTCAAGTAAGTGAAACAGTTCCTTTGGATGAATTTATGATAGATGATAGCGATATCATGTTTGAGCATCAAGAATCAGCTGAAGTTTCTTTCCTTATGATTGATAATGAAAATCCGGCTGTCCTATCATATGAAGATGACCTATCATATTTTCAGAGTACAAAAGATCAAAACATTCCGGATTGCCTTTCATCTTCTTCATATGTCTCATGTGTTGAAATGTTTTTACAAGAGGAGATCTGCTCATTCACATGTTCAAAATTCTTTGAAGCCCAGGAACATATTTTTACTGAAGTACATGATGAAGGAAGATCAGAATCAGAAGAGAAGGACACCATGTTCTTTCAACAGGAGGTAAATCTTCATGTTTTTCATGATCCATTGGAAAAATTGTTACAGTCAGCAGTAAAGGTGAGTATTTCAGTATTCAATGATGAAGGAGATCATGGTCAATTATGTTTTTGGATGCCCAGTTACCAGTATCTATTGTTGACCAGGAGATCTGATCAGAAGAATCAATCAAGAAGCCATCTGTTTGACTGGTTACATTGGAAAGCCAATTATACATGATTGTACATATTTCATTGGTATGCAGGTGGTTGTCATCATGATTCCAAATCTTGATGGACTGCTGCCTTTTTTTCCAAAAGCTTGGTAAAGTTTTGTTTTAAGTCAGTCATGAGTCATTTGTGTTTGGTCTGTTGAGTCAGTTTTTTCAAGTTATTTCAGTTTGCCATCGAGTTGGTTTGAGTCAGTTTTCAGTCAAGTTTTCATTCAATAAATGTGTCAAAGGTTTTGGTTATCCGTTTAAATAATGATTCCATCGCCCAATGGATGAAGGCACTGGTCTGCTCTCCCAAAGATCTGCCGTTCTTGGCACCTCCAAAGAGCTACCATCCCCATTGGAGCCAATGTTAGAGTCAGCCTTTACAGCCTTCCTCCAGTGATCAAACATGCTCTTACAAAGTGGTTTTAAGGTGTCAAGGTCAAATTTTGTCATTTCAATGAGTCTTCAAGCAAAATTTGATCACTAGGCATTAGGTCTAGGGTTGGTTTTCACTCTTTTCAAATTTGTCCAAGTGTCAGTCCATGTCACCATTCAGCTGAGTGTATCATCATTCATAGGGTTTTCATCATCATGTCAAGTTCCATTGAGTCATTTTACACCTCGTTCATGATTCAGTTGTGCCTTGGTAAGGTCCATTTCCCTCTCCTAGGGTTTTGGAGGTAATTTCTCTTGGATGGTCAAATCATCGGAAAAACTTGTATCCTGATGTTCAAACACCTTCCCCTATCCTTAATATACCTCATTAAACACTTCCCATCACTGAGATCCCTCAAATTCCTCATTTTTGCACAAACCCTAGTTTCTTGCCACAACTTGGCAATTTTCTAGGCTAGGCCTGTGTTTTGTCCTTTTGGACCCCTTCCCCTCACTCAATCTCTGTGATTCCACTTTCCCCTGCTTCCTAACATCCCTCCCTACTTTCAAAAATTTCCCCAAGAATTTAGAAGCCCCTTATCCCCTTCATTTCGCTTCATTTCGACAAAATTCCTTGTTTCACACATCGGGGTAAGTGTTACTCAAAAGATGTTTCAGAGCACTCAAAGATGAAATTTGGGAAACTGAGAGAGTTTTTTGTTCACAACATGCCTAGGAGGAAAAAACTCTTTCACTTTTTACACAGGTATCATGGTTTTGAAGAAATGTCAAAAATACCGTTGCCTCAGGAGAATTGAATGCACCTCTGAAGTGACCTTGGGAAAATCAAGTTTTCTCCTAGCATGTTTGGCCAAATGACTTGATTGATGAGTCAAATGATAACTAGACAGAAAGACCTTTCCAATTAGCTATCATGAGCTCAATTTGGAGTTGAGGAAGACCTTCAAAAGTTGATTGCAACAGTGCTCTGCCTTGAGGCAGCCTCATTCTGCTCATTTTGACTAATGTTGGGAGATTTGATTTTTGACAGGGTAAATGGAATCCAAATTGCATAATTCCACTTTTGTTGGAAAGTAGACTCCAATATCTTTCCAACGAGCTATCACACGCCCGATTTGGACACCGGGAAGGCCTCCAAAATCTTTCTGAAAAATGCACTATGAGGCAAGAGCGACCCACTTGAGGGGAGCGACCCACTTGGGCAATTTTCACAGTGTAAAAATGAATGGGAGCGACCCACCTGGGCAGAGCGACCCACTTAAACAACAAAGCCCAGAAAAGTGTGTTTTGCGCCCAGTTTTGATTCAAATCATCTCCAACAACTTGCAAACAATTTTTTATCGTTGCTCAGTAGTTTTTCATGTGTTGATGGTATCTTGAAGTCTTCAAAAATTTGAATGGAGGAGTAAAACCCTACATACATGGCTGACTTGTTCCTCAGGGTTTTGAAATATGTATGGATGGTTTTATGAGTGTTTTCTCCACCTTATATCATTGGTATATCCACCTTGGCACGTATGTTCAAAGCCCACTGTCTTCACACCTATTATACCACCGTGGTCATCATTATTGTTTTACCACTGTCATGGCTTGTGTTTCATGGTGATCTTGGTCATATTGTGTCTCACTGCCCAATGATAAACACGTTCTTATACTCATTGTTCACTACCCATTGAAAAACACAGTCTTATGATTCATTTTTCCCTTTGACAAAGTTTATCCAATATTCTAAAGGCTGCCTGCTACCATTTGCCAAATTTCACTTGCAATTAAAACAGAGACTGTGCTTCTATCTCAATCCACCTAAAACAGAGCTATTATCATTGTTTGTTTCTTTATGGTGCTTTGACAGTGGGGGATATTTGTTGGGTTTTGAAACACACCATCATAACCTTGTTTGCACTGCTTTCATATCAGTATACATAGTGCCAAAAGCTTGTTCAGAGCCATGTCAGGGACAGAGTCAGAGTATGAGCAGGAGTCGGACAGTGACTCAATCGTTGAGTTTGATGTACTGAGATGGAGCATAGCAGTGCGTCAGTAGTAGTAGCATATCAGAGAAGCCACAGAGCTTTGTTTCAACATCACGACGAGTACTATCTCCACCCGGGGTGGAAGGGGTCTCGTTGACTTCATCAGCAACGCGAGTACTATCTCCACATGGCGTGGAAGGGGTCTCGCCTTCTTCATCAGCGCAGGTACATTCACGGGATAATGATGGAGAAAAAGACACCAAGGTCCCATTTTTCATTTTCAACAGGTTGAACATACACATTGCTACATCATGACTGACAACAACACATCATACAACCGAGACAGTGTTTTCACCACAGGGGCTGCATGCACCAGGAAAGCACTAAAATGGCGGAAAAGGCCTGATCCACTCCGGATTTTGGCCGAGGCTTCATTTACTGAGCAAGATACATGATGGAGGGTCTTCGCTCCGAATTTGAGCAAATTCGGAGAAAATTTTGTCATTTTGAAAATTTTTGGTCTAAAAACAGGGTTTTCAGTTACGTGGGTCGCGCGCTCATGCGCTCACTTTTTTTTGGGACACTTGCTGGAGGAAATTTTTACATTTTTGGATTTTTCATGGTTAATTATGCATCCTCTGAAGTCAACTTAGCATTTCATCGAAATCTGGATGGTCAAAAAGCTCAAAAACACCATGAAAACCACCTTACTGCCACCTTTTGCACTAGCAGGGAGTACCTCTGGGAGAATGAGGTTTTGGAGGGTCAAATGAGCTCCAAATTCAGAAATTCTACTTGGGTTGGAAAGTAGACATCCAGGGCTTTCCAACGAGCTATCATGAGCTCAATTTGGATGCCGGGAGCTACCTCAAAATCAGCCTGGAACATGAGCGACCCACGCAGTTCAGGAGCGACCCACCTAGAAATTTTTCTGAATTTTCAGCTGCCAGCTCAGTATTTCGCCTATTATGGACCAGTTTTGATTATGGATAGAATTCTTGGGTTTTTATGATGTAAATTCATGTTTGATATGTAACTTTGGCTTATTTTTATCTCTTCTAGAAGATTCACTCTCAAATGAGTAAAAAATCATGTAATGGATCAGTTTCCACTCTTTTAGAGGCAAGTTGTTAGCTGCCTATATTGTAGTTCCATGAATAGAATTGGTTGAAACTGATCCCTGAAGAGGGAATTCGACCCCTAGAGGTGGGGAAAGGTGTTAGAGTGATCTATATATTGTAATTTCTCAATCATTTTCAGAGGTGGGAGAGGTTGGACTCTTGGGATACTTTTGATATCATTGTACATACTTTTCATATTTTGGCTAAGGAAAGATCAGGGGTTTTGCGGCACTTGTTGGGATCCTTGTGGTGTTCTGTTCTTGATGGTGTTTTTTCTTTGTTTACTGTAAGTTTCTTCATGTTTAATGTATGCCATCCTTTCATATGCTTCTGAACTAAATTGAATGAGTGATTAAGGTTGAATCCATTGTTTACAGTGCTTAGCCTTTGAATTCAATTAGTTCTATATGTTTTCAGCTGTTTGGAAAGGATCCAAGTTCTTCTTTGCCCTCTTCAGCTCCTCCTCGGTCTTATCTATCCATATATCCAATTTAAAGCATCAAGATCATCACCTACCTCGCCCCAGCTTGAACTCTGCAAAGGTCTGACCTTATCCCCGGACCCAAAATTTGTTTTCCCATTACTCCAGCAAAAAACCCAAAAAATCAAAAATCAAACATACCTATCTCTTTACTAGCCTAAAATCAGTTCTTATTGTAAGTCATCTCGCATCCTATTGCTCATTTTCTCGAGATTGACGGAGAGAGCCCTCTCCTGTCCTCGTAGGGCTAGCTACGAGGCTGAGCGTAGTTTGATGTAGCCTTGAGTTTACTTCATTTCAGCCTGAGGTAGATTTGAGCGCTAACACTCAGTAATGGGTACCTGTTCTTGATGGTCACTTTGTTGAACTTCCTGTAATCAATGCAAAATCTGAGAGTGCCATCCTTCTTCTTCACAAACAACACCAATGCACCCCAAGGCGATACACTTGCCTAATTTATCCCTTATCAAGCATCTCTTTCAACTGCAACTTTAACTCTACTAACTCAAGTGTGCTCATCCTATAAGGTGCCTTTGATGTCGATGTCGCCCCTGGTACCAACTCAATAGAAAATTCTACCTCCCTGTGATGTGGAAACTCTGAAATATCTGTTGGAAACACATCCTGAAACTGCTGTAGAATTGGATACCTACTCAAAACATGTACATCCTTAACTTCCGTACCTTTGTCACTAGAGATATGAACTGAAAATAACACACAACCTTTCCTGCGACTGTGCTTGGACTACATGGTTGTCACCATCCTAACTGACGTGACTTTCTTATTTCCCTGTAAGACTCTTGGTTCCCCATTATCATCCAAGCAATTAATGGATTTTTCATAACAATCCACCTTGGTCCTATGAAGGTATAGCCAGTCCATACCCAATATCTTGTTATATGATCCCAATGGAAATATGTTCAAGTGCGTTGTTGTAGACATGCCATTCAACTCAAATGCACAAGCTCTTGCCAAATTATGAACTCTTTTCCTTGTAATTGTATCCAACTGCACTAACCAAGATTCTTCATGCATTTATTTTCTCAAACCACACTTATCCACCAGGTCAAGATTAATATAACTATAATTAGATCCAGGGTTAATCAAAATAGAAACAACTTGATCACAAAGCTTACCATCAATCTCAATGATAGAATCCTGATGATCTGCCTGCGAGTTGTCCACAACTGTATAAATATGAGGAATGTTATGACCAACACCCCTAGCTATTTTCACCTCCCGTGCACTACAAATCTGGGGTCTACCACCCTGATACTGTAGACAGTCTCTCTTAAGATGATCCTTGCCACATATCCAACACTACAATGGTGCTCTACCATCACCTCTAGTCTACTGCTCTCCAGGCCCCTTTCTAGTTGCATTGAACTTCTTGTAAGGAACCAAATTTTCTTTCTCACCTACATCTTGCAGTATTTCCCATTTTGCTGGCCATATTCCCTTAGCTTTCTCATTTCCTCTCAAATCACGTGTAGGCTCAACTTTGGGTTTTGACTACTCATAACAATGCTTTAAATTTTGAATGGGATTCTCCAATGATCTAGGCTCATCAAACTCAATTTGGTCTCTGTATGCTACTAGAAGGCCATTGATGAATCTATGAACATTGACCTTCTCCTCCTCGAGGTAAGGTACATATCTCAATAACTCCAAAAACCTGCTAGTATACTCATTGTATGTCATGGAACCAATCTGCGACTCATAAAACTCCTTAGCTATAACATCATAGTACCTTTCTGACAAATACTTCTTCCATAATAACCTCTCAAACTCACTCCAAGTCAGTTCCTCCTCATAAATACCACTGAAATCCTTCACATATTCCCACCAAATGTATGATTTACCTTTGAGATTGAATACAACTATTCTAGATTTCATGTTTTCTGAATAGTCATGCAGCCTGAAGAATTTCCTTATACCAAGAAACCATGCCTTTGCATCTTATGGTTTCTTTATCTCTCAGACAAAGGTAGGTGAATTTTATTTCTTAAAATCATCCAACAAATATCCCCCGTCACTCCTCCTGTAAGTATGATAACGATGTTGATCATGATGCCTATCAGAACCAGAACTAGAGTAGTACCTTTGTTTTTCACCTCTCCTATCTGGAGTGTCCAAGAATTTTCCATCTCTAATCGTGTCATCTCTACTCGACTTGCAAACACCAGGAGACCTACTACCATATGCACCATTAGTTCCATCCTCCTGTCCATAACTGATCTAAAGTGGCCCCTATTGCTGCAAATGTGATAAACTCTAAAGGATTTCCACATTTATTTCTGCTTGTTTTTCTTATGCCTGTATGATTCTGTCATCGTCCGCCTTACAACTCCTTATATATTCCTTCAAACTTCTCAACGTATATGCTAAATCAGATGAGTGCCCAAAACCATGCTGCTTATCGGATTCATAAGGATAATATTTGTAGTCTACCATATTGCTAGCCATTTTTTATTTATTCCTGCAAGGCATCTCATGTTAGCTTAAACCAAATCACAATAAACCAACGTAACTTAGCATAATTCAGTGAGGATATCTCATCTACAAGTTCAACCAATCAACGTAATACATGTATATACATAATCATGACGACTTATAGACTTATAACACATGGTATATCAATGCAAAGACAAAATTATAGTTAGAGTCCAGTCATCAATGCACGACCACATAAACTACACAACATGACCTCATGCAGACAACGTCAACCATACCAATGAAAACTCGACAATATGTAAGCACTTGACATGTATAACCAGTCATATGCTCATGACAACACATTTACAACAACACCATCAACCCTCCCATGATGGAATCATTGCCACCATGACTAAAACCATACATATGCAACAATTACATAGACCATAACATTAGAAACTCAGATACGACTGACATGAATACATGACGATGAGCGCAACTTCGCTCTGATACCACCTGTAATGTACACCTCCCCTCACATCTACCCAAATAACCAACCAACCATGGTAAACATGAGCTGAGGGAATTTAAGAGCAAACTCAACCTCCTTGGTGACTTTAAGGAAGTGGAATCGACGTGGAGAACCATAACATAGACTTCTTGCACCTACTAGAGGACCCCCAGAGACTATCCCACCCGTCAAGTTGACTTTTCCTAGGCCCCACTGACTTTTGTTGAAGAAAAACCATGGAAACTCCCTTGATATGGGCAAGGGTGTATCTGGGAGGCTCTGGACGTGCCCATAACATGGGAATGCATGCGTCCAGGGACTTAATTACCCAGAATTGTTCTTGCGTTCATAGGATTTAAGGAACTTTTTAATCCCAGAATCCCGAACACTGCCCAAAACTTCCTGTAGCTTTCAAAAATAATTAAACACATGAAAAAAATGCCAAATAACTAAAAATTGACTCCAGGACTAGGCCTGACCATCCCCAACCGGGACTGACATTCTTTCAAACACTTGGCATGAATGAAATCTACAGGTCTAAGATACAAGATAGAGCATGAATGAAATCCACAGGTCTAAGATACAAGATAGAGCATGAATGACTGAAAACTCTTAATAAACATTACAAGAAGGATCACCACCCTCTTCCTTGAACAAACATGACATCAATTAGGTATTGCATCCGTTATTTTAACAATTGCAAGTAAATACATGAAATAACCACGACATGAACCAGTCATTAAACCATGCTTATAACCAACATAAAACCATGGAAATAACAGTTAGATAACAACCATTAAAACCGAACATTAATAAGCACAAAAACAAGATAAATTAGCTTCCATTAAAAAAAGGCAAATATCGACCAGGTTTGGGACTTCCATGTACCACCTGTCCATAGACATGGCTAAACCAAATATCTCTTCAGCTAGTCACCCCCATGCTATATTCCAAGCATGAATGTGGGATCTCGTGGATAAACCAATCCATAATAACCAAGGGAATCCAAAGGTTAAACCACCTCCACCCCCACCATACCGTGATCACACTGAAACTAGTGCACTGATCACAAAACCAAATCAAACTTGGATTGCCATCTGAAATCCATCATTATCCTTGAGGAATTTTTCGTCTCCCTATCTCTCAGGCATTACTGCAATCCAATCCCTGATCACTAGGCCCTAAACCAATACACCACCCTCAGGCGTTACCATGTATTCCTCCAAAACTAGTCAAGGTATTCCTAGGCCTTTGGGAGTTTTCCTTGAGACCACCTTTGCCTCGCATTCCAAAATCCTTTCGGTAATTCCAAAGCTCAAAAGCGAGATCAAAATCCTAACACACCATGGTATCTAGAAAAAGGAAAGGAAAGGCTGAAAACCACTATCAAAACTCGACAAAACCATGCCACCAACGGCAAGAGAGCCAAATACCAGCATGCATAATCCATGCATGTCCAAAACAACTAGGAAATCACACATGAAATATGTTACCTGCAGGTATTCCTATTGAAGTTGCTAGATCTTGCTCTTCCTTGCTTGATATTTGTTTTCCTTTCCTTTCCTTGTCCTTCCTTTACCTGCTTTCCTATTTCTTGGCTCAATGCCGATTTCCTCCAAGAAAACTCAGTGTCCAAAAGTATGAGAGAGAGAGAATAATGAGAGAGCTCCAAAACATAACTGACAAAAAGCCATGAACTGATCCTTAGAAGCCTTTTTATCAATGAGGCCTCTATTTTCTTCTTTTTCCATTACTTTCCTTCATTTTCCTCCTCACTTTCAACTTGTGACCTTTTACCTTCCTTTTCTCCTATTTTCCTTTATTTTCATAAATAAATGAGCAATATATATATATATATATATATTTTCTCTCTGTTTAATGCCTTAGTCATTGCCTTTTCCAATTGTCCTTAGCCATAACCACATCTAGTGATGCCCACTAGGTCTTATTTTTGCCTTTATTAACTTTTATTACATGAGTTTTTAACCCGGGTCTGTTACAACCTTGATGCTATCCACAAATATCATATATGGGTTGTGATAAAATATGTAGAAATTCCAGACTTGGAGTGAGGAAAAAGTAAGCCAAGAGTGTAAAAATATACTTGGGACAAGAGATATTGGTTGTTTTTGTTGTCACAATGAAAATAACATGCAATGACAACTCAACAATTTTAAATTACAAGCTTAATTGATAAATAACTAAGAACTTAGCATAAACATATAAAAGAGGGGGGTGAATTCCCATTGGATTTCAACAATAAAATATCCTAGTTGAAGATAAACACAATCAAACACTTAGGAGATGAGATTTGTTGCTAGATATGTGCTTATTTTTTTTTATAAATGAAATATATGCAAGAAGAGGGTTAAAATACACATTTAAGCACCAACCCTATCTTTATGATTTCACAAAATCTGATTTTTAATGTTGTAATTTAACTTTAAAGTCTAAAAAACACCTTAAATCAACCAAAAAAATGTTAGAACGAGTCTTAATCCACAACAAGGATGGGAATTTTTTCCATCTTAGAGTTAGAGATGATCAATTAGGCATAAATCCTTGCCCAAAAATGTCTAGAATATAATATAAAATGTTAGATTTCTCTAGACAATGAATAATTTTATTTTTATTTGTCGTATTTATAGATTTACAAGACAAGGAAGAAAATAAATATTTGATTTTAAGGTTTTTATAGGTGGTTGTTGGGAGTAGACTTGGGGCCTTATCTCTACTTATGGCTAGTGGGATCAATAATAATGCACTTATAAGATTTAGTTATCTTAAGCTATTGGATTAGAATGGGAGGCTAGAACCTTGGGGAAAAAATATTATCTTGTCTAATTTAGACAAGACATGAAAACCAAGGCCCTATAAGGAGGGTTTACTCAAGAGAAAGTATTTACCAACAATATCAACTATGGATTTGATAAAATATTGAAATCCCTTACCAAGGATATAATACAAATCAAGACAAGATATTGAGTTTTTACCAAGCCAACGAAGGAGAATGGAAGAGCTAGAAACACAAGATACCCTCCTTCGAAACGATAATTCTTACCATTCAAAGGATCAATCTTGCTAGAAATGTATAAGTCTTGAACATTCCCAATAACATCTTTGATGAAGGAAGAGAGAGACATCTTGAAATAATTACACCAAAGTCTCCAAAAGAAAACTTCTATTAATAGCTTGTCGACATCATATCCACTAACAATCACAATATAGGATGAGAGGAGGGCCTTTATTTATAGATGAGACTCCCAACTCCTTCCAATTATTTATTCCCTAAATCTATCTTAAGGAAATGAAATAATAATTATTTTTCATCGAAACAAGTAAGGAAACAAATTCAAAAACAACTAAATGATGCCACATATGCATAAAACCCTCATTGAGAGAGGTGACATTGTTCTTAGAAGAGGAGAACTAGCCATGTAAGCTCAAAATTCCCTTGAAATATTTTTATATGCCTCAAATAATAACAAGGAAGCACCCTAGTCCACTTTTAACCCAATGTATAGCTCCTTTAGGTGGAACGACCTCATGAAAATGGCTTAACAAGTGGACAACTCCACTTCATGTGGTGAATAGTGTTCATAACACATCTTCAAGCCATGTCCATGTCATCAAAGCGGCTTTAAGTGAGTGTCACGTCATCTCTTTTTTAGGTCCCTATATTACTAGTATAGTACCTTATTTTTGTTAGTGTAACCCATTTATTGTTATTATTGTACCCTTGTAACCCCCATTTTGTTATTATTGTGCCCTTAAATTATTATTGTTAGGTCGACTAGGATTACATTGTGGCCCACTAGGATTACATTATGGCCACATGGACTCCTATATATAGAAAGGAGGTTTTGTAAATTGTATCATCCAAGAATTGTTCATTTATTTAATGTATTGGAGGTTTCCCCCTCGAAGTGGCTTATTTCTAAGGCGTTGATATCTCTTTTCTTCTATTTTTGGAGCTGGTTACACAACATTTGGTATCAGAGCTTTGGATTCTAGGGTTTCGCTGCTCCAAACAGGTCATCGTGGCATTTTCGCTATAACTTTTTTTCTACAGAGTTTCAGAAGCTGAAATTTTTAGGGTGCGAAGCCGAAATCCTGAGGAAGCTTGTCTAAAAATTTCAGACCTTGGTTCGCAATATTTGCGGAGATATCGTCTGTGGAAGTCAGGTTTTTTTTCAGGCTCATAAACAGGTCATCGTGGCATTTGCGCTATAAAATTTTTTGTACGAAGGTTCAGAGTCTGAAATTCATATGGTGCGAAGCTGAAATCCTGAGGAAATTCGTCAAAAAATTTCAGAACTTGGTTCGCAATATTTTTGGAGATATGATCTGTGGAAGGTAGTGTTTTTTCAGGCTCCTGAATTTCATCTCAAAGAGGTGATCGTGGGAAAAGTTCAATAAATCTCTCTCTGGGCATCGGATTGGAGTGCCGTAAAAATTGGTCACAAGTACACATCCTGTAGTTTCTTGGCTATCAATTTCAGAGACAAAGGACGAAACAGTGACACGTGGAAAGTCGTACAAGTTCGCACTACTGAACCAGTCTATAATTAGGTCATTGTGGGAGATTGGACACAACTTTGTCTTGGAGAATCCAAATTAGGTCAGACCTGTGGCATTCAAAAGATAATTCAGAGGGCTAAGTTGATACTGAAATTTATATATTTAAGTGCTTCAATCACAGAGATAATCCAATTTCAATATCGAGCTCCTCAAAAGCAAGAAAAAGGTGTGTATTTTTTTCCAAATTGCATAAGTCTTGTTTGAATAATCAAGTTAAATTGATCCCAAGGGAATATTTTAGAATATATATCAGTATTGGATTCTAAAATGGCCCCTAAAAAGAATTCAACACCCATTAAGCCTTTAGAAGTCTCTACTATGACTCATGAATATGAAGAATGGCAACATGACATATCAAAATTACAAGAGCAAATGCAACAAATTTCGCTCTCGCAAAGAACAACAGAAAATGAAATGGAAGTTTTGAAGAAAGGCGTGGAAACTAAGATGGATGGTTTGAAGAAAGGCGTGGAAGCTAAGATGAATGGTTTGGAAGCTAAGATGGATGACATGGAAGTGGGCATGGAAGCTAAGATGGATGACATGAAAGACAACATGGAAAACATGAAGAATGATCTAAAAGCATACATGGAAGGCTTGATGACAAGTTTAAAACCAGAAATGATTCCTAATGGCGAAAATATGGTAGAAGAACCTCATGATGAGAACAAAATAAATGTTAATCGTGATTTCATAAACTCTAATGTTGGCGGGAAGAACCACCATATTCCAAAAATGGATATGAGGAAGTTTGATGGAAAGGATCCTGTAACATGGATACTAGAGATGGAGCAATATTTTGATCTCCATAACGTGCAAAACACACAAAAGGTACGCATTGCAACTTTACATTTAGAACAAAATACATTTGTATGGTATCGATAGCTTTGCTCCCGTAAAAAAATTGTCACTTGGTCAATTTTTACGGAGGAAATGATAGCACATTATGAGGATACAAAGAGCAACACCTTCTTTAGCCAATTGATAAATCTCAAACAAAGGGTTTAGTGGGGCAGCACATTGAGGACTTCCAAAAATTGAATATAAGGGTAACTAATATTCCAGAGGAACACAGGATTGATCTCTTCTTAGGTACTCTAAAGGATAACATCCAACATGAAGTTCGTGTTTTGGAACCTGATTCATTGGAGAAGGCATTCAGGTTGGCAAGAAAAGTTGAATGTAAAATTATAGCGACAAGGAAGCCTACCACTCAATTCTATAAAGAAGGAAGTGTTGCTACGCCTAGATTTCCACAACCTACAAGGTTGACACCACAACAATTGGAAGAAAAAAGAGCAAAAGGGCTTTGCTACAGTTGTGATAGCAAATACACTAAAGGTCATAAGTGTCCTGAGAAGAAATTATTTTACATAGATTGTGAAGAGGAAGAAGAAAATGAACAAGAAGAGGATATACACCAGGAACCAACCCTAGAAGAGGAAGAAATGAATCCGACCATATCGTGTAATGCACTGGCAGGAATTACCACTCCTCAAACTCTCAAGATACAAGGACAAATCAAGAAGAAAAGGTAATAGTGTTGATTGATTCAGGTAGCACCCATAATTTTATTCATTGTAAGGTAGCCAAGGAATTAAATTGTTTCCTATACCCAGCACCAGAATGTCAAGTGATGGTTGCAAATGGAGGAACTATAAATTGCTCTGGAAAATGCCATAATATCAAGCTAACCATGGAGGAATATGTATTGACTAGTCCAATGCTTTCCATTCCTATGGGAGGTGTTGATGTTGTACTAGGAGTACAATGGTTACAATCTTTGGGGACGGTAGCTTTTAAATTTCAAGAACTTTTCTTGAAATTTTTTTCAGAAGGAAAGGAAGTCGAATTACGGGGTATTGAAGGGAAGCCAGGAAGGATAATAAGCTCTAATGTCATGACAAAGCTTCTAAAGAAAGAACAACGAGGCATAATTGCACAATTATGCTCACTAGAAGTTCCGACATCAAAAACATCTATTTCTGCAGATCTCCAACAAGTCTTGGACAATCATTCCAAGGTGTTTGAAACTCCCAAAGGACTCCCACCGATTCGTGATCATGATCATGCTATTCATTTGATTCCAGGAAGTGTTCCTCCAAACATCAGGCCTTATAGATATCCTTACTTTTAAAAGAGCGAAATTGAACGTATGATTGCAGAAATGTTAGAGGCGGGTATAATTCAACCTAGTCAAAGTTCTTTCTCTGCTCCTGTAGTATTGGTACACAAGAAGGATGGATCGTGGCGAATGTGTCCGGATTATAGGGAGCTCAATAAGCTCACCATTAAAGATAAATTTCCCATTCCTGTGATTGATGAATTATTGGATGAATTACATGGAGCAATTTATTTTACCAAGTTGGATCTTCGTTCGGGATATCATCAAATTAGAATGAAGACTGAAGATATTCCAAAAATAGCATTTCGAACTCATGAGGGTCATTATGAATTTTTGGTCATGCCTTTTGGCCTTACCAATGCACCTTCTACATTTCAAAGGTTGATGAATTCCATTTTCAAACCCTTCCTTAGAAAATTTGTGCTAGTATTTTTTGATGATATACTAATCTACAGCAGGTCTTGGAAGGATCATGTTGAACATGTTGATAGGGTGCTCAAACTATTGCAGGAGAAACAATTATATGCAAAAACATCCAAATGTTTCTTTGGAGTACAAGAGGTGGAATATTTGGGTCATATTATATCTCACGAGGGTGTTAAAGTAGACCCTAACAAAATTAAAGCCATTAAGGAATGGAAAGTCCCCACGACCATAAAGCAGTTGCGAGGATTTCTCGGGTTAACATGGTATTATCGCAAGTTTGTTAAGAATTATGGGAGAATAGCAGCACCTCTAACAACATTATTGAAGAAAGATGTATTTTCATGGACTCCTGAAGCAACTAAGGCCTTTGAACATCTTAAAGAGGCAATGTGCCTAGCACCGGTCTTAGCTACGCCAGACTTCACAAAAACCTTTATTGTGGAATGTGATGCCTCGAGAAATGGAATTGGTGCAGTTTTAATGCAGGAAGGAAGACCCATTGCTTTTGAAAGTCGTCCAATCAAAGGAAAGTATTTACAAAAACCTATTTATGAGAAGGAAATGTTAGCAATATTGCATGCACTAAAGAAATGGCGAACTTACCTAATGGGGAGACACTTCAAGGTAAAAACTGATCATGATAGTCTTAAACACTTTTTGGAACAAAGACTATCTTCAGAAGAGCAGCAAAAATGGGTCACAAAGATGTTGGGTTATGACTTTGAAATAATCTACAAAAGAGGAAAGCTTAATGTTGTTGCAGATGCACTCTCAAGAAAGAATGAAGATGTGGAAGCGTTGCTTTGTGCCATTTCTATTATCCAACCGGATTGGATAACCGAAGCAAGAGATGAATGGAAGAAGGACAAAGATGTATGGACACTCATTCAAAAGTTGCAGCAAGATCCTAGTACATCTGATACATTTAGTTGGAAAAGTGATTCCTTATGGTACAAAGATCGCTTATATCTTTGTAAGAATTCCCAACTAAAACAAAATATTCTTCTGGAATTGCACACTTCTCCTTTAGGAGGACACTCGGAATTTTTAAAAACTTACCACAGGGTGAAGAAAGAATTTTTTTGGGATGGCCTTAAATCTGATATTCAAAAGTTTGTGGCGGAATGTTTGGTTTGCCAGCAGAATAAAGTGGAAACAATTAAGACCCCGGGACTTCTACAACCTTTATCCATTCCAAGTCAACGTTAGGAGGAGATTTCAATGGATTTTATCACAGGTTTACCTAAGTCCGAAGGAAAGAGTGTCATCATGGTGGTAGTTGATAGACTTACCAAGTATGCACACTTTTGTGCATTATCTCATCCATTTAAAGCAAGTACAATTGCTACTACATTTGTGGACAGAATTCAAAAGCTACATGGAAGCCCAAGGGTTATTGTGAGCGATAGAGATCCCATTTTTACGGGAAATTTTTGGACGGAGTTATTTTCTTCTTTGGGTACTCAATTAGCTCATAGCTCATCTTATCATCCTCAATCTGATGGTCAAACTGAGATAGTAAATAAATGTTTGGAAGGATATCTTCTTTGTTTTGTATCTGATAAACAAACATAATGGGTCAAGTGGTTACCTCTCGCTGAATGGTGGTATAACACTTCCTTCCATACTGCAGCAAAAATGACCCCATTTATGGAACTTTATGGATATCATCCACCATCCATCACATCATATTTAAGGGAAAATTCGAAGGTTCAAGCGGTGGAAGATCACATCGAGCATCAGCAAGAAGTTCTCCAACTCTTAAAGGATAACCTGAATTTGGCACAAAATCGAATGAAACAACAGGCAGATCAACATCGCAGCGAGAGAAGTTTTGATGTAGGAGATTAGGTATTTTTACGGCTACAACCATACAAACAAATGTCCCTCAAGCAAGCTAAGAAGGATAATAAATTATCGCCAAAGTACTATGGTCCTTACAAGGTGTTGCAAAAGATTGGTACTATGGCATACAAATTGGAGCTTCCTGCTTCTTCGCGAGTACATCCAGTTTTCCATGTTTCATGCTTAAAGAAGGTTATAGGTGAAAATCTTCCAGTTCAAACAATATTGCCAGAACTTGATGAGGAATGAAAAATGATATTGGAACCTGAAGCAGTCACGGAAACAAGAACTCAAAAATTACGGAATCGATCAATTTCAGAGTATCTCATCAAGTGGAAGAACTTACCCACTGAAGATTCTACATGGGAGGATGAGAATTTTATACAGAAGCACCCAGAGCTACTCAAGTGTTGAGGACAACACTTTTTTGAAGGAGAGGGGCATGTTAGGTCCCTATATTACTAGTATAGTACCTTATTGTTGTTAGTGTAACCCATTTATTGTTATTATTGTACCCTTGTAACCCCCATTTTGTTATTATTGTGCCCTTAAATTATTATTGTTAGGTCGGCTAGGATTACATTGTGGCCCACTAGGATTACATTATGGCCCCATGGACTCCTTTATATAGAAAGGAGGTTTTGTAAATTGTATCATCCAAGAATTGTTCATTTATGTAATGTATTGGAGGTTGCCCCCTCGAAGTGGCTTATTTCTAAGGCGTTCATATCTCTTTTCTTCTATTTTTGGAGCTGGTTACACAACACTCTTGAACATAAAAAGTCATTAAAGTGGCCCCTCAAAGTCATCACGTTCTCGAAACAACCCCCACAATTATCACAAAGCCCCCCCATGTAGGTTGGTCATCAAAACATGAAAAAATTGGACCATGCTCTTCATTATTCAACATGGTATGCATAAATGAATATTTTTTCATAAAATTAACTCAAAAGTGCCTCAAAGGGTGTGACTTGTGTCTTGTGATATATTCAATTGCCTTG
This sequence comes from Pinus albicaulis, assembly GCA_034641835.2. NCBI lineage: Eukaryota > Viridiplantae > Streptophyta > Pinopsida > Pinales > Pinaceae > Pinus > Pinus albicaulis. The sequence goes on along the minus strand of CM076569.1, from coordinate 163,875,672 downwards.
GGAAACATGAAATTAGACGACCGTGTATGAAATCACCTTCAAAATCTCATCATGAAACTATGGTACATATGTAAGGAAAGGGGTGAATAGGTGTGTTAAACCATAGGTATGTCAACCTTTACATTAAGAGGAACACCTTTACATAACATATAAAATAAGTGAGTGGATAGGGGCTCCCATAAATCATGTGTCCGAGTACATCCATCCCAAGATAATACCTACCCATGCACACCATAGATAGCATTACTTGAAGAAGCAGCAATAAAACCAAGCACCTTGAAATGGGGAATAGAAATACAGGCCATGAATAACCACCAAACGGGTCTAGGATACCAACTAGACAATTTTTTTTTACATCAATCATTCCATCAGGACCAAATACAATACATATATACATCATGATGAGCCCCAATATTGCAACAAGAATGTTGCAACTCCGAAGGTTACAACTTTAATTATCAACCCAGGGTTCGTACAAACTTAAGAGGTGGCAGTGTTGTATGCACAATAGGATAACATCTACTCAAGTTACTCTGAGGCAATGGAACAAACCAAGGTATACTGAGACCAATCTATCAACTGATTCTAAATTTGCAACAAAAAGAGATTGCATAAAAGGAAGTTCTAATCTACTTGCAGGAATGGAATTGTTAATCTATTTACAAAAATGGAAATGTTACTCTACTTTGCATAAATGTAAAGGATAACCTAATTTCATGAATTTAAATGCTATTCTACTTGCATAATGTAAACATTAATATACTTGCAGAATGTAAATGTTGCATCAAAGGAAAGACCTTGTCTATAAGAAATAACAATGCTTGAAATGGGAACCCTAGATTAGAAAGCATAAAACAAAGAAAGCAAACCTAATAAAAATTGCATAAAGTAAGAAGCATGAAATAAAGCTTCAATCATTGCATCCAAAATAGATTATATCTTAGTAACAGTGTCCATTAAATGCTTCATAAAGTGATCATGTAATTCATCATTGTTACATTCAATTTATGAAGTTGTTTACTAACCCTAATTGCATAAATGAATTGCAGCAGTGGAAAGGCAAGTCCTAAGTGGTCTCAAATATTCCTCAACCATGTTTTAACAACATAAGGGGAATTATTAAAGGCCATGAGGAAAAAATAAAGCTCCAAGGACAATTTTGGTAAAGTTTGGAGGGTTTCTTCATGTTGCTACAAGATTGAATCCGTGAGCATTATAAGGGATAAAAAAGAGGATTTGAAGGTCGGAAATTATAGTGAGAGGTAGAAAATTTTTGTATGAGGTCCTTTCCAAGCTTAGTACCCTTCGGAGCCCATCTTGCACAAGGAAAAATGCACACTGTGGCCTTCAACAAACCAAAAATGGACTGTCTGCGAACAATGTTTTTGAAGAAGTTGTTGAGGGAGGAAGGAAGGAGTTGATGGTATGGTGAGGAGTGTAAATGAAAATGATAATGCTATACCCTGCAATCCAACAGTAGGACATGCACACCATGAAAGTCACTCAATATTTCCAAACAAATAACACATGCTGACAACACAAGTTGCAAAAAATTTAAATAACAGGGAAAGGATGAGTTGAAATTTATTCAATTTCTTATTATTTCATTAAAAGAAAAATATATCTTGTAGTCTGCACAAGACCTACAACCACAAGATATTATGCTTCCTATGCTTGAAATAAACTACTAAAAAAACTAACAATTTTAAATAACAGAGATGTAAAAAGAAGGCTAATTAGAGATCTAACTATTGCAGAAGGAGAATAAATATATCTTTTTGGCTTTCCAACACAATATTTCCAACCACACTTCTCACAAGAGAGGTGGCCAACATACCTGCAAAAGCAATTTTTTCATAATTAATTTTTTTTAGAAAGGAAAAGGACATATTGCTAGCTAGATAGAGGAAAGAAAATGCATGAATAATATACACAAATGAGGGAGACTAGAGCCTATGGGTTGTGTCCTAACTCAAGGGGACACAACCCTCTAAATAAAACTCATATTTGAGTAACAAAAGGCTTCTCATTAAATAAAACAATGCTCAAGTACATGATGAAAGAAATGAAAATGACAAGTACAAGCTCCTAGTCCTTAGTAGTCTCTATCTTCCCAAAAATTTCAAATCCTATTGAGCCCTTGGGCTTCCTTATTTATGCCAAAATGACTAAGGGGAAGCGCCATTGGAACGAGGGTTGCTTCCCTCCAAAATCACTAAAAAGGTGGATCTAGCTCCCTGAGATCCTCACAATATTTGAGTGCATCAACTGTTAGTAGATCCGCAAACTATGGGTAAGTAAATACGGGGAGAGAGTTGATTTGTAGGTGAGTAAATGTAGGGGACAATCCTTCTACATCTTCTCCAATTACCTCCAATGTATTTATGCACAATAAATGCAGTTTTTTCTTGCACATTAATCATGTTATGCCACAATATATGATAAACATCCTTAGTATTCATAATAAACACATTATAGTAAAAAATATGTTATAAAATGCGAGGAAAGAGGTAAATATATGTTAAAGGATGGCCAAAAGGGCCTTGTTATGTACCTATTAATTAGGCCCATCACCCCTAGTCTATTGAAGGTGTTTCTCACCCTTTGAGAAACTCAACCACTTAATTCCATCTCATGCATAACCCTGGTGGCTGTTGTAACATCCCAAGGTATTTATGAAGTAGCACCCTCTAGAGGGTGGAACCCAACATTTTTCTCTATCTCTGCCCACTCTTGATTGTATCCCATTTACTATTTTATTTCTCGTAGCCCTAGCAACAAAGGAGGTATAAGCTTAAGATCAATCCAATTTATCTTTAGCCTTTGAATTATTCTCTTATACAAGGGTGTCTTCTCCAAGGCATTCCTCAATCTCTATGGAGAGTGATACTCTCGGATTTTTAAGTTATGGAGTAAAGAGTGACATATCCTCTAACAAGTATGTAATCCCTCAGTCCCTAGTAGTCTGAAAATGTATTCAAAGTGCAAGATGACTTTCTCATGCTTCTCTATGTAGTGTGGTGCCAATTTTGGATCCTTAGAGATGAGTCTATGGTTGTTGATAACAAGGTGAGGGGCCCTCAGCTCTTCTCTGACCCATAAGGGATTATTAGTTTCTCTAGATACGACCCTTTTTTCCTGGTTAGTGAAGAGGCCAATACCTTCAATTTTACATCCCCCATCCTAGAATTTGGACCCGTAATTTCATATCAGTCAAGATGAGGTTTTATATGTAGATTTATGTCATCTTAGCTTTGTTATTGTTATGGAAGTAAATCCTCTTTGCGGAAAGAGACGATCCTTCTAGCCCTAGAGTGGGTCTAGTAAAAAAAGGACAAAATAGAGTGTAGGTTCCTAATTACTGAATGAAATAGATGAGGTAGATTGACCTACCTGGAGTCCAATGATGTCGTTGTGGCTGTTGTAGTGGTGGCCTCTTGATTCCAGTCTCAACAAGTCATGATTCTTTCGTAGTGATACTTGGATACCTGCACAAGATCAACAAAAAAGAACAACAGATGAAGCAACAATCTCATTCATAATTACTAACCAACCAAGGAGGGCTAAGCATGTTGCATCAATAAAATACATAAACATGACATGGGAACTAGACAATAGTTATACATATTTATTAATAGAAGAAAGAATTACAACCAAGCCTTGATGTCGCAACCTCCTTTAGCGGGGTTAAAATGAAGCATGTCTCAATGATTGTCAGGGAATTAAGACGGGGTAAAGGCACAAGCCTAAGCTCTCTCAATGAGGGACTCTTCCATTTTATCTTGAATAGAAATATCTCCAGCGTTTCTGATACAATATCTTCAGTTCAACTAGCTTTATCAATGGAGGATGGCTATATTTATAGAGGGAAAGGAGGAGGTTGGGATCCCTACTATAGTGGTAAGGAGGCCTTATCCTTTGGGAAGTTTCCCCAAAAGGTGGAAACAAGAGGCCAAAGGAGGAAGGCCGTGGTTATTCAGTCGAACCACTCCCTATGACTCATCCATGAGGTTGTTGTGATCGAAACTTTGCCTCTATTTTTAAAAAAAATTCCATAAACAGATTGGCGCGGGTGGCTAACTGAGACAGAGCGCCAGCTGGTGCACGGGCCAATGTTAATCTACCTCATTGGTGCGAGGGCATAATAGGCTACCAACGCCAAGACAAAAACAAGTGTTTTTGGTGGTCTGTTCAGGAAATGGTCAACAGAAGGAATGTTGTCCCCATGGCAAGGGATGCAATGATGGTATTTGCAAGGCATGACACTTTATTTTGATCACATAAATGAGCCTTCAATGTGTGGGATGGGGATTGAAGGGATAGTGACAAAATGTTGTGTAATAGATGCCCCCTAAAGCATGAGGTCCGAGAGAGGAAGGGGTGAAATGCTTTACGAGAACGCGTTCGAACCAAATACCGCCGTCGGAAGACCTGCAATGACAAATTCAACTAATATATCTGAGACATGAAATGTGGTATGGGCGTAGCCATCCATAATAGATTACATATAAACTGAGATTCGAGGTATGGATGCAGCCATTCAGCAGTAAGGATCAAAAAATAGACTCAGGTATGGTTGCAGCCATCCAATCAAAATAGTCATGTAATAAATTCATGATAAATCATAATATCCCGCAGCTTGGATCTTATCAGACAAAACCCAGGGTCTTGCATTCCATCTCGACCCGAACAAGTACAAATTCAAGCATGCGAATATGTGATATGAAGTCGAACATGCAAGAAAGTCACTTGATTACCAGCCAATGATGAAAGCTGTTAACAAGTGCGAGAGGAACCACCAATAATGACAATGGCTCTTAAGGTACAACAGGTACAATCCACAGAATGTGAATAGTGAGCTGACGTTGAACACCCGCAGAATCACTCGATTGAAGGCTAATGATGTGGACTTATCGTCGAATGCGAAGAACCTGCCATTGAGGCATGCAAGCTCCAAGGTACCGGTAGGGAGTCTCTAGACCAACTTCCTGGATAATGAGCCGAGGTCGACAGGAAGTGACCTGGTTGAAGTAGGGCCATAATGTATCCCACATCATCAACACGAGACAGAGGAACATAATGATAGTGAATCAGGACCAACAGAGAATCAAAGGGAGGTTGAAAATTGTAAAGGAAAACTTCTCTTGAACATATCAGCGACACGACTCTGGATTTGGCAGTATTTGACATAAAGGGATCTGAGGTCATGGTGACGTGGCAAAGAGCAGATGAGAGGTCAAAAAAGATTACCCAAACCCATGGAGGAAAAATATGACGAAATGAGATGTCCCCAACACGACACAAATGCAGACGAGTGTCATGTTCAAGAGTGACATACTGCCAACACAACTAAAATCTGGTTCAATTTTCCCCCACCATTTCTAGCGAGTACCCCAATTATTTTTGAAAACAAGCTTGAAGGGGATAACATATGCTTGTGATGTAAGTTTTTCCTTCGGACAAACCCAACCTAGTACATTTTATGAGCCCTAAGAAGGAGGAACTCGGTGAACGTCATGGTGACGATGTCCGATGTCATCAGGGTTTAACGAGTCTGACAAAGGAAGAACTCGACGTCTTTTCACGTTTAGAGAGTTTGAAAAGAACCAGAAAATAAAACTCCAGCTTGTCCCTTTTCGTAAGTAGTCTCTCAGATTTGAAAATGTAGAAAACAATAACTGAAAGAACCTCTTAGTCACAATAGGCTAAGGTATTCCTTTTTTGTAAATAATCTATCCCAGCTCGAAAAAGGAGTAAACGTATACTGGGTAGATATCGTTTCGCAACCATTTAACGAGTTCAAAATGAAAAGAGTCTCGAAAATATTTTCAGTTTTAGAGGGTCAGAAAAGAGCTAAAAGATGACTCCAGTAGTGACTTTTTCGTGTTTTTACCGAGTCCAAAAAATTATAAAATACAACTCATGACTTCATCACTATCACATTAAAGACCTGTCGTTGCACAAGAAACAAACATAAAACCCATTTCTCGAAATAAAATAATGTAATAATCGAAAAACATGTCTTAAACCCTAATTGGGGTTCTGAAAAGTTATAAAATGCCAAAAATTGTAAAAAATAATTACTTCACTTTTACCTCTTGTGGAGCAATAGTGACCCATTTTACCTTGTGATTTTGCGGCGACGATAGCAGGCAATCCAAAAGAACAATCTCAAATCCGTTTGTTTCAGGTAAGAGCCGACATCCTTCCCCATATTTTAAGCATTCTTTCTGTTCCTGCAACCTTCAGTTTTGATTTATGAGGGGGAAATTGTGAAAATTAGTGCACGGCGGTCGGCGCGGGTTTCAGGCACGGACTCGCGCCAACTGCCCAATTTTCTAAATTGGGGCGCGCCCATTGCCGCGACTGTTTTCAAAACAGTCGCGCCAACCATACAGACTTCTCAAAGAACTCCCAATGCAAGAAAGCAAGTCTAAATTTCATTAATTTTAGCTTTGGATTTGGCTAATAATGTCCATATGAACATATTTGCAGGTGAAAGAGTGACAAAATGGTGATAGAGTGGAAGGAAGGAGAACACAGTGAAGAGGAAGAGCTTGCCATGGGAAATGTGAGATGCATGGAAGCTCTCAGAGACTATGGACTGTAGAAGTTCTTCATGACACCGTGCCTCAGAGCTCAACCGAAGCTGCTGCAATAATTGATCAATATCTGGGACGAGGATCAGGAAAAATTCATTCTTTGAGATCAGGAGCTCGAGATTGATGTTTCTGATATTTATTTCATAACAGGACTGTCATGGAGGGGGGCAGCACCGATCTTGACTGGCACCCGACCCACTATGGAGAACATGGCCATGGTGATTGACAGTGTATGCCCGAGAGCACAGAAAGGATAAAAAAGCGGGAAGGTGGATATCCAAACTATCCTGGATTTAACACTAAGGGTATTGCTACACACGGTCACATGAGCTGCAGGAACACAAGCACCACACGAAGCAACAAAAACACAGTACTTCTTGCTGTAGACTGCTTGTCATCGACTATCTACAACTGGGCAGAGGCAGTAACAATCAGTATAAAACGTCAGCTAACAAAGTGCAGGAATACCAAAATGAAACAATTTGGTTATGGATCCATCCTAGTATCATTCATTCTAGAACGATTACCAATCTTTCAGCGTCAGGAGGTGATAGTCCCAACACCACTAGCACTGGAACCACGGATGGCTCGATGGGCAGCTCTGATGCCAAGGTCAGTGGGTGGTCAACAGATGTCCTGGAGACCATAGTTTTTTGATTGGCTCCACCGACAGTTGATTGTCGTGGAGGACTGGCCCTATTCTGGCACATATTTCACTGGTGATCTGGACCTCCCACTCTTGGAAGGAGAGGATTGGGATGAAGCACTGGGTAAGACTCATTTTTAGTTTTACGAGTATTATGTTTTTTTTTGGTATGTATGTTCTGACAACTAATCCAAGAATTTGCAGATGTAGGCCCAGAAAGACCTGTAGGGATGTATCCGATAGTGAGGTGAATACCTCATGATTTTGATGTTTCCCCTCAAGGTGAGGATGAGGAAATCATGCACAACTTGGAGGGAATTTCCCGTGGGGTCCCAGACTATGCGCGATTCGACGCTGTTCCTCGTGCATATCAAAAACATAATGTAGGGGTGTCAAACCGAGTTCACCGCTTGCTGAGGTGGCTTGTTCGGGCAGTGACATGTTATCATGATCATCATGTCAGTTAGACACCTAGGCTTTTATTTCTGCATGTTGTTATGAGACATGGTGTCTTAGGATGTGACAGAAACACACATATTTTTTGAAATTTAAGGTGCACACTGATGCAAACATTTGATATATATATATATATATATATATATATATATTCCTGTTTGATATGAGTCTCTCATGTGATGATGATTTTATAGATTACGCAAATGTCTATCCAATACAATGTTAGCCAATGTATCAGTTAATGCATTCATTTGTCTAGGAATTTGTTGATATGTGATATAATCAAAATGTCTTTCCAACAAACAAAGACGTAAATATAGAATTAAAATGTGAGGGTTTCTAACTGAATAATGGCCATTAAGTTGAAGAACAACAAGCTGAGAGTCTAGATTTATAAGCAATGTCCTAATGCTGAGGGTAATCGCCTCGGTTAATAGTTCAATGACATCACTATATTCTGCGACATTGCTTGTAGTTCATCCTAGAAAAATACCTTGCAGGTATATCAACTCACCAGCATGATCATAAATCACCCAGGCTGCTGAAGACAAGTTCCGGGTACTGCGGGAGGCACCATCCGCGAAACCGACATAAGGGGTAATAGACATCTGCACAATAAGCAATGACCTAATAAGTAGGAAAACGCTAAAAAAACACACCAAGTGAAGAATGTACAAAAATGAAAAAAACACCTATGTACACAAAACATGCACGAATGAATCATGCATAATATTTTTTGAGATACAACCCATTTCTGGGCTGATCTAAAGGATGACCTTCGTAATCAATGAGCTCATAGGCCCCTTTCTTCAAAACATGTTTAACGATGTAAGGCCCATGCCACATGGGTTGAAATTTACTTGCCCCCAGCTTATCATGAGCTTGATCGTACAGGAGGACGAGGTCTCCTTCTTCAAAGGAGGGAGGGGAAACTTACTGGTAAAAATGGGTTTTGAATCGCTTTTTCTGTGCTTTGATGATCAAAGAAGCAAAGCGGCGAGTTTCATCTAGCCTCTCTAAGTAGAGAAGACACTCTTCTTCAGGTGAAGTGTTGGGTAATAATTCAACAACCAACTTGAGCGAAGGTATTTCACACTCAATTGGAAGGGTAGCTTCCAGATTGTAAACAAGCTGGAATGGAGTGAATCTGGTCGCATCCTTGACTGAGGTTCGGTATGCCCAGAGAGCCGAAAATAACATAAGATGGAAATTGGATTTGTGGATCCCAATCGTACATTGAAGCATAGTGACTAAAACTTTGTTCACAGCTTCAACCTGGCCATTGACCTAAGGATAGTATGACGTTGATCTCTCGTGATGCGAGCCCAACCTGGAAGTCAACTCTGCCACCATATAATGCCGAAAATGGGAACCATGATTGGTAACAATTGCTTGAGGGACACCAAACCTAGAAATGATGTGATTGAATATGAACTAAGCGATTGTCTTACCGTCGGTGATAAGTGTAGGCATTTCTTCGGCCCATTTGGTGAAGTAGGCCACGGTTATGATAATATAGGCATGCCCCCCTGCCAAGTGAGGGTTACACATCATAAAATCGATGCCCCAGTTCGCAAAGGGACCACGGTAATGACGGGGTGCAGATGTGTAGGCGGCGCGTGCATCTTGCGCTGATAGATCTAGAAATCATGACATTTACAAATAACAACAATGCAATCCTTGAATATAGAGGGCCAGAAATACCCAACACGAAAAATATTTTTTGCAGTGGCATAACCAGACATGTGAACGCCACAGGCGCCACTGTGGCAATCATTTAGAACTTTCTCAGCCTCCTCGAGGGTCAAACACCGACGAAGAATGGAATCTAATCCAACATGGTAGAGTGTATCTCTGAGTATACAATAAGGTTGTGACTGATGACAGATGTGTTGGCGAGCATCCTTCGTCAACTCAGATATGAAAGTAGAAGTCTGAAGATATACGATGATATCACCGTACCAAGGATCGAGCGTGGAGATTATAAAAAGTATATCATCTGGAATGCGTTCTTCAGAACCAGACGGAGCGGAGTCAGAGGGAAGGGAGTAGATTAAATCAACAAATACGAGTGATTTCTTGGACTTGGACGTAGAAAATACCAAATCTAACTCTTGGAGGATGAAAATCCACTTGGAGTATTTGCCTCCCAGCAATTTTCAAGAAAATATATAGGTCATGGGGTTGCATTCTGAAATCACAGTCATAGTACGCAATAGAATATAATGACGAAAATGTTGAACTGCTTGAACTGCAGCTAACGCTAACTTCTCTACATGAGCATACGTCTTTCGGTATCGAGAAGGTTACGAGAGAGGTAATAAATAAAATGCCCGTCACCGTCATCATCGTCTTGAACCAAAATCATGGCAATTGTGCTGAAAGCGACAGCTAAATAGAGGGAAAAATCAAGATGATAGTTTGGAGGGTGCAACAGAGGAGTGTTGACAAGCAATGTTTTTAATGTTTCAAAAGAATTCTGAGCAATCTCATCCCAAAGGAATGGGACACCCTGCTTTAATAACCACGTAAATCCTTTAGCTACTTCGGCATAGTTAGGTATAAAACGACATAAAAAATTAGCCTTCCCTTGTAGACTCTACAGCTGATGTAGTGAATATGGGGAGGGGAGATTAATAATAGCCTTGACTTTGAGTGGATCTAGGCGAATCTCGTCTTTGGACACGATAAACCCTAAAATTCTATCGAAATCAACATAGAAGACGCATTTGTGCGGATTGAGATGGATGTTGTAGCATCAACAACGAAGAAAGATCTAACGAAGATGGTCAAGATGGTCCTTATGCTTAGGTGAATGAGCCAGAAAGTCATCCATATAAGGTTGAACGATATGTTTAATAGCATGAAAAGCGTATGACATCACTCGTTAAAATGTGGCCCCATCATTCTTCAAGCCAAAAGGAAGTTTCTTATACGCGAAAGTACCCCAAGGACAGATGAAAGCGGTCTTATGTTGATCATTCAGGAGAATGTTAATCTAGTTATAACTAGAAAAGCTGTCCATTAGGGAAAATATCTCACTCCCAGCACAGTCATCAATGATCTGATCAATAAAGGGAGTAGGATAATTATCCTTGGGACAGGCCCGATTGATGTCACGATAATCAAAATAGACTCAAATAGTACCCTGTTTATTATCTACAGGGACAATGTTGGACACCCATTCTATCAAGGGAATCGAGTAGATAAAACTAGCATTGAGAAGTTTTTCAACTTCACGTTTAATGGCAGCAACTTTCCGTGGGTGGATAGGACGAAGGCGCTGACGAACATGCTTCGAACTAGGGTAGGTAGGAATTTCATGCACCACGATACTGGGATCAATGCCAGGCATTTCTTCGTAGGACCATGCAAAGACATCACGAAACTCATGGAAAAGACTAGTATAAACCTGAACTTCATCCGAAGAACAGGTAACCCCAAGATGGATGTTCTCAACAATTCCTGGTTTGATGGAAATGCCAATAGGCATTTTTTGCGTAATGTTACTTAGATTACCCTCCGTAAAAACTTCATGTGTCGGAATAGGAGTTTGAAGTGGAGGAGAAGGAACCTGAGATGCAAACCGCTCAAGACACGTAGACATGGCCCCGAGGCCAGGCATGAATGAGAAACAATGATGACCATCATCCCACAGTAAATCCTTGAGAGACATAGTTTCCACGATGGCTTCATCGGAAGGAAATATATCACGTAAGGGATTGGATGAATCCAAATCCCCGAGCCAAGGGGATTGAGAATAAGCATCGAGAGACATACTCAAAGGAGCATGATTAGAAGGAGGAGGATCTGTAGCCGTGATGAGCTCACAATAGTCAATCTCGATCAGACTCAACAACATCGAATTTCTGAAAGACTCGATTTTTTCAGGCGAAGGGATGATCTATGGGTCATCGGACCGAGAGATCATATTGATCAATCCCACCAATCGCAGATAACAAAGCTTTCCATTGAGACGGACAACTATGAAGTAATTTTAGAGCAGACATGGTAGATGGCGTCGGAGCCAAATATTCAACAATACTGTAATATTGAGTGGCACGGGCATTGGGATTATAAGAAGACTTGCGGAGTACACCTTTGGAAGGTGGCCGTACAACGGACTTAGTACTAGGCCTTTCAATCTGAAGAGGGCCAAAGGCAGGCAGAGGAGGAGGACCATCAACGATCTCTTTCCCAGCTGCCTGACGCAATTCGGTATAATCTTTCGATCGAGTGGCAATAGAAACAGATGCAAAACCGTTCATCATGAACACCTGAGAGCCAAATGGGGTAGAGGACCGAGGTTGCTCTACCATCTGGGTCTGTTGAGATGGAAAAGGTTCTTTAAGAACAACTGTAGTTCCCTGAGTGCCTTTGAGAAATCTACTAACATCGGCCCATCGAGGACAATCCTTGGTGTAGTGCTCTTTGTTACAAATCAAACAAGGGTACTTCGACTTGCGCTGTGAACCATCATCAACATGAGATTTGGACGAATCTGGTTTTGGGTTATCGACTTTGGCCTTACCTTTACCCTTCTTTTTCCCCTTGGAAGTCTTGTCCACTGTATTGGCTTGAACGACATTGACTTCCGAGGTTTTACAAGGATTCAGAGTGGGCTAAGAAGCAGCATCATTGGAAGGATTAGACTCTTGCTTCCCAGGATTTGAAGGAGAATACTTTTGAGAAGTCTGAGACACGGAACCAATAATACCGTCGACGGATGGGGTCGCTGGTTCTTTAGAAGTTCCAGGTTGAGGGGCATCAAGCAAGATATCGTACAATGTGCTAGACTGAGAGTACACAAGATCAAGGTACTGGGCATGAGCAATGGCTTGTTCCTCGGTTACACATGCCCCCATAGCAATGTCTTTCGCAACCTGATTGACAAAGGAGGTAGTGAACCAATCAGTTAGAAGCTGATCAGGGATATCAAACTTGATCAAACGATTGTTATGAATATAATTCATAATGAATAGAATAAATACAAATAAATATAATTATTAATAGTCAAATAAGGATTATGTTAAGTAGTCATTAAGTTAGTGAAAAGGCATGTCTAAAAGACATGCCTAGTAATGAAAGGCCACCTGCGTAGGTATATAAGTAGGGCCTCATTGTAACATTTCTCATCACATATACATTTTTATATTAATAAATTATTATTACAAATACCTCTTGTGTATTTTACAATTAAAGTCAACAAGCCTACAGTTTTGTTGCTTCAACGACGACGATGTCTCCATTCATGAATATGATCTGAGATATGAGTAGCTCAGTCCTGTTTCAAGGATGTGAGGAGGTGTGTCCTAGTCTCATAATGAACCTGTAACTGAAAATTAGTAAGGAATGCCATGCTGAAGAGTTGAAGTCTTGAAAAATTCCATGAGATAGCTCAATGTACCACTTTGCAGCGGCACCAATAAGAGTCCGTTGGAAAAGATGGAGTCGAATGGAATCGTCAATCCAAGAGGTAGAGGAACACCACAAGTGGTAAGTCATAACATGCGCTTGGGGGTCTTCTCCAGACTTGCCCTCAAATTTAGGACAATCACTAGGAATCTTATTCGGAACAAGAGGCCAATACAGGTTATGAAGAATTGGATTGTTTGTTAACTTCGACACATCAAGCATTTCCAACGTAGCGAGGAATGGTAATTGAGGGTTAAAAGGCATTGGAGGTCTCTGATAAGGACCCATGTTAACATTCCACCCAGCCTGTGAGAAATTTCCCCCCCATATGTTTTATCCCAAAGGATTCTGGCCATAGGGGTTATAAGTCTGATAATTCTGCTGATACTGGGGTTGAGGACCAGGATACTGATTCTGAGCATACCATTGAGGTCCATGTTGAGCAACGTAAGGATTTTGTTGCGAAATGTAAGCATGGACTTGAGGTTGATTATACACCAACTGAGATGGATTTTGAGGGTAAAAAGTGAAACCTTGAGGCGCACTGTATACTAGTTTATATTTACCTTGTGGGTAATAAGAGCCTGGGGGTTGAGTAGGTGGACCCTGCTGAGAAGGTTGAGCAGGCTGCTGAACAGGTGGACCTTGTTGAATTGGATAGATAGGCTGAACTGGATGCGGAGCAGGTTGAATAGGCTATTGAATAGGTTGAACCGGCTGCTAAGCTGGTAGAGCAGGCTACCCCTGCGAAACAGGTTGGCCTAGATATTGAAAGCCACCAGGTTGCCCTTATGGAAGAGGTTGGCCTGATGGAGGTGATGGGCTAGGTTGTCCTTGATGACCAGGTTGAATCGGAGCAAGACTGTAGGGTTTTTCTTGTTGCACAAAATTTTGGCCATACTGTACGTACGGTTGCTGCTGTTGTGTAATAGGTTGTCCCTCTAGCCCACCGGCAAAATATGACGTTCCTGGTTGAAAATGATTTGAAGGACTGGTGGGTTGTCCTTGTTGGATCGAAGGTTGCCCTTGCGGACCGTAAGGTTGTCCCTGAGGACCAAAGGATTTCCCCTGTTGAGCCAAAGTTTGTCCCTGTAAGGGTTGTCCTTGTAAGCCTGAGGGTTGTCCTTGTAGAAAAGGTCTTGAATGAGTGACGGTTTCATAAGGATCAACAGGAAATGAATAGACAGGGTTGCCGACAAAATCATAATGATTTGGAGGATTGACAGGCACTTGGGGTGGCTGAAAACCCTGAGATTTCTGTTGCTGAATAACCAACAAATACTCTTCAAAAGTAAGGCCGTCGGGAATCATAGGGACAGTCGAGGTCGTACTAGAAGCAAACAGGGATGCAGGAGATTGAGAATCCAGAGAAGGAGCATAACGTCGGTGAATGTCCAACATGTTCTCATCAAAAGCATAGGTAGAAACCATAGGCGTAGTGGTAGTTGCACTAGCAGGTGCAGTCTCCAGAGCACGAGTTTGTGATCTGCTCGAACCCTGATTGATAGGCCACGTAGGATTAAGTACGATAGACCTACGAGTGTGAAAATATTATGACGACTGTGTCATAACAACCAACGTAGACGAAGCTACACAGATTGTAGGTCATACTGGGACATATGTAAAATAACCCACGAACTCAGTGTCGAAGGTGACAGTCCCAACAAAGGGAGGACCGAACTCCTAGGGGGAGTTGATGTACTGGATTGTGATATGGATGCAACACCAGACATAATCTGACTCAAAGTCTGATAATCGGGTGGTAGTGACACCGATTGAGGAGAAGATTGAACATAAATATGCAGAAGATCTTCAGGGAAAAGTTGATATTCTCTTGTGGAAATAGGCATTCCTTCACTGTCAACAGGACTCGAAGAATCCGTATCTGATGAAGTCGTAAGATCGTCAAAAATACGACGAGGACTAGGGGGTATAGCCGCAGCTACAAATGGTGATCCCGAAGTTAGAGGAGGGAAATCTTCCTTGTCCCCAAAACCAGACCACACACCTAGAGGGGGCCAATTGAACTCAAATGGCTCTTCAGGAGGAGATCAAGTAGCGAGAGGTAAAAAAGTTGGGAGAATAGACTGCGAAAACTCAACAGACCTAGTGGATTGAGGGGTTTCATAAGAAACATCAGGAAATGAACTACCGCTAGGAGGCAGTGAAGAATATGATGAAACTGGTGGTTCTGCCACTGTGACTGTATTTCAAAACATAAAAGGAAAAAAGAGATAGCCAAAAGAAAAATTCAAGACCAAGGCCTAAGGAAAAACAAAAAAACAAGCCAAGTAACAAACTCTTAACGAGCATGTAATCGTGGGTAATTAATTTTATGACATTGAAACCAAACTTTGTTGTTTCATGTTTTAAGATTCGAGAAACAGACAAAAGATGACTCTAGTCACTGTCAATTTTAAACGAGCGTGAAAGGACAAGTGCTCGATGATCTCTTCTCTTTTTAAAGAGTCACGAAAATATCGAAATGACTACTCTGGTAATCTAAGAAATAGGGTGTACCAAGTTTTCGTGAACTGCCATATACACCTTGGTGATCAACTGAAAGAGAAATGACCAAGGACTTTCTGTACGTGCAGGTAGTCTCCCCGAATGTTGTGTTCGGTGTATCACGGTTACAGGGTGGCAGACTCGGATTCCTATGGATAAAGGATTTGAAATTGTATGGGTCTCCCTTTATATACTCGACGGTACGGGGAGCACAAATCCATACTAGCGCTGTCTAAAGCCAACAGGCGAACGAAGACTACTAGGTTTTAAGACGTCGGAACATGTCTCTAGCCTAGACCACTAAAATATTTGCGTTAGGTTCCAATGTTTCCTTAGGTTAATTCAATTGATTTTATATTTGATCTTGAATTATGTTTCAATTTTAAGGCCCTACCGAATGTCGATCTCAAATTTCCTAAATGCAAACTATATGCAAATGAACACCATTTTCCATTCAATGAATGCTAATTACAAGAAGGAGAGAGATCTTTCAAACAATAGCAATCAAATGAAACCAAACGAAGAAATCTGCTAATGCATCTAATTCAATCAAGAAAAAAATGAAAAATTCTTTCCTAGATAGTCAACTATTAGTTATGCAAAAGAACTTTCCTTTTTTCACGCAAACAAAAGAATGCAATTTTTTAATTTTTTTAATGAAATGAAGCACGCAATGCACTAATTACACGAAAAAACAAAACAAGCACTAGTTCGAGGATTGCGAATGTAAAAACCTAATTTGAATAATTCAAAGAAAGCAACACAAACACAAAAATGCACTCAAACCAATGGCACACTCTTCCAATAAAAGAAACGATCCAAACAAGCAATGTGATCTATGCTTGGAGCAACAAGAAGAACAATCAAACGAAACCCGAAATGATAATTCAATCAAAGTAAAAGCTCAAAGGATAAAAAATAACTAAAGGCAATTGATCAAGATATGTGACTGGCAAGAATAAAAAAGACTCAACTTTCAATCATAAGGCTCAATGAGCTAAGACACTCAGAAACCCTAAGGCCATAAACTGCACTGATAAGTAAACAGGTGTACAACTGAGAAGACTAATTCTATAACAGTCCAAACAATCTCAGCAGGACAATTGCAGATTAGAAAACCACCCAGAGGCAAGAACAACTGAACAAAAAACTCAAAAGAGTTGTTAAATCAAACCTTATAGGATTCAGTGCGACTGTAAGGCGCTAATCCGCGCCAAACAGGGGTTGGCACTAGTGCAACACAGGAAACATGCGCTAATCGGCGCGACTGTTCAATCCAAAAATGCATCAAGCGAGATATCTATGGGAGAATGGTAAATCTAATGAGCAGAGGTCAACCTTGACACTCTGGAGCTGAAAGAGGACTCTAATCAAGCAAGCAGACCAGAAAAGATAGATAAACAAGTAAATGACCGAAGTCGACTTGACAAGGAAAAAAAGACAAACTCACACTGATCCCCAGTATGGTCACCAATTTGTTATGGAAGTAAATCCTCTCTGTGGACAGAGATGATCCTTCTAGCCCTAGAGTGGGTCTAGTAACAAAAGGACAAACTAGAGTGTAGGTTCCTAATTACTGAATGAAATAGACGAGGTAGATCGACCTACCTGGAGTCCAATGTTGTTGTTGTGGCTGTTGTAGTGGTGGCCTCTCGATTCCCGTCTCGGCAAGTCACGATCCTTTCGTAGTGATACTTGGATACCTGAACAAGATCAACAACCAAGAGCAGCAGACAAAGCAACAATCTCATTCATAATTACTAACCAGTCAAGGAGGGTTAAGCATGTTGCATCAATAAAATACATTAACACGACATGGGAACCAGACAATAGTTATACATATTTATTAATAGAGTAAAGAGTTACAACGAAGCCTTGACGTCGCAGCCTCCTTCAGCGGGGTTTAGATGAAGTGCGTCTCAATGATTGTCAGGGAATTTGGACAAGGTAAAGGCACAAGCCTAAACTCTCTCAATGAGGGACTCTTCCGTTCTATCTTGAATAGAAATCTCTCCAGCGTTTCTGCTACAATATCTTCAGTTCATATAGCTTCATCAATGGAGGATGGCTATATTTATAGAGGGAAAGGAGGAGGTTGGGATCCCTACTATGGTGGTAAGGAGGCCTTATCCTTTGGGAGGTTTCCCCAAAAGGTGGAAACAAGATGCCAAAGGAGGAAGGCCATGGTTATTCAATCGAACCACTCCTTATGACTCATCCACGAGGTTGTTCTAATCGAAAATTCGCCTCTATTTTTAAAAAAAATTTCCATTAACAGATTGGTGCAAGTGGCTAACTGAGACAGAGCACCAGCTGGCGCGGGGGCCAGTGTTAATCTGCCTCATCGGCGCGAGGGCATAACGGGCTACCAACACCAAGGCAAAAACAGGTGTTTTTGGTGGTCTTTTCAGGAAATGGTCAACAAAAGGAATGTTGTCCTCATGGAAAGGGATGCAATGATGGTATTTTCAAGGCATGACACTTTATTTTGATCACAAAAATGAGCCTTCAATATGCGGGATGGGGATTGCAGGGACAGTGAAAAAATGCTGTGTAAAAGTTATCCACACTAGCATTATGAAAAAATTCAATGAATTGTTTGTATTTTTTGAAGGGTAGTGAACCATATTATGCTAGAGTTTTGATTTGAAACTGAAGCCACTACTCTTTGAGGAACATGGCATATGTTTTTTACGGATTTTAGCATTGGGTGACCTCCATAGACAAGCTTTCCATGGTGGAAAGTTTCCCTTCTTTCTCCTGTAACTGATATTTCAATTTCTTTCTCTCCTTTTGGAGTTGTTCCCTCATGGTTGGCTCTCTTAACCTCAAATAAGAATTCCCTTCACCTGTCCTCTTTATTTTCTCTTCCATCAAGCCCACATCCACTACTCCCTTAGATTTTGCAATCTACATCCATCAATGGGTTCAACCTCTTTCTTTGTCTACCTCAAGGAGGGTTGGAAATTTAGTGGGTATTACCTATCCCTGATCATAAAATTTGTAGTAGGACCCAAGATCTAGCTAAGGATCAATATATTGTAGCTATTTTGGTCCTTCTCCTCCCTCCTAATGTTGTGCAACACTTTCTTGTAACATCTTCCCCTCTCCTTGTAGCACTACCCTACTTTCCTATAACATGGTTGTTTATTCTTGTAGTCGTCCTATCTTGGCTCCCATAGTGTTTGGCTTCCTTTGGGAGGTTTTGGGTTGCTTTCCTTTGGTTTTTAGGGAGGTCACCTCTTCAATTTTCTTCTTACCCTTCTCTAATTAATCCCCCTCTTGGTGACTAGCTGACCGCTTAATGGTGATGGGGGTAGTTATGGAAGGCTAAGGCTTCCCTTGTTTGAGTCCACTACTCCTTTTCCTTTTGAAATACAAAGTTACTTTCTTTGGATGCCTCACTTTGACCATGATAGGTGTACTTAGGTTTGCCAAGGTGGAAGGCACTTATTGTTTAGTGTTCCCCTCTGAAAGGCTTGATTTTTGTTCTTGTCTCCTCCTATTTTGAGGCATAGAAGGTTCTCCAATGGTTTCTACTTATGTTTCTAGTTTTTCCTCTTCCTCTTCTACTTCTCCTCCTCTTTCAATCCATTCTTTTTTAGTAGATACATCTTTAACTATCCCTTCAAGTTCCATTAATATCTTTCCATGTGTTTCCAGAAACGTTGCCTTATCCATATATACAAAATCTGACCATGACACAAGGGTTTTTATGTGATCCAGAGCATCCATGGAAAAGAGCCTTTTGAGCCCATGATGAGCAATGTACCGAAGTTTCTCTTCTATCACCCTTTAGGTCATTTCCACTATGGACTAAAGAAGGAAGTGGGGAATAATTAGTCTACTTGGGATAAACAATTTTTTCTGGAATCTTAGCTCATAATGTAGCCTAAAATTATAGGAATAAACAACACTGAGCCTCCCCTCACAGGTTTTTTATTTCAATATGTGATAGGCTACTTCATCCCATGGGTAGGGTAGTCCCTACCTTCTAACCACATTCTTATCTTCAATTGGTTTCTCTTCAGGGAGGGATAGGTTGTTTTTAGTTAATAATATGAATGGGAAGTAAATCAATAACGTGCGTGCTTAGCTGCCTGAGTCACTCCCCTGCTTCGCTCCTCACAACCTTGGCCTCCTTCCGCCACCATGTACCCTACGAAGTCTGCTCTGGGAGGGGTTTCTCCTCTCGATCATCTTCCCTCGGCTCAACACCCTTTAGATGAGGCCACCTCAACCTTTGCCTATCTCATTTATTCATTGGGACCTCCTCCATCTCGTCCGACAGTCTCTAAATTCGTAAAAAAGATTGAAGAAATTCCTAAAATTGTCTTACCTCCTTCTCTGCCCTGGTGAGAAACACTCTCATTATCAGAAATAGGTTTAGTGGGTCAGTTTACTGGCCTTTGGAACTCTCCAAAAATGGTGAAAAAATGGGTTGAGAGGAACTGGTCTCACTCAACCCATGGGAAAATATCCATCCGATTTTGTGGACGAGGTTTTTTCACCTTCCACGTCGAAACCAAATAGGAGAGAGATTTGATTTTTAGGAAATAACCTTACTTCATGGATACAAGGGGTCTCTATTTGAACAGGTGGATGCCAAACTTTGACCCTAAGTTGGATGTCCCAAGTGCAGTTCCAATCTAGGTTCACCTTCCTCATCTTCCTCTTCACTTATGGGGAGATGACTCAGTTAAAGCAATAAGAAATGCAATGCACAAGGATTTGTGTCGAAGTAGACTTAAGAAAAGGACTCCCTAAAGTGGTAAATATCAAGGTGGATAACTGGACACATATTCAACAACTGGAATACAAACATATCATGTTCGAATGTAAGGTATGTCACGAGTATGGTAATTTTTATAATATATTCCCAAAAAAAGAAGAACCAGAAGTAATATAAGTCCAACAAACAAAATGGGAACCGGTGAAAAAAAAGAAAATGGGGAATAAATCATCTACCCCCTCAATTCCTTCCTCATCTGCTCCCCTCCCCTCGAGCACTCGCCTTTCTCACTTATCTAATCCACTCTTTGACTCCAATCCCTTTATAACTCTCAATTTTCCTCCCGAACCTCCTTTAGCTTCCCTTGTCCCTCTCTTTGTTGATCCCTTTTCACCCCCCCTCCTCCTCCCCTCTCACTCTCTCCCCTCTTCCTCCTACCCCTTCCCTTACCCCTTCCATCCCTCTCACCCCCCCTCCCCCTTCCTTTGATATAATCCTTATGAGAAATTAGTCTAAAGAATCCCTCATATCTTCATACCTCTAAAAAAAACCCTGAAGAAAGACAAATAAGGAACTTAGGGATGAAGCAGTGGCAAAGGAAATGGCTATGGGTACACAAAAACCAATGGAATCCTTGAGAAAAGTTCAAGGAATAAGGATAAAAGTTAGCAACCTATCTGAGGGCAAGGTGCCTCTGCATCAAACCAAAGCAAGTAATGAATCTGGTCTCCTGGAATTGTATAGGCCTGGGGCACCTTTCAAAATTCAATGCAGGAAAATACATCATAAAAATGGAAAAACCTGATATATTTATGATCCAGGAGACTAAAACCAATGAACAAGAAATGAAAAAAATTATTCTAAAACTAAGGAACTATGATGGCTCAACTCTTTAGGCCACTAGGGCATCAGGAGGAATTTGCACAATGTGGAAGAATAAATGGGAACTGTAGAACCAACAAAAAGAACTACATTGGATAAAAAATGAATTAAGAAACAAAGCATTAGATACAAAAATATGTTTGTTCAATGTATACGCCCCAACTCACTACAGGGACAAAGAGATCTGCTAAAGATTCCTCAAAGAGAAACTTCTACTAAATCAAAATAAGAGGCTTATCGTAGGAGATTTAAACTTGAATCTGAATGTTGACGAGAAATTAGGGGGAACTTTTCATGCTGATCCATCTCGAGATTCCCTCAAAGACATTATAGAGTGTCAAAATTTGATGGATATTCCCCCAAATAATGGGAAATACACTTGGAACAATAAGAGAATATGGAACGGTAATTTATAAGAGAGTTTGGATCGAATTTTAATACAAGGAAACATCATAACAAAATTCAACTCTGTCTCATCCAAAATAATCCCTTAAACAACCTCTAACCATAATCCAGTGGCTATTAGTATTGGAACAATCGAAAACTTGGGACCTCTCCCATTTCGATATAACCCATTATGGAGTAGCAAAGAAGAAATAAATAAAATAATAACAACAACATGGAAGCAAAAAATCATGGGTTCGCCAAGCTATGTTTGGGAAACAATATTAAAAAGTGTCAAGAATAGTCTAAAAATATGGGCAATTTTTTTTTTTAAGGAACCACAAAAATAAAGGTTGAATTGTAGAGAGATGTAAAAATTTTAGGAGAAGATAGAAGGCAGGGAGGATACAAAAGAGAATCTACTAAAGGATAAAGAGCTCCACTGGGAAATCTATAGGAATAATACGAAAGAGGAGGAAGATTGGAGGCGCAAATCTATAAATTTATGGATTTAGGTGGGGGATAAAAACACCACCTTATTACATAACACAACAAATATGAGAAGAGTAATAAACCAGAGATATAAAATAAAAGGTGAAGGAGAGCCCTCTGAGATCAAAGGGCAAGAGGCTCTAAAAAATGAAGTTTTTAAACACTTCAAAAACTTATTAACAAATAAGATATAAAACCCAGGTAATGAAGGATTCACAAAGTTCATTCCAAAGAGGATAAAAGATGAAATAAACTCAGATATTTTGAAAGAAGTTGTAGAAAATAAGGTCACGGCAGCTGGATGGGACCTTCAACTCAATAAAGCTCCTGGACTGGATAGGTTTTCTATAGCTTTCTATCATTCCTTTTGGTCCATTATTAAAAAAAATCTATTAAGAAGTATTAGATATGCCTTCCATAAAAGTAAGTTGGGAGGATATAAAAATTCGACCTTCCTAGCTCTCACTCCAAAAGAAGCAAGGCCAACAACATTCAATCGCTTTCGGCCCATGTCACTATGCAATTCATCTTACAAAATCATCACCAAGATCCTTGCAAACCGCATCAAACCACTTCTTCCTAACTTAATATCAGAACACCAGGGGGTTTGTACTCAACAGGTAGATCGTGGACGACATTATGATCATTCAAGAGGCATTGCACTCAAGTTTAGCAAAAAAAGAGCAGGGCTTCATTCTAAGAATTGACATGGAAAATGCCTTCGGTAGAGTTTACTTGTATTTCTTAGCATATTTTCTAAACAAATTTGGCTTCTCCATCGAGTTCATAGAAATTATAAAGGCTTGTGTTGTCATTCCATGGATAGCCCCTCTTATCAATGGAAGACCCTGTGAATATTTTCGAAGCTCTTGGGGATTGAGACAAGGTTGCCTGTTGTCTCCCTTCCTTTATATATCAATGGTGGACTCGTTGAGTAGAAAACTTGAGTATTGTAGAAGAAAGCATACTCTAACAGGTCTCTCATTCATCATTGGCATCAAGAGTCATTATTCACAAATGACACTCTTTTAATGGGAGGCGCATCCTGTACAGTATGCCGAAGATTAAAAAAAGTGCTTGACAATAACATGGAAGTTTCAGGTTGTTTGCTCAATAACAACAAAAGTAGAATTTATGAATGGAATGCTCCACCTCGCACCCTCCAAAGAATATTGCAAATCCTTGATATTCCCCTCCAACCTCAATGGAACCACTTCCTATATTTGGGTCTGCCAATCTCAAAATAAATTCTGAGAGTAGAAATTTGGACTAACTATATAGAGAAAATAAAATAAAAATACAAGCTCGGGGAATGATTTGGATTAATATTGCTGGAAGTGTTATATTAATCAAATCGATCCTTGCAACTCTCCCCCTCTACCAATTTGCTACAATTATTGCTTTGGCAAGTGTGCACAAGCAATTGGAATTAATCACTCGAAGATTTCTATGGAAAGGAGGAAAAACAAAGACAAAAGATTTTAGCCTCATAATATGGGAACAAGTTACAACTCCCTATGAGAAAGGAGGATTCTCAATCAAGCTTTCGGGACTAGTGAACTTGGCCTTTGGTGCAAAATTAATATGGAGATTCATCACTGGAGACAACTGTTGGTGGAAGAAGGTTATGGAATCCAGATACTTCAATGCATCTTGAATCTCCCTTCTCTCAGAGAAAGTTCCAATAAGACCCAACACTCAAATTTGGACACTCATAAAAAAGGATATACCTCTCATCAATGATAATATCTCAAGACTGCCAGGTGATGGTCGAAATACAATATTTGGAATGTAAATAGAATGGGAATGCCTCCATTATCCAATTGCCAAGAAGTCGAAAGAATAAGGGGATGGATGATTTCAAAAGGGTTATGCACTTTGGAATCAATATCACAATGGGACCAGGAAGATAGAACATGGAAACAATGGAGAATCTAGGTCCCCCTTCAGGACCTTAACCATCAGTGGGATTCTCTCATTTCCCTCCTCAAAGTAGCAACACCTATCAAACAAGGAAATCAAGACTCTTTCATTTGGAACCCATCCGGAGGGGACTACACAGTGAAATCAGGATATCTAAAATTGCAAGAGTAGCAAGGTAACCTTGACTGGTATCCATGGAAATCAGTGTGTAAAATAGAAAGCCTCCCAAAAGTTAAAATTTTTATATGGACACTTTTAAAAAGGAAAATTCTCACAGTCGAAAACTGTAGGTCTTAACCCTGTAAAAAAATTATCTGCAAACGAATTCTTAAAAATAGAAAATAAACAATAGCGAGAGCATAAAACATAAAACAAATATACACAGATATTTTTCCCCTAGATCCCAAATCGGGACTACTACATTGATTTTTCATTATATTCTTTTTAGTGTTACAACACATATATATACATGTCAAAGCATTAATAAACCCCAATCCATTAACCCTGGATTAGAAGATAACCATAGTTTCTTTGACCGGATCTACAAAGTACCAGGGGCCAAAAACCATCATGCCCCAAAACCATGTGCAAACCCATGCACAAAACCATAGGCAGGTCCGCCTAACTAAAATAGGGTCCAATTTTTATTTTATTTTTCTCGGGGCGCTATCCCTGACCCCGTGCAGGGGATACCCACCCCTTGCGAACCCCTAGACAGGGGGGGTTGCTGCCCTTGACGCAACAAATATGGAGGATCTATCGCCCCCCCGCCCCCCACACGTGTGACTATTCGTGGAAAGAATATAACACACCCAAAAAAAACCTCAAGAAAAAAAGTCATATTGGGCCTTCCTGATGTCCTATGTGCCTCAATTCAAAAGAAAAAATTCAACACCTCTTGAATGAAAATTTGCAAGAGATTGTTGGAATCTCCTTTTGAGCCCATTGGCAACAAAAGTGAATATATTTCTTCCCATCATTGATTTCTATGTAGCATGGAAAAATAGGTACCCTTACTCTCTTAAAATTAAGAGCACCATCAAAAGATTATGGATAAGCCTTCTCTCATTCCTCTATTGGCAAATTTTCCTTGCAAGGAACAACCAAATCTTCAAGAACACTAAACCATAAGTTAGAAGGGTGCTCTAAAAAACATGGGGGCTAGATACATAGTTACTAACATCTAAAGAAACAAGGAAAACAAACTTCAACCAACTACGACAGGAAGAAAGAACATGGATCAACTATGCGGACATCAGGCCAAAGTGTCCAAACTTGCCCCTACAAAAAGAGGTCAAACAAAATTGGAAAATTCGATTGAAGGAGGAATAATTCATATTATGGATGAACTCAATCAAAATACCATGTCTCTTCTTTGATGGAGCATCAAAATATAACCTAGAGAAAGGGGCAGGGGGCATTATCTATGACCAAGACAAGCAAACCACCAACTCCTTTGAGTGGGTATTGGGCACAGTTTCAAACAATAAGACAAAAGCATATGGGTTCCTTCCGGGAGAAAAAATTCTAAAAAAAATGAAACTCAATGAATCTTGTAATTTGCGGTGATTCATCCATCCTCATACAGGCAATGGTTAAGAAGACCAAATTGAAAAATGCAATACTAAATCACATCATAAGCATGATCAGGCAACAGTTAAAATATTAGGGTCAAACCACGTTCTTGCATATCTTAAGTGAGAAAAAAAAAGGGAAGATACTCAAGCAAATAACGCAATGGCACGATATCCAGAAGAAGCATGGATTGAAAATGAAATTTTCTTTCTTCCAATACCATGACCTTTGGTCTATCCTTTCACCCCATGCTACATTTTCTCGTAACTAGGGTTGACTCACATTAAAAATTGCACCTCTCACTTCATGTTAGTTGCATTATCTTCTCCAAATCCTCCTCGCAGTAGCTCTCTTCTCCAAGCTTATTTATCTAAGCATGCGTATCTCTATGGGAGATCACCCTCCCCCTTCTTTTTCCTGTGACCCTATCTCGTCCCCCTCCAACCTTCAACTCCCTTCCCTCTCATCATTCTATTTAATCCAATCCCTCCCCTACATTTTCCTTCACTCCCTCCCATTTTTCTCCCTTCCCCTTCTCCTCAGTGCCTCCGAGCCATTGTCATCTTTTTTAGCCTTTTGCCCTATTTTCTTTCTCCCTGCGGGCCTTTGCTCCTTAATTTCTCTGCCCTGTTCCCCTGTGTTGCTTCTCCCACCTTCGCCTTCACTTGTCTTGTTGCATCTCTTACTCTCTCAGTATTTTTTTGCAGGTCTTCTCAAGCAATGTGGATATGGATCCATTGTAAAGATCAAATACACAATCATGTGTCCATTGCAGAGCTCAAAAATTCGTCATCGAACAAATCAGACATGTGTGCTTTTAGAGCAAATCAGAAGCTACTTACATTCTGCATTAGTTGGCAGAGATCAAGAGGGAACTCTTCACCAACAAATGTGCTCATCTGGAAATTACTATTATTTTTTTGCGGGATGCAACTACAAAAAATCCCGAGGAAGGCTCTAATTCACTTGATTGCAGAAGCAGACTCAGAGACAATGAGGAAAACAATGTCAATCAAGAAAGAATAAGAACCTCTTCAATTATGTCTCATCAACAATTTTGTGCAACTCGTAAGTCTCTAGTTTCTAGCTTATCTGTAGTTGTAATAGTATGATGTTGTTGCAGTAGGTTATAAAATTTTTCAAACTTGATGTAGTGGGAGAGCTTGGCGTTTTTGTTCTTGCTCGCACTTTCTTTTGGCCCGGTGCTATAATTTTTTAATGAGGAGCATAGCCTCCTCAATCCTCTTTTGGTATTAATATCATATAACTGATATATATATATATATATAACAATAATAATAATAATAATAATATTAAAAAATAATAATAATAATAATAATAGTAATAAATAAAAAAATAAAAATAGTTGTGATGGCTTATGAGTCTATCCTCCTTTCCCCACCAAGCTCCTCACTCCAATGAGGTTACCCTGCTAATGATTTATGCATTTAAATGGATGAGAAGCCCCCTTACGATGGTGGTGGCATTGTCTTCCCCTTGAGGTTGGAGGGATACTACAAATTCATGGGTAACTTCATCATCACACCCCTTGATTTTCTCAAAGAAATCCATCCACTGGTGGTTTGTGAATATTTCCTTAGCAAGAGCATGCTAGTGGATTCTTGTTGAGTATGTG
The DNA here is from genome assembly GCA_034641835.2 of Pinus albicaulis. Taxonomy (NCBI): domain Eukaryota; kingdom Viridiplantae; phylum Streptophyta; class Pinopsida; order Pinales; family Pinaceae; genus Pinus; species Pinus albicaulis. Next base: position 163,848,421 of record CM076569.1, on the reverse strand, counting down.
GGATCCATTCTATTGAAGCCTTCTCCCATGATCCCTAATGTAGCTCTTTCACAATTTTCTAAAAGGAATTTTACTGTTAATTCTCATTTTTTGAGTAGCCTAGGGTTTCAGAGTAGAAATTATAGGAATGGTTCTCCTTTTGCCAACCATAGGAAGAAAAATTGTATGCCAAATTTAAAATAAATTCATCCTCCTACTACCATGCTTATCTTATAGGAAAAATCTATTTTTGTTTTTTTTGTTTTTACCTTTAGGGGTTTGCTACAGGATGCTTCTATAGAAAAAATCTGAATAATTTCACAAGATTTTTTTGCATGGAAGGTGAGGAAAATTTACTACTTACACATCCCTTGGGGACTCTTTCATGGCTTTGGGGTGTTGGTGTAGAAATTAATGTGTAGGTTCTTAACTTCTTATGAAATTTATTAAATTACAAGACTAGAAGTTAGTCTACTGATCTGCGGAAGTAAATTCACAATCGAGAACACAAATCATAAAAATGCATCAATATTCAACACACATACATGGAGATTTATCTAGAGGAAAGTAACTGCTCAAAACACCTTAATATATGTATTGCATTAATCAAATAAAATGGAAGGATACAATATGATTTCTCAAGATTGATCACAACCTACACCTGTATCTTATATCTATGCCTCATTGACTGAACCTAAGAAATAATTAGCCAAAATTTCAAGCCTCCAAGCTCCTATTTCCTCGCGTTGTTCATTGAGGAATTAACCCATTTTTTAGGGAAGTTCGTCAATTGGATTGCGCAATCCCTGTAGGCCCATCCTTTGATTGCATGCACCACCTGTACCACTTGTACTAGTTTAAAACTGATAGTACACTACCCTTGAACTCCAATCTCAACTGGGTAACTTGAATTCTATGCATGCATTAGTTATTTTGGGCTGATCGATCAGTTAAATAGATGATCATTGAGTGAGACTAAAGTTACACTCCACAACTTGACCCTCCACTAGTTTCTCCAACATTTGGAACTAGTTTAACTAATAATAAATCAACTTAACTGAATTATATTGCTACAATTTAGCAATTAATCATGTATAAATGAACTCAAGTGTCTCCAACTCGAATTAAAAGAGTTAACTGAGTGAAAAAATCCATGTCACCTTAGTTAACTACCTCCAAGTATTCTATTGAAATTGAAATTTTCAAATTGTAATCTAGTTTGACCAAGGCAAAGTCAAAAACTAGATTCTCTTGCTGCATTTTCAACACTCCCTCTCTGTAAGAAAGGGATTATCTGCCACCCCAATCCTGCCTTTATGGAACTTGAATTTATGTCTTGACAAATATTTTGTCAAATTTTCTACATCCCATTCCTTTATTGGAATGTATTGTAAAAACATGATCCACCTCCGCACACAATCTCGTAGATGATGGTACCAGATATCTATGTGCTTTGATCGATCGTGAAAAAATGGATTCTCAGAGAGTTTGATACAACTTCGATTTTCATAGTAAATCACATTAGGATACATCATCTGACCAAATAACCCAACAACAATATTTCTCATCCAGATAGCCTCACATACTATTTGATTGATAATCAGGCACTCTGCTTCTGCTGAGTTGAGGGCCAGAGATCTCTGCTTCCTATTGTACCAAGAAACTGGTGCTGAGCTAACATTGAAAATTCCTCCTGATGTGCTCTTCCAACCTGATGGACTCCCCACCTAATCTGCATCTGTGAAGCCTTGTAGCTTCACTCCCTTTGTGCATCTTGTTAGTAACCTATAAATATAGGATTCATAATTTTGACTTGATTAATGATAGTCTTGTAAATATGTACATACTTTTCTTTCTGCAAGTTATATTCCCATATTTTGTAAAAAATAAAAAAATAAAAAAAGAGGGTAAAAAGTCCTAAAAGAAAGATCAAAGGACTTAGAAAAAATAATATACCCCAAAAGAAAAAGGTGAATAAAACATGAAAGTGTGCAAGTCTAAATGCCACAACTCTTTACTTTTTGCAGTTGATTATGGCAGTGCAATAAATGCCATAATATGTGATGAGTTGAATAATTTAATCTTGGCTTATCATGTTTCAATTTACTTGTTTTAGATAGAGAATGAAGAATTGTTATACAGTTTAATCATGAAAATTCAGTAGTTAGGTAGAGAATAAAAGAATCCAACAGTTTAATCTGGATTCTGGGATGAAATAAGTGTAGAATTAGATAGTTTACTGCTTTCAAAAGAATAAAAGGTTGTAAGGTTGCTAGTTCAAATGCACCTGATTAAAATAGAAGGAAAAAATGTTAGAAGATATGACTGGGTAGGTAGAAGAAGGTGGGAAACATCACTGTAAATCTCTTTCACCAGGTTATAAATAACTAATTTCCCCTCCCCATAGCAATTTGATATTCTAGACTATCAGTCAAAGAGGCTCAATGCATTTCCTTGACTTCTGTTGGGACCGAACCTAAGGCTCAAAGACTGATTAGTTGAAAATGTTAAGTTTCTATATTAATCCCAGAAATTTTCATCATTTACCCCTTCATGCACTCATCACCATTTAACTTCATAAGTGAGAACTCTTTTCCTTCTTAAATGTTACATAAAGGCCCATTTGATTAACTTCCTCCATTTTACAAAGCATAAAACCCTAAAAAAAACATGGTATACTAAGTAAAAGTGACTGAGTTATGAAAATAAAGCTTTACTCTAATTTTCACTTTCCGTAGTTTTATTTATGAATTTTTGAGTATTCATTGTCCCTTTTCATATTAACACTTAACATATTTTATTAACTCCCTATCAAATATCCTATTCCTATTAATATAACCTCTTTTTATTTAATATCCCAAAAAAACCATATTATTATATGCTTTTTATGTCAAAGATATTAAACACATGTTGAAATAACATCCCTAAATTACCCCTTTGACATAAAACTACCCTAATAAAATACCCCTGCTCCCCTATAGTTTTAGAACTTTAACTAAATCTAAAACTACATAATATAATTAAATTTTCAAAAAAACGCATTTTTACATATTATGTATTAAAAATAGCGCAGAAAAATAATACTTACTCCCGTTCCCGCATTACCTCTACCCAAGGTTAAAGCTTTAACATCACCCCTTTCCCGCGGTATATATCCCCTTACCACAGATTAAACCTTCGTTAAATCATTTATAAACCGCCCCATTCACTTTACTGTATGTATAAACTCATTTTATACATAAGTTTCATTAAATAATTCAATTCCCTCGCACTCATCCTCAACCCTCTGATCATCCTTACATTTCCAATCCGATGATCCACGGTCAACGCGATCATTTGGCCTCATGCCTCCTCCTTCCCCGTCGTGATTAAATCATAACCACCTGATCACCAATGCTCCCCTTGATCCTATGGTCCAAATTTAACGCGATAAACCATTCCTTTGTCCCACCATTCCCATCGCGTTAATTATTAACTATTGATCATCTCTATCGAAATCAACGGATGATAGTGAACCCGGGTCCCACTTTCCCTTGTCCCGCAGCTTCCCGATGCATCTCAACCGTTCGCATCGTGCGATCAAATCTGACGACGCATATTCAATATCGCATAACAAAAGTGATCAGGCAAAGTTTATGAAAAATAATGCGATAAAAGTTGTTTCATGAAACCACCATCCGCTACGTGTCCAAATTCTACTGGATCGCGTTCCAGAAGTGAAAAACTGCTTATCGCTCAGGAGCAATGCGATAACCACTAATGGTTTCGCCTTCAATGCAAAAAACCAATCCCGCCATTTGATTTTGACCTGTAATTAATGACCTACATATCAATAAAACCTAAGGTTTTAACCTTAGTTTTTCATTGTTTCCATATCATTTGTGCCTTCACCCTTTGGAAAAATACTCACAGACACCATTGTCGAGCCTCTGCTGACCAATTTTCCCATCTAAACCGATTTCCCCTCTGAAATTTTCCACCAAAGACTCTCTACGCCTTCTATCAACCACCTACGACCAATTTGAAGACTAGTACAATCCTTAACATTCTCTTCGATTGCCATTATACCTTTAAAAAGGTATTTCTCTGAATTTCAAACCCACATTTCATGAATTCAAATTAAAATTGAAATCAGTCACAACGAGAAATATAAACTGCCAAGACTGAAAGTGCCCGAACCTTAAAGAAACAGGGGGAACCCTATCAAAATTTTCCCAGAATTTGCCATCCTCTCCAAATCCAGTTTTTCAGTATTTTTGACCATCTAAAGGCAATTTTCACGGTTGAAATCTATTTGAATTACAGTAAAAGCCATTGAAATCCCTTTTCCAGTCCTCTGCACATTGTAAACTGACGTTTCCATCCTAAAACCCTCACCCATATTCTGAATTTTTCCTGAAATCAACTCAATTGGCCTTCTGTTTCCAAAAAGAGCTAAGTAAACAGTCTAATCTTGCTCAATTTTATTCAAAATGACAAAAAAGCAGGTCACTCCTAAGACTGGAGGTCCCAAACCTCAGAAACCTGCCTCCAACAAGCTTCCAAACCATAAACCTTCAAAAATAAATAAACCTACTGCTTCCCTAATTGCAGATTCCACTGAAGTAGTTAGACCTTTGTAGCCACCTGTCACATCTGAAGAAAACAGTTCATTAATTGATTTGGACTACAGAATCTCTGATCCTTCATTAGAATTCAATTTACTTGAAGTGCACAACTGGTGCTATAAGAAGTCTATAGAGAAAATTGAAAATGATATACCTATATGGGACTCAAACTTGCCTAAATATGTGGTTCCCATAACCCATCAAGCTCAAGATTTCAAGATGTTAGGTTATGTGGTTCCCTAACCAGAGATGTATGGTAAAAAAAGATAGAGATTTCATGTTTTACATGACTGTTGAAGCCATCAATGATATGCTCCAATTGAGCCACAATCCAAGAGCAGTATCATTGTCCATTGAAGATTTAACACAACTCTATCTAGATCTGGACTTTCCTAAAAGATTCATGATCTTTCAAAACTTCTGTCCCAACCATGTTGACATTCCTAAGGTAAATCCACCTTATGACACTTTTGACTTCCCTGAGGGCTCTAGAAAAATCATTTCCATGCTTTCATTCATTCTAGGCTATGCTAATGATGAGTTTACATATGCCTCCATTCAAGGTTTCCTCTCTACCTTGTCTCCAGGACAACATCCAGAACTAGTATTCAACTTTGCCAAACTCATTGTTGATAATATGCATTATCAGTTGACTAAATTACCTGAGGAAGGAGTATTCAAATATTCATCCTATCTGTTACATCTCTTCCTATTTTTTCAGGCAAAAAATTTCCCTATTGCATTGCAGAAGATGGATGGGGAAGGTAAACCTCTTTCAGTGATATTCTGGACTTCTCTACTCAGAAAAGACAACAGTGAATACAACTATAAAGACTTCAATGATTTGTTTATTAAACCTGCCATGAATTTGTTGAACAAAGCAGAGCCACCAAGGATTAATGAAGACATCAAAATAATTCTACAGTTGTCTGAAAACTGTAAGGTAGGAGACTGGTATTTGTACAAAAATCACACACAAATAAGAATATATGGTGCACTCTTGGCTCCTTACAAATTACCCAAGTTTCTAACTACCAGGATTTTTGCTTTGGAGTACCTGAGATAGATCTTGAATGCGGATGCAATGAATTTCATAGCTTCAAAAAAGAAAACACAGTTCAAGCTAAAAAATCAAATTGGCCCCTTCATAGTCAATAACAGAGATGCTTTAAAAGAGATAGTCAGCAAATTATCAGAATTTAAGTTCCAAGAAAGCTTTCACTGGAACTATGACCCTCATGGCATTTTGAGTAATATTAGGGTCAAGTGTAAGTTAACTCCATTCCTCCATGAATCAAAGCCACAAATTGAAAAGTATGCTAATCATATTGAAAGGGGTTGCAAACACATTGATTGATGATATTCAGAAAATGCAAATAAATGATACACATGGAATGCAAATAGATAACATGCAGGGAAAACAGATGGATAGTACACAGGTGATTACAGTTGGCAAGCAAGCAGAAGTGTCCAATAAAATACCCAGAAAAGAAGAAGGCTATACAACAGAGACAATTACATAAAATAAATTTAAAATTATTTAAAACAAAAGGGCAAAAGTAACTGATGCTGAGAAAGAAAAGATAATAGAGATAGATGACAACAATTATTAGCAAACAGATGATGAAGCCACATTAATTGTCAATGAGACACTTAAAGAAATTCAGGAAGAGTAGGTGTTAACACAGTAACAGGACAGAGAAATAGTGGAAATGCAGGCAAATTCAGAAGCTCCCTCCTCTTCCAAAGCAACAGAAGAGAGAGATTCAAACATCTAGAAAAATTTCAAGCAGATTAGAGAAAGAAATGAGGAAATTAAGAATGAGGTTTATTCTAAATTCCTTAAAGAAAAGGAAGGAAACAAAGACAGATTGCTTACTACATTTGATTACTCCACCAACAAAATGCTCATGTCATTTCTGAAACCCACAGTTGATGATCCTAAGTCAATTGCTGATTATACAAAGACAGATGTAGAAGTGGACACTGATACAATTCATGAATTAGATCAGATTGAATTCCACAGAAGCACCACTGAAATGTTGTATTCAAAGGTAGTTAAAAAAACCATGAGTGCTACCATGCTTTAAAAGATTGTATCTAATTTACAGACTCAAATGAAATTAGATAAAGCATATCTACATGTTAAGGATTTGAGGATCAAATCCTTAGAAGATTTGGTGATAGAAACTGGAGTGGATCCCTCCAATATTGAAGTTGCTAAAACACTCATAAGGCAAAAGAATGAAGATATTGCTGCCTTAAGAAAGCAACTTAAACTTCCACAGAGTGAGCATCCACAGGAAAAGGAGATTCTTCAACAACAAAAAGAAAAGGATGATACTATGCAGCTAGTACTGAAGATGACAGCCCAAATCAAAGAAATGGAGAATCAGATAGAAATTTTGATAAAGGAAAATGAAACATTGAAAAGAGAAAATGAGGCCTCCATTCCTACAATCATTCCCACTGTCAGTACTGCTGTTCCTTCTACACTGGCAGAGCATTTGGCACCAAAAGGAGTATTGGCAACTGCAGTGTCAATAACATCTGTAGATACCTCTACCACTGGATCATCTACATCACATGTACAACAAGCAACAGGTCAAACAACTGACATAGTAAAGGCCATGGAAGAGATGTCCCTAAAGAATAATGAGATTATCAATTTGAAAAGCACCATTCAAACTCTTGAAACATCAAATAGAAATGCATTGATTACATCTAAGGGACATGAAAAAAGAGCAAACAGACTTCAAGAGTAGGTAAAGATTTTGCAGCAATAGGTCAATCTCAGTGAACAGGTATCATATATCAAGAACTATATTTGGAACAACATAATTCAAGGCATACATCTACAGTGGCCTTCAATCCAAATCATTTATGAGCAGAAAGATTTACTCAAGGCAGCACAAGTAGAAATTCAGAGGACAAAAGAAGAACTGGTTGACAAACCTTCTTAAGCTTTGAAACTTATTAAATTTTTAAACAGCAAAAACATAGAAGAGCTTGAAGGGTTGAAAATTCAGGATAGGACTGAAAGCATACTACAAATCAAGCAAGTCCTAAACAAAAGGAATATGATGAACAATTTGGAGGAAAGATGTAAAGACATGAACTTGTCAATCACAAAGGTTTTGGCCAAATACACTATACTAACACAAGCAGGCCTTCCAGAAATTCATGTCTTTAATGAAAAGTTAATGGTTCAGACAGAGTATGATAAGAAAATTAGGGCTCATGCCAAAGAGCAGGTCAACAAACCTTTACCAAAAGGATCCCCAAGTGGTAAAGTGATTTTACAGTATTTTGAGAACTTATTTTTTCTACAAAATGAGATTAAACACATCTTCATTGTCAAGCCCAACTTTGCAAAGTACACAGAGGCTGATAAGAGCTATAAGAAATTGAAGAATATGAGAATTCCCAGTGCAGAACAATGGCAGGAATTCACTGATTTGATATAGAGGTTTGCAAATAGAGCAAAAAATTACATGAAAAGCAGAGCATTACTGTTACCTAAAGGTAAAAATCAGATTGAAAGTGTATTAGGTAAATGATCAGAGTCAAAGAGTATTAGTCAAAACAATTTTTACTGCGGGTTATTCCTCATTTAACAGCAGTCAAGAAGTAAGAAAACAACTTAAAGAGTATCAGAGTATAAATTACAGGATGAAGAGTGTATTACAAGTCATCTTCCAAAGATATTTTTCCAAGTGCCAGCAAGCATTTCTAGCAACTACAACAAAACAATAAGTTAAGATAATTAGTCCTATTTTTTATTGATAAGAGGACAACTTGCCAGTTTGTTTTGCAGTTGTCCCTCTTTCTATGTAATAATCTTTATTTTTGCCTAGAGATATTCTCATATCTCTTAGATATTTTGTAAACAATCAATTTGTATAAATACTTCTCTTCTTGAAGTATTAAGTCTGGAATAAAATTTTTCAAGACTACTATAGACATTTTTGCTGAATACATTGGAGTTTGTGTGAGTCGATTTGTAAAGTAGCAGACTGGAACTAAGTCAAACATACATCATAACTCAGGATTTTTGTGCTGATCAGATAAGTCAAGTATTTCCTGTTTTCACTGTTTATCTTTCTAAGTTCCATACATACATTTATATTTTTTCTGTCTAGAATGATTAACTAGGAGGATTTATACAGGATTAGTGTCAAAAGCTCCCTGTTTTTTACTAGTTATTCATTGATATGTTTTCTGTTGATAACCGGACTTAAGAATTCTTAAATTCTCTTAGTCCCTGTTTGACCCCTTTCTTTCATCCTCATTTCTGTAACTTAAAGATCCTTCATTACCCTTTTGTTCAGATCTTGCCATTTCATCAAAAAACCTATTTCCAAACCCTTTGAAGGTCATCTACCCTGCCCTTAGTACATTTGCTTTTTTGACCTTATTTCCTAGCTCTGCTTGCAAAGAAGTTGACTCCATAGCCCAATGGTCTGGTAGATCCCTCTGTGGTTTACCTTGAAGTACCTTTTATTCCCACCAAACATTTAAAACAAACCAATTGTCCAATCATACCTAGCCTAAAATATTATAACATAAATCAAGCTAAATCTTGAGGAGAGATCCCTCTCCAGAATTTGGGAAGGCTAGATCTTGAATTTCAAAAGAGGTTCTTGGTTATGCCTAGTTTTCTTCAACCATAAATCCTCATCCCACAACCTGAGAATTACTAGGGTGATAACATGTCTGTACCAAACTCCAAAATGAGTGGTGCCTCTAAGGTACCGTATAACATGTTTAGCAGCCCTCCAAAATAATTTGGTCAGTCGAACCATGGCTTGGCTCAACTGGTTGAATACATAACACATGTCTAGATGTGTGTTCACGAGATACATGAGTGAACCCACCAACTTCCTATAAATGTTAGCTTCCACTTCCTCACCTAAAGTGGCATCCTCCTTCCTCTAGTTGGTCGCTAGTTTAGTCTCCATGGGTTTGCATGCATCCATGCAGAACTTCTGAAGTATCTCGTTGGAATACTTGCATTGAGAAACAAACAATTCCTCTTCTCTCTGCCATACTTCCAAACCAAGGAAATAGTGCATGAGCCCCATGTCCTTCATTTTGAGCCTGATAAGTTGTTCATCACTGATAAAAATCAAGTCATCAAGATATAAGACAATAATTAACAATTTACCTTCTACTAGGATGTGGGAAAGGTTTGCATCTGTTACAATTTTGGTGAAGCCAAACTCGGTGAGGTAGTTATTCATCCAGGTGTACCAAGCATGGGGTGATTGCTTCAACCCATATAATTCTCAATTGAGTTAGCACACATGTGACTCTCTTTCAAAGGTCTTAAAATCTTCAGGTTGTTCAATTTACGCCTCCTCCTCAATAACTCCATTGAGGAATGTTATCTTCACATTTTTGGTGGATCTTCCACCCCATATGTGCATCCAAAGCCAAAATTGATCTGATGGAAGAGTACCTTGCTATAAGAGCAAACGTCTCTTCATAGTCAATCCCTTCTACCTGAGAGTACCCCTTGGCCACGGTTCTAGACTTGTTCTTCTCTATTCTTCCATCTACTGCATGCTTACTTTGTAAATCCATATCAAGCCTACGATTAATTTCTCTCCTGGTCTTGGGACCACTTCCCAAACATTGTTTCTGGCAATAGTATCATATTTTTATACCATAAAATCAAACCATACAGGTTGCTCTAATTCTTCCTCGAATGAGGCTGGTTTTGTCTCTACTAGTTCGGTCATCAGATCCATGTAGCTAGTTTATTGATCGAGTGACCTCCTCTACCTATGTTGTGATGTGGGTGATCCCACATTCTCTCTAGCATCCTACAATAATATGTCAGCTTCCCTAGTTCGTTTCCTTCCTTCTCTAGATGTCTTTTCTTGAGTGGTTGTCTCCACTCTCTGCTCCTCTACTTGTGGCTGCTCCACAACTTATTGAGGTTCTTCCTTTGGAGTCAAAAGCTCTTGATCTACATGCAACTAAAGCTCCCTCTCAAGAGAACACTTCAATGCCTTTTCCTCTTCGAACTTCACATCTCTATGAACAAATCTCATCCTGATAGATGGAAGGTACATACGATAGTTTTGAGGTGTGTCAGTGTACCCCACAAATATCCCCAACTCTCTTGTTATCGCTATATTTTTCCTTGCTTCCTTAGAGATATGGAAATATAATAATTCTCCAAAGATCCTAAAGTTTGAAACATATGGTTTCTTCCCTGAAAAATCTTCTTCTGGTGTACTCATCCTAATAATCCAATGAGGACTCTCGTTTTTCAAATAGACCATTGTGTTGCATGCTTCAGGGGCCATAAGTGCAAAGGTAGGCCTTGGTCATGCAACATCGCCCTTGCCGCTCCCACAATATTTCTATTCTTCCTCTCATCCACCCCATTTTGTTGTGGGTTGTGGGGTGATGTCAACTCTCGTCGAATGCCTTCCTTTGCATAAAAAAATTTAAACTCATGCGACACATACTCATTGCCGTTATCGCTCCTGAGAGCCTTCACTTTCATGCCAAATTATTTCTAAAAAAATGATTTAAATTAAAAAAAAAATTGGAGAGTGTCTGGTCTTTCTTTGACATGAAGAGAATCCAACACTCACATGAGAAATCATCTACAAATATAACACAATACATGCGCTTTGAAGTGGAGGCTATTGAGAAAGGTCCACAAACATTATAGCGGATCCTTTCAATGATTGCATGCACCCTGCTATCCCAATCATTGAAGGTGAATTTTTGGTGCTTCCCTAAGGTACACCCTTTGCATGTATTATGCTACTCTAGTGCTCCTTTTGGGAGGCCTGTGGTGATCTTCTACATGATCTCCAAATCTCCATGATGCAAATGGCCAAGTATTCTATGCCATAATTTGTTGACATCTAGGCTCTGCAACTTCTCTATTTTTGTGCTCAAAGCAACACAATCTTCCACATCTAACCTGAAGAGGTTCTTCACTCAAACCTCAATTTGCTTCACTTTTCCCGTGGAGATGTGTCTCATTAATGCCTTTCCTTTGTTGAATATAAAATCGTAGCCATGGTCTTCCAACACCGCGATGGAAACCAGATTCTTCTTTAGACCCGATACAAACATCACATATTTGAGCCTGAAAGGGGATCCCAACTCCCTCTAAAAGGTGACGGTGCAGATCCTGGTCACGTTGTAGCTTCGATTATCTCCCATATCGATGTGCATTTGGAGGTCTTTCTCCTCCAAGTCACTAGAAAACTCTTTGTTCCCTATCATATGGAATGATGCACCGTTGTTGAGATACCATGCTTCCCATCACTGTGATTGCCATGAATGCAATGAGAGTCAAATCAAGCTCGAATTATGAAGCTAGAGCTTCACCTACTGCTCCTCCCAAGGTCTTCTTGCTTGCCTTCTTGTGTGGACATTTTTTTGTCATAGTGCCCAAATTCATGATAGTGAAAGCACTTGATTATGGATAAGTCTTTCTTCTTGCCCCCTTGACTAGATTATGCTTTCGATTGGGATTTATTCCCTTTTCCTTTCTTTTGCTTTCCAGCTAAGGCACAATTCTCCTCATCCTTGACCTTGGATGAAGTCCCATATTTGTTACTTCGCCTTATTTATTCATGCACTATATTGGACCATAACCTCTCCCAACTTGGTAGTTTCGCTCTACCATTTACCGAATCTTGATAACTATGCCAACTCTTGGAAAGGCCCAAAAGGGATAGAGCTACCAAGTATTATTTAGCGACATTAACACCAACCCTGCCAAGTTCATCACGACACTGTCTAAACCTACTCAAGTACTACAGAATTGTGTCATTCTTTTGCATCTAGATTCTTCGAATCTTGTCCTTGAGTGCCAAATTCCTGTGGTCACTATTGTTTTCAAACAACTATGTCAATGTTTTCCACACCGCGAACAAAGTCTCTTTCCCATGGAGGTTCAAGATAATATGATCCTATACTCCCTCCAATATCATTCTCCTCACTTTAGCCACATATTTATTCCACTTAGCAAGATTATGGGCATCATATGCTTGGGTTTTGATACATTTGTCTTGATGTATTCTAGCAACACATTGTCATTCAATACTACCTCCATGCAGATATTCCAGGCTACAAAGTTTGTGGTTCCTTCCAAAGCATACTCGAGTATGAGTCCATTGAAAGTCATATTCTCAGTCCTAGAGAAAACCTGCAACACTGATCTTCAAATTCGAACCTCCTAAAATGACAAATTTGAAATATCTTCTTTAATGTGAATCTAGCTCTGATACCATGTAGAAATTTCTACAAATCTAGTTATGATACCATGTTGAAATTAATGTGTAGATTTTAAACTACTCATTAAATTTACTAAATCAGAAGACTAGAAGCTACTCTACTGATTTGCAGAAGAAAATTCACGATAGACCACAAATCATAAACATGCATAAATATTCAACACACATACACAAATATTTATCTAGGGGAAAGCAACTTTTCAAAACCCCTTACTATATGTATTGCATTAATCAAAGAATATTGAAGAATAAATATGATTTCTCAAGCATGAGCATGACGTGAAGCTATATCTTCTATCATCTTCTTGATTGACTGAACCTGAAAAATTTAGGGGATTCCTTAATTGGATTGCGTAATTCCTATAAAACCATACTTTGACTGCATGCACCACTTGTACAACTTGGACTAGTTTACAACTTATATAACACTTCCCTTGAACTCCAATCTCAACTAGGTAACTCGAATTATTTGCATGCATCAGTTATTTTGGGTTGATTGATCAATTAACTGGTTGAACAATGAGTGTGACTGAAGTTATGTGAAAATTCTGCAATGTAGAATCCTACTACAGCTACTTATTACATCTCTTCTATTGCATTCTCAAATACAACTATTTAACATTTCATAGTGTTAAATAGAAAAATAAAATATGTTGCATACTTCACAATAAATAAACAACATAAAGGAAATAGCACAAGTATTCACACATAGACATAGCTATTTTTGGACAATTTGTCCCTGGAAAAACCCAATGTGATAATTCTGGTGCAACAGATCGGAGGGTCTCTTTATTATGTAGAAATTTTAAGTAAAAATATGTGATTGTAATCATCAATCAATCACCTGAAGAAATCTGATGAGAATAGGCTTAGTGATACAGTTTTCACCTTGCCACAGATTTCCCGCACTGACCTGCACCCACACTTAGTGGCTCTACGTGATTTATTTGCAGCGACTGCGTCACTTCACGTTGTTACTCCGTCACTGCTATTGTTTCTCATTATGGCTACCTTCTATGCTTACTGCTGTGTGAGACTCTAGTTTTCTCCTCCTCCAGAAATACCCTCTAAATGCTGAACAAACCCTCACTTGTCTCTCCAACTAAAATCGAAAATCCCTCTGCTGCTCTGCGTTGGCCCTGCATAACTGTTGCTTGGCTATCTCTGCGCTGCTGCTATGGCACCTTTCTCCATTCTCTTCCTACACTCTCTAGCCTTAAAAAATTATCCCTCCTGGAGATTTCACTTTCCCCTCTCTGTAATCGAGAATAACTATGATTCTTCCTTCCTCTGAAGAAATCGATCTCTTGATTATTTCTTTGTCTAATGTGTTTTCCATAAGCCCCTCAATCTCCTTCTTATATTCTTCTATTGACTCTTCAACTGCCAAGATTAAAACATAATCAAGGGCTAAGATTAACTTGGAGGTGATCCATGACTTTATTTAGAATATTATTACTTAGTTTAATTAATACCCTTTAATTAATCACTTTCCCTAAGTTTAGACTTAGGAAAACACTAAAAAATGATTAATTAATTTAATTAAACCATTTCTAAGTGGAATTTTCCAAAACCATTTCTAGGTTTTATGGAATACATGTGTCTTACCCTATATTACAAATTTAGAAGGCTAGAGCACATATGATGCTACCATAAATCAACACTCCCTCTTAGCGAGGAAAGTGATATAGCAAAACAACTCAATGTGTTGTTGTCCTGACTTCTGTAAGATCTACTGTTGTGCTATTGATGATGCTCACAAATACTGCACAAAAATGTTGCATTTGTACTTCTGCTGACTCTGCAACCTGCTGCCAACTTCCACTCTACTACAACTCCCTCCTTCAACCGCACTAAAGATCAATTGACTACTGAAATGGATTTTCAGTCATACCCAACTGTTCCCTGAACTAAGTGAACTTAATCCTCCCCAGAGCTTTATTTAGTATATATGATGTTTGTTCCTTGTGGGAATGTACTAGAGTTTTATTGCCCCACATTGAACACAATCTCTGATAAAATGACACCTAATATCAATATGTTTGGACCAATCATGAAATACTGGATTTTCAGATAGTTTGATACAACTTTGATTGTCACATTAAATGCTAGTCGGCTCCATCCTACTCCTGAATAGACTCACAAGAAGTTTCTGAATGTAGATGGCTTCGCATGTAGCTGTACTAGCTGCAATGTACTCTGCTTCGGCTGTGCTCAATGCTACCGACTTCTGTTTCTTGCTGCAACAAGACACCATCCCTGATCCAACGCTAAAAAAATACCCAGAGGTACTTTTTCTGTCTACTGAGATTCATGCCCAATCTCCATCTGTGAATCCATTGAGTCTGACATCCTCTCCTTTGCCATACCTTATACCATATATGACTATTCCTCGTATATACCTCATAACGTGTCTTGCTGCTGCCTACTGCACTCTTTTGGGTTCCACCATGAACTGACTAAGAGTGTTGATAACAAAGCAAATGTCTAGTCTGGTGTTAACCAGATACATCAATGATCCGATGAGATGTCTATATAAGGTGGGGTCTACTTCCGCATCTTCTGATGCATCTATCTTTTTCCATTTTGTGATCATGGGTGTGGTCATGGGTCTGCACTCCTACATTCTGAACCTCTTCAAAATCTCCAAGGCATACCTTTCTTGTCACATGAAGATGTCTCCATTCTTCTAACAGAGTTCCAATCCTAGGAAGTAATGCATCAACCCCAAATCCTTCATGTCGAATTCAAGTTCTAGATTCTGCTTGCAATATTTGATGAGCCTAGATGACCCAGTGAGAAATAGATCATATAAATACAATACCAATACTAATGGCTCATCCTCTACCAATAAATAATAGATATTGGGATCTGCGTCACTCTTAACCATATCTATCTATTCAAACCATACCATGCTCTCAGAGCCTGCTTGAGCCCGTACATGGCCTTCTTCAATCGACATACATGAGACTTCCTTTCATAAGTCTCAAAACCTTCTGGCTATTCGATACATATCTCTTCCTCAATCTCTACATTCAAGAACGTTGTCTTGACATCCATCTGATGAGTCTCCCATCCCATCTGTGCTGCTAAGGATACGACAGTCCGAATGGAGGTATATCTGGCAACTGGTGCGAAGGTCTCTTCATAGTCAATGCCTTACTTCTAAGCATACCCTTTTGCCACGAACCTAGCCTTATATTTCTATATGCTACAATATGCATCATATTTGATCTTGTAGATCCATTAAGATCCAATAACTAATATGATTTGAGGTCTGGGCACAACTTCCTAGACATCATTTGTCATGATATAAGTATACTCCTCTATCATGGCACCAACCCATACTTGGTGCTGAACAGCTTCCTGGAAGCTGGAGGGTTCTTCTACTTGAGCAACCAGATCTTGGTACCTTTCAGAGGGTTTACGTTGTCTCTTCCCATTCCCGGGAGTCCCAATAAAATTTTATGCGTCCCTCAGTACCTGCTGAGCTTCCCTGCTTATCCAACCACTAGTGGAAGGACGCTCTCTCAACTCTTCCTCCTGATTTGGATGTTACTCAGACTGAGTATCCTCGTGATCCTTGTGATATTCTTCTAAGAAAACGATAGTACCAGAGAATCTTCCTCAAAATTATCTTGTTCTTGAATAACTATAGAAGGCTTTTTATTTTTTAGTATCCTACCAGATCTAAGTTGGACATCATTAAGATCTAGAGGATTAATCATATAGGCTGGAAATTTCTATCCTTCTATCATGTAATTATTTTGAGGATTTTTATTATTGGGGTTTGGTAATGGTTGGGAAGGAAGTTGATTTGGTCTTTGTGGAAATGGTAGTGAAAGTTGTGGATTTTGGTTTTGGAGTTGGGTTGTTGATTTTGTTGAGGAATTTGTTGGGGAGGATAGTTTGGATATGATGGAGGATATTGATAGTATTGAGAGAATCTTCCAAAGGGATTTTGCATTCCTTGTGCCCAAGATTGAGATTGATATTGAGGCCAAGGTTGCTTCCAAGAATTCCAATTATTTGGTGGGGGCTAAGTATACATTTGATTATTAAAGCCTTGAGTTTGTGGCCCCTACCATGGTCTTCTAGAGACAAAGCAAAGAGATTATGTTGGATTTGAAGTTGTTTCTTCTTGAAAAAAAGCCTTAAGACCTGGAATTGAAGGGCAACTCTTAGTCTCATGACTTTCTGAACAAATCATACATGTCTCTATGATTTTTGCATCAAGAGGAAATTCCCTTAAATCATGCTTCTTTCTGCATTTAGGACATAAAATAGCTAAAGAATTAGTCTCGATTTTCTGCTTGTTTTGTAATTTAAGGGTGTCTATCTGTTCATTAAGACTCCCTAAAATATATATTTTAAATTCATCAAGCATGTTTCCAATTTCTGCCCTACTTACTGTTCCAGCTGCAGATTTATTTACCCTAGCAAGAGAACGATCTCTTGGACTTTTCCCAGTTTTTTATTTTTCCCTTGAGAGATGGATACATAATTCACCAATATTAGATAATGGAAGTTGAGAGATATCCCCCTTCCCCATCATGTTGAGAATGTCTATCCATTCATCTCTAATGGCTTTTAATAAAAGAGCTTTTAAAGTATGTTGATCTAAATTATCTATTTTTTCTCTTTTTATGTTATAATTGAACATTTCAATTAAATCATCCAAATTCTCATCCTCTTTTTGCATAATTTTAAATACTTCATCCTTATGATTGATGGGTATGCAATAATCCAAATACCTTTCTAAAATTTCTCCCTTCATGTCATTCCATGTTCTAATAGACTGAGTGATTAAACTCATGAACCATTTTAAAGCTGCTCCTTTCACTGTTGAAGGAAACAATTTAAGTTTTTGTGAGTCTTGTAAATAATCATAAGTATTGCATAAAACTTCAAATTCAAACAAAAAGGTTTCAGGATCTTCACTCTTTAATCCATGAAATTATGGAAGGAAAAAAGGTGAAATATTTTTCATTGTGCCATTTGTCTCTCCATCAACTATAGGGAATCCAAAGGAACTACCAATTTCCCTATTTCTTCTACCTCCTTCTGCATTTCCTCTACCTCCTCCATTTAGGACTTCTCCTTCTCCTTCTCCTCCTTCTCCTCTTCCTGCCATTATAGATTCTTCAGAGCCAATATAAGATTCAACTTGCAAGGTTAACTGTTCTTCTTCTGGTTCTTTTATCAATGGTATGTTGAATAATGGTTATTCCTCTTCCTGAATCCTCTCCACTAGGAATTTATAACTCTTCAGCTAAAATATGTTCCCCTGTAGAGGTGAAAAAGGTTACTCCTTCTGTGGGAGATCTAGGATCTTATTCCTCTAAGTCTGCCTCAGTGGATGAAGTAGGAGATCCTCCTAATTGGATTTCTGATCTTAGAGCTTCAGGAAGTCTATGGCTAGTGAAGTATGGAATATGAGTTTGAGATGGAGGTGTATCACTTCTTAATCTTGGTGGAGTTAGTGGTGTTGTAGGAATTAAACTCCTGCCTCTAGCTATGAATCTACCCCTAGAGTCTCTTTCTCTACGCATATCATTTTTTTTAGATGTAAGAAATGAGGCTATCTAATTACACTTCCCCGGAAATGATGCCAAAATGTTTAGTCAATTTAATGTCTTAAATTGATTACATAAATTATCAACTGAGGTTTGTAAACTGATGAAGTGAGGTGCACTGTATGTGCTTAGTTAACCTTTTTCCTACTTCGTTGTATGTATTTTTATATTGTTTTGGGGGTTTTTTTCTTGATGTTTAAGAATGTTAATCTAAAAACTATGAAAGGAATTAAATGAATCTAATAAATTTAAAGAAGGAAGAAAGGGAAGTGTTCCTAAGTTAAACTAATTTACAAAAAAATAAATCAAAGATTGTTGGCTAGTTAAAACCTAATTTAAAAAACATAGTATCTATCTTAATGATTTCTACCTTAACATTAGTTCTATTCCATGGATGAATCTTATATCTGAGATTGAAATTTAAGTGTTATTCTAAGTGAACGCAGAAAAAGATAACAAATGTATATTTAGTTACTCTAGCATTAAATGTGAAGTGTCACATTCTTGAGATGATGTGTAATCAACTAGCTACACCTTTAACTTCTAATGTTCTAGAAAAGCAAGTAAAGTGTGCAAAGGAAAACAACTAATGTATATTTAGTTACTCCAACATTCAATATGAAGTGTCACCTTTTTGAGATGATGTTAAGTAACCAATTATACCTAATGATCTAGAAAATCAAGTAAAGTATGCAAAGGAAAACTTAGTAATTGCATGAATTAAATATTCAATCATTCAGTCTAGAAATATAATAAAATCAACTTCTTGGAATGAACTTTAGGAACATCAGTGATGCAATTAAATGAGGATCTAAAAGAAAATATAAAAGCATGCAAAGTTAAAGCTTAACTAATTGTAAACAACTAATGTATGTTTGATTTACTCCAACATTCAATATGAAGTATTACCCTCTTGAGATGCTGTGTAAGAAATCAATTATACCTTAGTTTCTAAGTTCCTAGAAATCAAGTAAAATGTGCAGAGGAAAAACTCAATAACTGTATGAATTAGACATTCAATAATTTAGTTTAGAATCATCATCTTGAAATGACCTTTAAGAACATCCATTGATACAATTAATTGATAGTTCTAATCTAGGAAAGAAAATGACAAAACAGTAAAATAAACTAGATAACTATGAATTCTTATTGCTTCAAACTTAGTTCAATTTGAAAATAGAAAGATCTATCCTCACGAAATGTTTTAGAAGAAAAATGATTACACAGTTATGATTTAATTTTATGCTAATTATCAAAACTGAAATTTAACATTAATCTACTTCAGAAAACAAAATTGACAAAAACAGAGTAAGGAAATTTAACTAAAACAATGAATGAAAAACCTCCTCCAGTGTAGGGGCCCTCTGCAACTGATTCCGTTTAAATCCTAGCTGGTTAAAGACGCACTTAAGCAATCATTGGCATGAACACGTTCCTTGTATTATAACAGAGCCTTAAAACAATACAACGTTTCAGCAAAATCTTAACTTAAAACTTAATTATTCTCGGTTCTATACAACCGATATTTAAAGAAAACGACCATAACTGTTTATGAGCTAATTCTGCTATAGGTGGCTAATCTTAATCGACTTATAGAATTGAAATTTGACTATTTAACTCTTGATTTTATATGATAGAGCGAATCAAGAGTCCTTCTGTTCTCGACTAACGTTCTTTGACCACGCCTTTGACGACGATCTCAGGCCTCCTTTTCTATCGATCTAAATCAAATAGATAGGAAAAAATACATGTAGAGATGATTTTGGAAATGCCCATGTGGCTCATTTCTCCATTCGAACCCTGGAACCTGTTAGACCATGAAACTAGCTACGAAACCGATGATTAGCTGTAGAATAGGTTGCATTCTGTAGCCAAATTACAAGAATTCATTCGAATAGCAAGAACATCATAATATAACATGGAAATAATTTAAATGCATTCCTTGAGACAAAACATGACATTTATTATTTATTGGAGTATGTAAACTTATGAGAAAATAAGGAAAAAGGTGAGAAAGGATGTCCGAGAGAGGATAATTTTGAGGTTCAACAATTATCACCCTTCAATTTTTTTTTTAATTTCTCCACGCTGGATGAGAGAGAAAGATAAGTTCACTTAAGTGTTTGAGGGTGGGAAATACTGTTGAAAAAATTTAGCCCCAAAAACCTCATTCCTCGTGCATTCAAAACATTTTCGAACTATTATGCACTTAAAGGAATAAGTGAGGATTTTTCATACCCGTGCCTACCTGGTAGTCATTCAATGTTCGCTAAACACTTGATGTCTGCATGTTGTTTCTGAATAGGGGTAATGGATTATCTTCTTGCTTCTTGGGGTGTCATCTTCTCATGTTCATTGCTTCATGCATTGACTTTGTTTTGAATATTTGTTTTTTGAAATGTTCTTGGCTAATTGAAGCTTGTCAACACAGGTTGTTGAGGAGGTGGATCGAATGCTACTGTTACAAGTGAATAGTGATCCTGTAGCAGCTTGTAGAGGGTCCTGTAGCTACCCAAAATCAAGGAAATGACTCTCCAATTCCTTCATGATGGTTGGTTCTTTATTCTTGTGCTCTCAGCTATGGTCTTATAAGGTTTGTTTAAACTTCTACATGATAGTGTGTTTTCATATAGCAGTCACACATACCCCTCTATGATCACAATTTCCTTTAGAAAATGTTTCCAAAAACACTGATAATTCATGAAAAATCTGTGGACAAGGGTCAAAGGCATTTTCTGTGGTGGGAAGGATGGAAGAAGGGCTGAAAATGAGCATTTTTTATGGAAAAAAGTGGAAATTTGGGTGAAGGAGAGGTCAAGTGGTGTGGATAATGGATGATGAGGTGCAGTGGATCCTCCCTCTTGTTCCTATATAAAAAACAAAAGATATGAACCCTTTTCTATACCAATCAAAATCGTGTAACACTTTAGGATTGAGGTAGAATTGAGTGAGATAGGTGACCTAGTGAAGGAGGAACTTAGGGAAATCAACGAAATGATGGAGGACATGCAAAGAGCTTGCTTGGAGAATGAAAGATGGATTTTTTAATATATATCCTTGCCTATTTTCCTCTTTGGGCTATGAATGGAACCTTGCAAAACACATGTTATCAACGATGATGTAAGGGCTCCCTTGCTTTTCCTTTGGTTTTTCTTCTTTATTTTTTCTTTTTTCTTATTTTCTTTTCAGACCTGCAGGCCGCCTCAAGGGAGGTTTTCAACCTACAGACTTCCTTAGGTGCCTCAAAGGAGGTTTTCACCCGGGGATCTATTATTTTTGTTTTTTCATTTTTTTTTACTCTTGGACTTCCTCATGGAGGTCTTTATTCCTAGAGTTTGCCTCAAGTTCCTCATGGAGGTTTTCACCCAGGGAATTTTTTTTCCTTTTTTTCTTCTTCTTCTTTTATGCTGACTAGAGACTGGATGGATTAAGAGTTTGGATACTCATAATCATATTCAAATCCTTACTTATTGTGTTGTTAAGCTCTTGTTTTTGCAGAGGCCTCTTGTAGAGCTTTAACGGGTAACTATTAACAAAGAGTGTGATTCATTCTTCATCAATTGTTCTGATTTGGACAAAGCCATTTTCATGACATTTTTCAACCAAATAAGGACCTAACCATATTTTCATCAAATTCCCTTGAAGTCCTTGAATATGGTGTCATACAACAAGGCCCAATTACCCTCTTGAAAGGTCATTTCTCTGATGTTTTTATCATGCAAAATCTTCCTATGCAATTAGACCACCTTAGTATGCATGAGGGCCTACAATCCAAGTTCATCCAAACAATTGAGTTGTTACAACCTCTCTTGCTAAGCATTTCTGATGTATAGGTCTAATTGTGCTGTCATTATTAGGGTTTTGCACTCAAAATCAATAGAAAATAGTGCCTTCTTTCCATAAACCAACTCAAAGGGAGTGAACCTAGTGGTGGTTTTGTAGGCAGTATTATAGGGGAAAGTGGCCTCCACAAGTCAGGCTACCCAATCCTTTTTGTTGTTGCTAATAACTATAATCAAGATGTTTCCAAATATTTGTTCATTACCTCCATCTGCCCATTTTCTTTAGGATATTAGGGAGTGGATTTTTTGTGCCTTATATGATGTTGATCCATGATTCCCTCAATCAAATTTTAAATAAATTGAGCCCCTTGATCAATGACCAGCTCCCTTAGGAATCCAAACTTATACAATATGTTTTCTCTTAGAAAATTTTACACCTTATGCTCTGTTTGCGCTTTTAATGCCTTTACTTCATCCCACTTTTCCAACTAATCAATGCACATAATGATGTATCTCTTTTGACTGGTTGGGGGATCAATTGGGCCAATGAAATCCACGCCCCACTTCTCAAATGGATCAACAATCAATTGAGGTTTTAGGGATATTTCATCCTTTAGTTTAGGCTTTCCCATTCTTTGGTACTCATCACATCTACCAGTGTATTTCCTAACATCTTGGTATAGAGTAGGCCAATAATAGCCAACTTGGAGAATTTTAAAGGTTGTACTCTTAGGAGTAAAATGGACCCCACAGGGCCCATCAGGCATGCTGAGAGGATGTTAAAGACCTCATCCTCCATTAAAAATCTCCTCAAAATATGATCTAGCCCCAATTTTAAGGGATTTCCCCCAATCCAGGTGAAAGGGGCACTTTTTCTAACAATCTTTCTCTTCTCCTTGGAGGATAGAATATGAGGGAATTTCCCAACAACCAAGAAATTTACGATGTTAGTGAACCGAGGAGACAGTAATGAAATATAAAAGAGGTGCTCATCTACAATTTGATCATATATCATCTCTTCATTCTCTGCAGGAAATGTTAGTCTAGGAAAAAAAATCCACAACCATATTTTCCTTCCCTAGTTTGTCAACAATGGTTATCTCAAACAATTGCAACAATAATAACCATCTAATGATCCTAGCATTGACATAAGGTTTATTCATTAAATATATAATGGTTGCATGATAAATATGTACAAAGACTTGGTACCTAGTGATATAATTCCTAAACTTGTTCAAGGAGTGCACAACAACTAAAAGTTATTTTTCAGTAACTATGTAATTAAGTTCGACTTTGGATAGGTTCTTACTGATAAAATATATGCCATAGGGAAATTTTTCTTCTACTTGTCCCAAACTTGATCCTACAACTTCATTGGATGCACTCATGTGGATGTGGAAAGGTAATTCCCAATTGGGACCCCTCAGAATTGGTGTAGTGGTTAATTTCTCCTTCAACTCTTCAAATGCCTCTTGACATTTATCTGTCCAACAAAAATCTGCATCCTTAAATAACAATCCAAAAAAAGGTGAAGCCAACTTATTGAAATCCTTAATGAATTTCCTATAATATTCACCTAGTCCAAGGAAAATTCTAACATCCCTTTGTTTATGAGGGACATAAACCCTTTTGATAATGAAAATATGTTAGGGCCAACTTGAATCCCTTCCTTAGAAAGGAAGTGACCTAGGAGAATCCCTACATTCATAAAAAAATCACACTTTTCGAGACTTAATGAGAGGTTCATTTCAATGCATTTATTTAAAACTTTACACATATTGGAAATAGCTTCCTATAAATCATTCCCATAAGGAGTGAAGTCATCCATATATATTTCAACTGTGTCATGAACGAGATCAAGAAAAATACTCAAAACTGCCATTGGGAAGGTAGCAAGGAATTGCACAAGCCAAATAGAAGGATTTTGAAGGCAAAGGTCCCAAATGGGCATGTGAAGGTGGTCTTATCCTAATCCTTAGGGCTGATATGGATCTGATTATACCCACTGAAACCATCTAAGAATTAAAAGAACTTCTTCCTTGCAAGACCATCCAAAACTTGATTGATGAAAGGTAGGGGAAAATGATATTTATTTGTAGCCTTGTTGGGTTCTCTATATTCAACACAGATCCTCCACTTCCCATTCTTCTTGGGTACTATAACTATAGGAGATACCCACTCACTATCTGAAATGGGGTAAATGAATCCTGCATCCAACAACTTTTGCAGTTCCTCTTTCACAATGTATCTAAGGGCAGGGTTCATTCTCCTCTAGGGTTGGTGCACAGGTTTACATCCTATATAGTGTAAATATTATGGGTAAAAATCGAGGGATGCATCCCTTTCATTTCCTTATAGTCCAAAGAAAAAGCATGAAGATGTTGTCATAACAAAATGCACATTTGCTCTTCTTTCTTTATTGAGAGGGAAGGATTGATTTTCAAAGTTTTGGATGGACCGATTCCCACAATATTAGAATGACCTTGAATAGAATTGGCATTGAATAGTTCAACCCATAGGTTGTTCTCAAGTTTCTCTAATGATTCTTCTACCAACTCGTCAATTGGCATGGTGGTAGGAGTTTGGTTCTGCAAAAAATTATCAATAATATCATCCTCATTTAGTTGTATGCTTCCTACAGTAGTGTTTAATGTACAAACTAGGTAGGGGGATGACTAATAAAAATAATTTTCTTCTTCTTCCTCTACCCACAAAGGTAATTCATGCTCAAAATAGGGTTGAACAGGGGGTATAATACAAGTTTTTTTGTGAGATGCCCATTTTTAAATGTCATGTTTCAAACCCTCCAACTAATGTAAGAATCAACAATGTCCAACCAAGGTCCCCTAAAACGAGAGGGTATCCATTAAACTTCGTTTTGGGTTGGAGGACAAGGAAGTATTTGGGGTACTCCGAAGATTTCATGGAGACCATCACATCCTCAATAGCTCCCTCGAGGGATACTATGGATTTGTTTGCAAGTTGCAACACTATGGTGGTTTTTCTCAAGGCTCCTTGGAGGTTGAGTTTCAACATAGTTTCCTTGGTCATGAAAATGATTGCAACCCCATGGTCAATTAGGGTGTAGGGGACTACAATATTTTTATTGTGCACATTCAATACCGAGATATCGAGATCCAATTACTTTGGAGAGATAACATTCTAAAGCATTAGATCAGATAATTTCCCAACAACATTGATAATGGGGGCATATCTTTTTCTTTTTCATGAGTCTTGAAACATTCTTCTGTGATAATATTGTTGTAGATGGGAACATCTTTGATGGCCTAGATAAGGGGTACTTTAACACATAATTTCTTCAATTCTCCTAGAAGTTTAGCCTCTTCAAGGGTGTGTTGTCTAGGTTGGACCAACCTTTCAGGATAAGATGGTTCATTGGCTTGAGGGGCACTATCTTCCTACTTTTATTTAATATATTCAGCTGGATAAGGTGAGTGAGAATCTACAAGTACCTTCCTAAACATAAGGTTGATCTCTTGGATCTCCACAACATAATTATGACAAGATGCTTCCCCACTATACACCTGTTGGGCCAACTTATTATTTAGGTTTGTATTTGGTTGAGCCTGATTCCCCACAACATAATCCACTCACTCCCAAACATGAGGCACAAATAGCACCTTAGATTCAACCAAAACCACAATCTAGTGACAAGAGGGTAGCGCAACAAGATGAGGAGGACAACCAAGCTGAGAGAAAATATTTCAGCTAGAGCCACCCACCACAGGAAAGAAAATGGCCAAGTGTGCTGAGAGGTTGATCTACGAGGCTCGAGAGGAGGTCGAGGCTCCTAGCACCATGTTTATGTAGACTAAACAAATACAAAGGTACACAGGTTAGATGGCACTGATGAAAAAAAATTGGACAACGAGCCTTCTTCTTATGAGGAGACAACTTCTTAGCAGGTTTGGCAGGATGCCATGGTGGAGGAGTATTCATCTATCATAAAGAGTGATGTTTGGGAGGTTGTTCCACGACCTGAGGGGGAATAAGTAGTTGGATCCAAGTGGGTGTACAAGTTGAATCATGGAGCGAATGGGAGTGTGGAGAAGTTCTAGGCTAGGTTTGTGGCCAAGGGCTTCTCACAGATTGAGGGCATAAACAATGATGAGAATTTTTCCCTAGTAGCATGGTATTCATCCATCAAGATTATTATGGCACTTGAAACACTGATGGGGTGGATGATCCACTAGATGGGCATGAATACAACCTTTCTCAATGGGGTCATTGAGGATGAGATCTATATAGAGAAACCAGAGAGGTTCGATTAGTTCAACTAAGATACACATGTGTGCAAGCTGAAGAAATATATTTATCGGATCAAGCAAGCTTCAAGAGCATGGTACACTTAGATTGAAAACTACCTTTGAGGATTGGGCTTCACTAAGAGTGAGGTGGATTCCAACCTATGGGGCATTGATGATGTTGTTGTTGGTTGCAGTGATTGCTGGTTGGCATTGATGTCAACCTGGGCATGTATTGCTAATGACTGTATTGCAGGTGACTCTGTGTGATCTGATTAAGGTATGTTAATAATGTAGTGCTAATTCCTCTTTCAGATTTAAAACAATTTCTTTTAATATGCTTAAGGATTCAAGTTCTCTTGCAAGTTAACTGAGTCTCATTAGTAATTTTTATGTTAATTTTATGAAAAATTTAACATAAAACAAAGACTGAACAACAACAATAAAACGTATAGTACATCTCCATACAACACATCAACACAAGGATTTGATGAAGGAGGTCACCCCTCCTGGGCTACATCTCCTTGGTCCAGCTTCCATGGCTTGAGCCTCTATATTATGCTTAAATTTGCAAAATGATGTGTTTACAATGCTTTTTCTCTCCTGAAACCTATTTCATTCAGTCTAGAACACTAAAAAATGGTACCCTACCCTCTTTCTGCTCTTGATTTGATCGAAAACTGAATGAGTTAAGGCCTGACTTAATTTTCCCACAATTCACCCCATAATTTTTACAAAATTCGGGCCGGTCCTACAAATTCGCTCGGAATTTGGCAAACTGTCCTATAATTTTAATGATTGGCGATGTAAATTGTGGGACAGTTAGTTTTTCTAATGCCGCTTGTGAGCTGTGTTAGCGCCAACAAACCCCACTTACCGTTAATTAAGCTAGATTAAAAATTTAATAATCACGTTTATGGTTTAGCGCTCCGGTTCTCTGCCTGTGGTCCTGGGTTGTGGTCACATGTTTTGGGGGATGGCTCCCTCTCCCCCCATTGGCGCAATTTGTAAAATTTAAATACATATGGAGGTCTATATGGGTAAGAACTATTGCGTAGAGGAATTGGTAACAAGACATGTTAGTTGGGTGGAGGTCTTGTGTTCGACCCCCGCTCGGTCCCTCCGGCCCATCACCATAATTTTACACTGCCATGAGGGGGACACGTGGCGGCCCCAGGCTGAGCCACGTGCCTCCTCCTCATTGGCCTCACCATAACTAATAGGAACTTGCCAACACACAAAGATGAGCACCAACCACCACATGCCACTTGGCAACCATTCATTCGCCGAAGAGATGGGTTGACCAGACTGTTGACCTGCCCAATCAGCATGCCACGTCAGTAGTACAGAATGCTGACTGGGTTCCCTGTCTGCAATTTTTGCCAAATTTTCTTGTTTAGGAAAACAAACATAACACGTTTCTGAAGCCATAAAGAGTCCATTTTGCACGAAACGTGTTGCGCTAGATTCAAAACGATGAACATTATGCGGTCTTTTAGGTTTCGTGTCATTATGAGAACTTTGATTTTTGAGTAAAATTCTGAGCACCTTACCATTCCTCCCCACTGGAAGATTTTGGACCCAAAAATATCATATTCGGTTGTTGAACAGGTGAGGGTATAGTTACCTCAGCTTCCCAATTTCAATCCATTTGTCTTTTGAAGGATTTGTTCCCTTGAGCCCCACTCGAAGATAGTCGACACTTCCTCTTTTTGATGTCCTTGTTCTTTTGTCGAGTATGTTGTCTTTTTGAAGCTCAACAAAGAATTATGGAGAAAATTCTTCAATAGATGGAAGCTGAACATTCTCTCCTTGATCTTCAATCAAAGGAGGCTCATACAATCTTAAATTCCCAACATTAACAACAGAGTAAATTTTCATGTATGAAGGAAAATCAAGCTTGAAGGCATTGTTACCAATCTTTTCTAGAATTTTGAAACGACCATAACGGATTGGTTTCAGCTTTTTACCTTATCCTTGAAGCATCTCCTTACTAACATGAATCCAAACTTCATCACCAACTTGAAACTTATGATCCACACGATGTTTTTCGTGTCTCACTTTGTGCTTGCCTTGAATTTTTCTAGTTTATCTTAAACTGTTTTATGGATCAATTGAATTTGTTCTATGAATTTATTTGCTTTATCTATGTTGTTATTCCCATATATAGCCACTTATTTTCCAAAAATGAAATCCAATGGCGATTTTGGCAAGTATCCAAGACATGCCTCAAACGGCGATGTTTGTGTAGAGGAGTGTTTTGCACAGTTGTAAGAATGTTGAATGTAATGCAATTGTTCATCCCACAACTTAAGATGTTTGTTGAAATATCCTTGAAGAAGATGAATGTTTGTTCGAATGACCACTTTGGTTTGACCATCTAGTTGTGGATGAAAGTTTGTACTCTTCTTCAACTTAGTTTCCATCAAGTCCCACAAGCTTTACAAAAAATTCCCAACAAATCAAGAATCTCAATCACTTACAATAGATGTAGGCAACCCAAAATGAACCAAAACATTTTGAAAGAAAAGATGAGCTATTTGTTCAGTTGTCATTTTATTTTTACATGGCATCAATATACACATCTTGCTGAAACTATCCACAACTACATACAAATAATCATGACCTCCTTTTGACAAAGGAAAACCTCCCACAAAATCCATAGAAATACTCTCCCATGGACGTGAAGGAACCAAAAGTGGTGTGTACATTCCTAGCTTCCTATTACTAGGCTTACTAACTACACACAATGAGCAACCTTTAATGAAACGTGACACACTTTCAAGCATACGAGGCCAATAACAATACCTCTGAATATTTTCCATTTTTTGTATTACACCAAAATGTACAGCAATAAGAGAAGTGTGTGCTTCCCTTATGACATTCACTCTCTCCCCCTGTGGAATAAAAAGCTTGCCCAAATGATACAAAAAGTTATTATGTACATGGTAATAGAATTCCTCAACTTGGCGACCTTGAATAAATTTTGCATAAACATCTTGAAATTCATTATCAAATGCATATTTTTCAACATAAATTTCACGTAAAATAGAAGTATTCTCGAGTAAAGTAGTTGCACTAATAATATGCCTAGAAAGCATATCAACAACATGTTGTATATACCTTTCTTATACCTGATGACCAAGTGGAATTTTTTTAAGAAACCCATCCATCGAAAGTGAATTGACTGCTGCAACTTAGTTTTCCATTGCAAGTATTGCAATGGTTGGTGGTCAGTGTTAATGATGGTTTCCTTTCCCATCAAATAGTGTTTCCACTTCTTCACACTTTGAACCAACGCATATAGATCCTTGTCATAAGTAGGATAGTTTATCACTGCACCATTGAACATTTCTGAATGGAATGAAATGGGCTTTCCATGTTGTAAAAGGATTGCTCCCATGGCATAGTCACTTGCATCGGTTTGAATCTCAAAGGGTTGTCTCAAGTTAGGTAGTACTAGTATTGGGGCTGAACTGATCTTCTCTTTCAAAGCATAAATTTTTTTTTGTTACTTGCCTCCCCACTAGAAGAACTTCTTAACACTGGTCAATGCATGTAATAGAGTTAAAATAGAAGAAAAATTTGCAAGGAACTTCCTCCAATATTGTGCTGCTCCTAGAAAAATTCTTACCTCAGTGATTTCCTTGGGTGTTGGCCAATTCACAATGACCTCAACCTTAGAGGGGTTTATCTTCAGCTAACCTCCTCCGAAAATCTGTCCCAAATACACTAAAGAATTTTTACCAAATTCACATTTTGACATCTTAAAAAACAACTGTTATTTTCTTAAGACATCAAGCACCTTTCTTAAATGCATGACATGTTCATCTCGTGATTTGATGAATATCAAAATATCATATAAGTATACAATGAAAAACTCATCAAGAAATGGTCTTAATACATCATTCATAACTCTCATGAAAGTACTTGGAGCGCTGAAAATACCAAAAGGCATAACAACCCACTTAAACAATCCTTGTTTAATTTTAAATGTGGTCTTCCATATGTCCTCTTCAACTATTCTAACTTGATCGTAACCACTTCTTAAGTCTAACTTAGTTAAATACTTTTCATACCTCAACTCATCAAGAAAATCATCTATTCTTGGGAGTGGATAATGATTATTTACTGTGATTTTGTTTAGTGCACGAAAATCCACACACATGCGCCATGTTTCATCCTTTTTGGGCACCAACACAATCGGTGAACCACATGGCGAGGTAGATGGAAGAATTATTTCTTTATTCAACAAATCTTTGGTTTTATTCTTGATTTTTGCACTTTCCATTATTGACATTCAATACATGCCAATATTATGGAGTGTGTTAGAACCTAAATCCACCTTAGGCTGAAGGAAGGCGGGATTTAGGGTAACACCAAACCACGCTCAGTCTGGTAGCTAGCCCTACCAAAACAGAAGAGGGCTCTCTCCGGGTCAATCTCAGGAAAAATGTATCAATAGGGGTTGAGATGATTGAAACAACAACTAATCTTAGGCTAGACATGCAAATAGGAGGATTTTTTTTTTATTTTTATGGTTTTTTGTTGGAAAAAGGGAAAGGCAATTTTGGGCTTGGGGATGAGGCCAAATTCTTGCAGAGTTCAAGTTGGGGCAGGGAAGGCATTGACTTTTATGTCTTAGATTCAATGAATGGATGGAAAATACTGCTGAGAAGCTGAAGAGGGCAAGAGGGTGCAAGGATCCTCTTCAAACTAATGAAAACATATAAAACTAAACAAAAGTTTTAAGGCAGAGCACCAACAAACTAATGAATTCTACCTTAGTTACTCATTTGTTTAATTCAGAAGCAAAAAGAAGGGAAATGGCATACATAAAACATTAATGAGACTTAAAAATACATGGAGTAAAACATCATCAAAACTCAGAGCCACAAGGATCCCAACAAGTGCTGCAAAACTCTAGTCTTTCCTTTGCCAAAAATACTGAAATGAATATACAATGAGGTGCCAAACTATTCCCAAGAGTCCAACCCTGAAGATGTCTCAGAAAATACAATATATAGACAAGTCTAACCCCTTCCCATGCCTCTAGGGGTCGAGCTCATCCTTCTAGGAGTTGTTTCAACCAATTCTAAACAAGGAACTGAAATCTAGGCAATCAAACAACTTGCCTCTATATGGAAGGAAACTGATTCATTCATTTAATTTTCACTTTTTAGTGAATGAATCCTCTAGAACAAGTAAATATGAGCCAAATTTACATCATAGCCACAAAATTACATCAAGATAGATCAATAATTACATCCAAAAGTGAAAATAGTCAAACTGGCCGAATTTCTAAGCTGAAAAGTGAAAATTGGGTCAAAATCCTCTATGCGCTGCGCCAGAAAACTCAATGCGCCACGCCACTTTGAGCCTGTTTTTGGGGCACTTCCTGAAGTCCAAATTGAGCTCATGATAGCTCGTTGGAAATCCCTGTCTGTCTACTATCCAAACCAAGTGTAATTTTTCAATTTGGAGTTCATTTTCCCTTCCAAAACTGCAATCTCCCAAGACTGGTTCCTGCTGGTGCAAAAGGTGGCAGAAAGGCCATTTTTGGAGTGTTTTTGACCTTTAAGACCATCCAGAACTTGATGAAATCTCTCATCCATTCCTTAGCATGCATAATTTATCATAACAAACTCAAAAATATCAATTTTTCCTCCAGAAGATGTTCCAAGCATAAGCGCGCGTCGAGTGGCGCGACGCGTCGGGCGGAAAAAACTGTTTTGCGACCAAAAAAACTCAAAATGACAAAATTTTCTCCAAATCCCTTGAAATTTGGACTGAAGGTCCATAATCAAGTACCATGCTCAGCGAAAGAATCTTCAGCCAAGATTATGTCTTTTCACGCCTCCTCAGTGCCCTCCTGGTGCATGCAGTTCAGTGGTAAAGTCACTGTCTTATTCATTGGATGTGTCGGTGTCCGTCATGGTGCTGCAATGTGTATGTCAATTGTATGTTTGGTTTGTTGAAAATGAGGAATGAGACCTTGGTGTCTTTGTCTCCAATGCCAAAATATGTATCACATGGGAAGGGACTATGGTAACTAAGGTAGTGTGGACAGTGGACTACAACCAAGTGAAATTTACCCCTTTAAAACTTTTGATTTTGACAACATAGAGACAATGGGACAACTACTTAGATGTTTTGGATTTAGGAAATTTTATAAGTGATATAAGGAAGGGGATAATGATAGGGCATGAAAGGATTTGAGGGATAGAGACAAATGGGCATAAGTGATATGAGTGGTTTTATTAGGGAATAGGGAAGGGATGGTATAATGTGAGGGAATAAGGGATTGATAATGATAATAGGATTATAGTGAAGGGAAAGGAATCACAAGTAGGAAATGGAGTATTTTGGCACCAAGATCAAACTTTAAGACTCAAATTTCAAACCCTATAAGAGCCATTTTAACAAGAGAGAGTAGGGTTTATGTTTTTCAACATTCGAACTCTTACAACCAATCTTCAAACAACTCCAAACACTGACCAAAGGTAATAGCAAGATGATTTACACTTACACGGAGCAAATAAGGTGGAGCCAATTTGATTTTTGTGAAGCAAAGGTGAAATTTTGCCTTGTCGGCCCTGTGCGCCGCGCCCCAGCCCAACGCGCCGCGCAGGCTGGATGCGCCGCACCAGTGTAATTTTACACTTCAGAAAATTGTTCTATGCGCCGCGCACGCCATGTGCACCGCGCCTTCTCCCAATGCGCCGCGCAGCCTGGCTTCAGCACAATTCGGCTTCTCATATACTATTTCACTCTTCCACAACTTGTCTTGGCTTTCACTTATGTTTTTGGCATACCAATGGATTGTTCAAACACCACAGATATCTTATATGCCCAATGACTTGATTTTTAATTTCAAATAACTCATTTTGTGATGTTTGAACACTTTGGCACTTTGCAATTCTTAATGTGAACTCTGATTTTCTTGTTTCCTTTGAATTTGGAGCTGATGATGAGTCTTTTGGATATTCTTTGTAGGGATGACTGGCACGTTTGGCAAAGGAGGACCAGAGTCTGCATTTGAAGTACTTCATGGCGGAAAAACTTTAAAATACAGATTTATTACAAACAATAAATTTGACAATTTCTTCCTCAAAACAGAGTTTTGAAGAAGAAATATCCTCGAGCATTATTGACGATGAACATCCTGTAATGAAAACTTATTGAAGGCATCCTCATGGCTTGCGGGCATTATTTAACATTTCTAAAGACCAAACCCTAGACCTAGAAAGTGAAATGACTCTTTTTTTGACCAAAATAGCACCTATGACTGTAGATGACATGAAATCAATTTTGATGAACTTTGAAAATTTTTGACCTACCCAGCAGGTACAAACATGAGGGAAATGAGAAAACAAAGCCCTTCTGTCAGATAATGGCATGCCCCTAACGGAATGTAGATGAATGAGCAGAATGAGACACCTAAAAATGAAATGCAATAAGAGAAATGATCTCTAATGGAGGGATGTAAAGACCGACTCTAACATTGGCTCCAATGGGGATGGTAGCTCCTGGGAGGTGCCAAGAATGGCAGATCTCTGGGAGAGTAGGCAGTGCCTTCGTCCATTGGGCTATGGAATAAAAAACTCAAGCTGAAATGCATGACTGAAAACTGATGACTTGATGACACAAACTGACTCTCACTCAACTAAAAACTGACTCGATACTTAAACACAACTGACAAAATGGAAAAGATGCTCAAAGTAGAGCTTATTCAATACAACCTACTCTAATTGTTCCATTCATCACCTGATCAAGTGAAATGAAACAACCAATGCAACTAGGTAATTATTCCAGCTACTGTTTGAATTCTCCACAAGTGCTCGTTTATGAATAACAAGAGAGAACTACTGAAAGGCAACTCCCATGAAAACTTGTGAACAGATCCGTTGAATACTATGGATTCTCTATCCGCCTCTAGAAACACTGCATAAGGATCTTGAAATTCATGCTGCATAAGGATCTCAAAATGCACACTAGGACTTAGCTCATCCAATGGATTACTTCTCTTCTCCTCATACCATGAATGCAAACTTTGATCTAAGCTTTGTGATGAGCTTTG
This sequence comes from Pinus albicaulis, assembly GCA_034641835.2. Classification (NCBI taxonomy): domain Eukaryota; kingdom Viridiplantae; phylum Streptophyta; class Pinopsida; order Pinales; family Pinaceae; genus Pinus; species Pinus albicaulis. The sequence continues at coordinate 163,813,859 of CM076569.1, read as the reverse complement.
TGATGAGACTCCTGCTAAAAATGAAAAAGAGACTGGCTACCGGATCAAGTCTATATCAACACACGTTTCAACCTTACATAAAGTCAATGGAGAAAGACTTTGACTGCAAACATCATCCAACACATCAGCAATAGGATCATCAAAAACTTGAGAAGACTGCTGTGATGTATCCATTGAAACTGTCTGACATCCTACTGGCTGTTCATCTTTTTCTTGAGAGATATTACGAAGATTCTGCTTTATGAACTGAAATGCTTCGAAACAAAAGGGTACAGAATCCTCTTGCATCATTAAATCATGTATTTCAACTTCCATGACTTCATTAGCAATATGACCTTCAATTTCGTTTGGTGGCTGCAAATCTGATGCTAGGGAGATGATTTCATCAGTCGTTTCAGGAGAAGATTTCTCATCAACAACTTGCTCAAGAATTTCACTATCTGTCTCATCCTCTACATTAACACTGAGAGATTGTTGATTTCCTATGGGCTGCTCATTTGAAGATTTAATATGCAATTTATCCTTCAACAACTGAAATGATTCAAAACAAAATGGAACAGAGTCATCTCGTATCATTTGATCATATGTGCCAGCTTCCATGTTTTCATCTGCAACTTGACAATCAATGGCTTTCGAAGGCTGAAAATCTGAATATGAGAAATATTGAACAAGGTTTTCATTGCGCTCAAGATGGTCCAGATCAAGACTTGTTGACATTTGATTTCTGATTGCATGGAAATTGTCTCTGATGAACTGAAACGAATCAAAACAAAGAGGCAAATATCCTTCACTTACTTCAAAATTTGCTGCACTTTCCTCATCATTGTCATAGCTGATATGCATCGGTTGATCACTGTACTCGAGCTGCTAAAAGTGAACTTCCTCCTCGCACAAACTAGCTGCTGATTTGTCTGCAAGATTAGCTTCTGTTTGGAGAACATAATCATCATCATACTGATCAAACTGAGGAAAATCATCAGTATACAACACATCATCAAGAATACATGTCAAATCAACAGCTCTCTCTTCTCCAAGATGATCTATAAAGCAATCACTATGACAACTGGGATAAGAAACAAATTTTTTTGGATCAGCCACTGGTTCTTCTTCAATCAGCAAATCATGGGCTTGAACATTATACTCATTCCTTCTGGTGTTCTTTTGCATCATCTCTTCAACTACACTTACCAACATGTCAAGCTTTACCTCTAGAGATGTCGATTTCTCCGGATCCATGTTTTTCATCTCTTCTTCCTTCAACCTTGCCCTTCGGATCAGAAAATGAGCCACTACATTTACTGCACTGTTCTGTATCTCTACAAGTGTTGCAATATTCCTTTCTCTCAACTGAAACTCCATTTCCAGATCAAAAGCACCTGGGTAATGCAAGAGAGTAGATCTAGGAGAAGGCCTTATATCAGCTAGCATCGAAAAATATACTTGGTTAAATCTGGCAGAAAATTGTTGTATTGTCTCCCCTGACAGTCTTTTCAGCTGGTTATACTCTTCTATAATAAGGAAAGGATTCTGTCCGATCACCCACCTGTCAAGGAAAACTTCGACGAACTGCTGGAAATCTGAGATGCTGGCATCAGGCAGGGCTTTGAACCAACTCTTGACTTTGGCTTGCAAAGAAAGAGCAAAAAGCCTAATACTAACATCTTCATAATCAACTTCAAAAAGGTCTAGAAAAGTCTCAACATTCTGCACATGTTGCTCAGCGTTGACATTATTACATTCGCCGTCAAATCTTGGTAGATATAGGTCATAATCTGCAGGGAAAGCATGGAGAACAGAAGGTAAAACAAGAGGTTTATACCTATATGGGACTACAAATGGTGTAGGAGTATATACAAGAGCTATGGGATCAGTTTGGTTTTCTTCAGGCTCATCACTCTGAAGAGAGTCATCATAAGATGTGGGAAAAGTAAGGAGGCCAGGATCAAAGGGAAACTCAGTATTTACATTTTTTGAATAGGTTGAGTAAAGATTTTGATCACCTTTATCATACAACAAATTCTGAAAAACTTTCAAGACAGCTTCAAGAACGACAAAGAAGTAATTTACAAGAAAGAAGACTAGATCCTGAATACCATTCCACTTTGGATACCTGAACTTTGTGTAAGATCCTTCCATTTTCTCAGAGAAAGAGTCAATCCTCCAGTGGAGTCTCTACATTGAGTTGGAGTCACCAGGTGACTGATTTCAGCCTTCTAATGTCTGATAGTTGTCCACCATCAACGATCAGATCTGAACTTGATACATGTACTGGGGCAATTTACAAGTTAAGTGTCACGTTCACAAGCTAGACCGGAGATTGACTGAAGCAGTGTTTATCTACTTTCGCTCATGCAAAGCAAGAGCGTTTCGAAGGCTACCTAGCTAACTTTAGGCTCCATCTGTAGCTTATAAAACAAATAACACCAAAAAGCAAACCATTTTCTCCCCAGTATGGTCACCACTATGTTAGAACCTAAATCCACCTTAGGCTGAAGGAAGTCGGGATTCAGGGTAACACCAAACCACGCTCAGTCTGGTAGCTAGCCCTACCAGAACAAGAGAGGGCTCTCTCCGGGTCAATCTCAGGAAAAATGTATCAATAGGGGTTGAGATGACTGAAACAACAACTAATATTAGGCTAGATATGCAAATAGGAGGATTTGTTTTGATTTTTATGGTTTTTTGTTGGAAAAAGGGAAAGGCAATTTTGGGCTTGGGGATGAGGCCGATTTCTTGCAGAGTTCAAGTTGGGGCAGGGAAGGCATTGAGTTTGATGTCTTAGATTCAATGAATGGATGGAAAAGACTGCTGAGGATCTGAAAAGGGCAAGAGGGTGCAAGGATCCTTTTCAAATTGACGAAAACATATAAAACTAAACGAAAGTTTAAGGCAGAGCACCAACAAACTAATGAACTCTACCTTAGTTACTCATTTGTTTAATTCAGAAGAAAAAAGAAGGGAAATGGCATACATAAAACATTAATGAGACTTACAAATACATGGATTAAAACACCATCAAAACTCAGAGCCACAAGGATCCCAACAAGTGCTACAAAACTCTGGTCTTTCCTTTGCCAAAAATACTGAAATGAATATACAATGAGGTGCCAAACTATTCCCAAGAGTCCAACCCTGAAGATGTCTTAGAAAATACAATATATAGACAAGTCTAACCCCTTCGCATGCCTCTAGGGGTCGAGCTCATCCTTCTCGGAGCTGTTTCAACCAATTCTAAACATGGAACTAAAATCTAGGCAACCAAACAACTTGCCTCTATATGCTAGGAAACTGATCCATTCACTTAATTTTCACTTTTTAGTGAATGAATCCTCTAGAACAAGTAAAAATGAGCCAAAATCACATCATAGTCACCAAATTACATCAAGGTAGATCAAGAATTACATCAAAAAGTAAAACTAGTCAAAACTGGGTGAATTTCTGAGCTGAAAAGTGAAAATTGGGCAAAATTCCTCTATGCGCCGTGCCAGAAAACTCAATGCGCTGCGCCACTTTGAGCCTATTTTTGGGGCACTTCCTGAAGTCAAAATCAATCTCATGATAGCTCGTTGGAAAGCCCTATCTGTCTGCTATCCAACCTAAGTGGAATTTTTGGATTTGGATGTCATTTGCGCCTCCAAAACTGCAATCTCCCAAGACTGGTTCCTGCTGGTGCAAAAAGTGGCAGAAAGGCCATTTTTGGAGTGTTTTTGACCTTCAAGACCACCCAGAACTTCATGAAATCTCTCAGCCATTCATGAGAATGCATAATTTACCATAAAAAATCCAAAAATGTAAAGTTTTCCTCCAGAAGATCTCTCAAACATAAGCGCGGGTCGAGTGGCACGACGCGTCGGGCAGAAAAACCTGTTTTGCAACCAAAATTTTCAAAAATGACAAAATTTACTCCAAATTTGCTGAAATTCGGAGTGAAGGTCTCCCATCATGTCTCATGCTCAGCCAAGGAAGATTCGGCCAATATTTGGAGTGGATCAGGTCTTTTGCGCCTCCTTAGTACCCTCCTGGTGCATGCAGTTTCAGTTGTAAAGTCACTGTCTTGGTCATAGGATGTGTCGGTGTCCATCATGGTGTTGCAATGTGTATTTCAAGTGTATGTTTGGTTTGTTGAAAATGACAAATGATACCTTGGTGTCTTTGTCTCCAATCGCCAAAACATGTGTCACATGGGAAGGGACTGTGGTAACTAAGGCAGTGTAGACAGTGGACTGCAACCAAGTGAAATTTGCCCCTTTAAAACTTCTGATTTTGACAATGTAGAGACAATGGGAAAGCTACTTGGATGTTTGGGATTTAGGGAATTTTATAAGTGATATGAGGAAAGGGATAATGATAGGGCATGAAAGGATTTGAGGGATAGATACAAATGGGCATAAGTGATATGAGTGGTTTTTGTTAGGGAATAGGGAAGGGATGGTATAATGTGAGGGATTAAGGGATTGATAATAATAATAGGATTATAGTGAAGGGAAAGGAATCACAAGTAGGAATGGGACTTCAAACCAATTGGCACCAACAACCAAACTTTAAATTTCAAATAAAAACCCTATAAGAGCCATTTTAACTAGAAAGAGTAGGGTTTATGTTTTTCAACATTCGAACTCTTACAACCAATCTTCAAACAACTCCAAACACTGACCAAAGGTAATAGCAAGATGATTTACACTTACACGGAGCAAATAAGGTGGAGCCAATTTGATTTTTGTGAAGCAAAGGTGAAATTTTGCCTTGTTGGCCCTGTGAGCTGCGCCCCAGCCCAACGCGCCGTGCAGGCTGGATGCACCGCGCCAGTGTAATTTTACACTACAGAAAATTGTTCTATGCGCTGCGCACGCCATGTGCGCCGCGCCTTCTCCCAATGCACTGCGCAGCCTGCCTTCAGCACAATTCGGCTTCTCATATAATATTTCACTCTTCCACAACTTGTCTTGGCTTTCACTGATGTTTTTGGCATACCAATGGATTGTTCAAACACCACAGATATCTTATATGCCCAATGACTTGATTTTTAATTTCAAATAACTCATTTTGTGATGTTTGAACACTTTAGCACTTTGCAATTCTTAATGTGAACTCTGATTTTCTTGTTTCCTTTGAATTTGGAGCTGATGATGAGTCTTTTGGCTATTCTTTGCAGGGATGACTGGCACGTTTGGCAAAGGAGGACCAGAGTCTGCATTTGAAGTACTTCATGGCGGAAAAACTTTAAAATACAGATTTATTACAAACAATAAATTTGACAATTTCTTCCTCAAAACAGAGTTTTGAAGAAGAAATATCCTCGAGCATTATTGACGATGAACATCCTGTAATGAAAACTTATTGAAGACATCCTCATGGCCTGTGGGCATTATTTAACATTTCTAAAGACCAAACCCTATACCAAGAAAGTGAAATGACTCTTTTTTTTACCAAAATAGCACCTATGACTGTAGATGACATGAAATCAACTTTGATGAACTTTGACAAATTTTGACCTACCTAGTAGGTACAAACATGAGGGAAATGAGAAAACAAAGCCCTTCCGTCAGATAATGGCATGCCCTTAACGGAATGCAGATGAATGAGCAGAATGAGACACCTAAAAATGAAATGCAATAAGAGAAATGATCTCTGACAGAGGGATGTAAAGACCGACTCTAACAGAGTGGAACATCTTACTGCAGTTGTACCTCATGTTGGATTCCCCTCTTGGGAGGTAACCCCTTTGGTTCCTGAAACATCTCACCATGATGACTTACCACATCAAATAAATTATATTTCAATTTATCATCACCACCTTCAAAATATTCATAATCCATATCATTCTTTTGTTTGATCATAAGAAGCACAAAGTTTTTGCTTGAATTTACTAGTCTCTTCACTTGCCCAGCATTAACTAAAGAGAGGTTTTGATTTTTGTGATGAGTTCTCACAATATATTCCACTCCATATTTGAATAAGTGGTACTTTTTCTCATGGCGATAGAAGACTAATTTCTTGTCATAGAGATAGGACTACTAAAAACAATTCCTGATATGTCAAGTGGTACAACATCTAACTCAACTTCATCAACAAAGTTTGTGATTACAAACCGGAAGATACATTTTCTTGTAACCTATAAATTTGTATCCTTGGTTATCCAACCCAAAGGATATGGCTTGTGATGAGGCATGGTTTCAAGTTTAAGCTTCTTGACTAAGTCTTCAGATATTAAGTTCCCTTAAGACCCACTACAAAATAGTGTGTTAATTTTTGCATGTTTTGAGACAACTCTTAAATGAAACAACTATATTATTGTTTCTTCACTTGGAGTGTTACTGTGACAATTTGATGAACTAGTACTTGCTATGGATTCTTTTCCCTTTGTGACCATGGTTGTAATTTTTGTCTTGTCACTTGAGTCGGATCCAAGATCCTATTGTGTGGTAGTGGTTGTCTTTTGTTTCCCCTATTTGCTGAATTTATTAGGCCTCAATTCTGGATGAAGCTTCCAACAGTGGGATTCATCATGACCCTCTTTGGAACAATGTTTTCCTTTGAAACCCTTTCCTTTTTCACCACCCTTAAATGTTTTATTTTTACCCTCTTCTAGTACATTTCTCCCTCTTTCCTCAAGGTGTGTAGCTTGCACACAAACCTCATCTAGACTAGTGGGATTAAACACAAGGATGGTATGTTTCAGGTAACTGTGTAAACCCTCTGTATACTTCAGCAAGGTATCTTGAGAATGCAAATAAACACCTAAAATAAGAGCCATTTCTCTAAATTCTTGAGTGTAATCTTGCACACTTTGACCTTTCAAATGTCTAATTTTTTTCCAAATCATAATGGCCTTTTGCATGTAAGCTAGAGGGTAAAATTGCATTTTAATGGAAACAATGAAATCATACCAAGAAATTGAGATTTTACCGTGTTTTTTAATCTCATCTTGTGTCCTTGCTTCCCACCATACAAGTGTTGCACCCTCCATTCTCAAGGAAGCCAATTGAATATTTATGTCATCCTCTTGAAGGTTCTGAATTCCGCAAAAAACTTCTAATTGATGAATCCAATTATCCAACTTATCTGCATTCAATTCACCATTATACATCGGTAGCTCAAATTTAACATCAGTTTTAAGTAAGGGTGATTTACTAGTCCGTTTTGAAGTATGTGTATGAACAAGTGGAAGGGTTATGGTAGTAGAAGATGACGAAGAGGAAGGTGAAGATGGTGGTGAGGATGATGGTGGAGTGGATGGTGGTTTATTACCATCTCCATGACCTCCTCCTCCTGGAGAGGGTAGAACTTTCTCCATGCATCCTTAAATTCCTCTCCTCATAGAGGACCTTTACCATCTATGTCATATCAAAAAATTCCTTCTTGAATGATCTCTCCTCTTCTGTCATGGTAGGTTCTCCTTCATGATACATGCTCACTAAAGACTCAACTTAAATTTGAGGATGTGCTGGTGTTGAATACTTTGGAAACCTTGCCCTTCTTCCTCTTTACCCAACTGCAGGGCTTTCACCCAGCTTCCCTTCTCCTATTTTGAGTTTTAACCTTGTAAGCATGACACAAACTTGCAAAAAATTAGATCCCTTCCTGCACAATAAAACTAAAGCTATGATACCAAAATGATATGATTGAGGTATTTTAGTAACGTTGTGCTAATTCCTCTTTCATATTTAAAACCATTAATTTTCATGTGCTTAAGGATTCAAGTTCTCTTGCAAGTCAACTGAGTCTCATGACTAATTTTTATGTTAATTTTATGAACAATTTGACATAAAACAAAGACTGAACAACATCAAAAAATGTACAGTACATCACCACACAACACATCAACACAGGGATTTTATGAAGGAGTTCACCCATCCTTGGCTACATCTCCTTGGTCCAGCTTCCATGGCTTGGGCCTCTATATTATGCTCAAATTTGCAAATAATGTGTTTACAATGAATTTCTGCTCCTGAAAAATATTTCATTTAGTCTAGAACACTCAAAAATGGTACCCTAGCCTCTTTATGCTCCTGATTTGGTCGAAAACTGAATGATTTAAGGCTTGACCTATTTTTCCCACAATTTGCACAAAATCTGGTTTGGTCCTACAAATCTGGCCAAAAATTGGCACACTGTCCTACAATTTTGCCGGCCTGCGGCACAAATTGTGGGACAGTTAGTTTTGCTAATGCCACCTATGAATCGTATTAGCACTAACAAACTCCAATTATCATTAATTAAGCTGGATTAAAAATTTAATAATCGCGCTTATGGTTTAACGCTCCGCCTATGGTCCTGTTGACGGGAAAAATTGTCCGGTCAACAGTAGGGGATCTCCTCGGTAGAAAGTCCCAATCAGACCTTGAACCGTTTGGAATAGGGATCCCGTCCAGGGTGTGGGTCCAGCTACCACTTAATTCACCTTCCCTTTGGTCTCAAAAGAACCCGATCGAACCTGCGGACACACACTTATTCACATGATACAAGATACATAGTTGATGCATTAAACACATATATAACACTATGCGTAGCAAGACAAATAATGAAGCATAGACGTCGAAGGAGGTGTTGTCAACAACACATCTTTGAGGTTATGCTTGTAGGATATTCTGACCACAAAAGAAACAGTTCTTTATGGCGAGATGCCCCTTTAATTCCTGAAAGATACAACGAAATGCTAATAAACAAAGTCATTAACATCCATTATGCAAGCAATCAATCTAAACATCATTAACACAAATACAGGAAACCATAATGTATGAATGATGCCATTAAAGGGTGCAGTTTCATTAATCAAAAGATGTTTTGAAACTGTATAGAAATACTCATAGTGTTCGCACAGCAAAACACATCAGATCCAAAAGGAGTTTCAATAGGTATTTGTATTCATATGCAAAAGGGTGTTATCTTTCAATACAATGCTGTATAGCTCTTGAGTCCAAAAAAAGAAGATCTCCCCGGTAGAAAGTCCCAATCAGACCTTGAACCGTTTGGAATTGGGATCCCCTACTGTTGGCTGGACAATTTTTCCCGTCAACAGGTCCCGGGTCATGGTCACATGTTTTGGGGGATGGCCCCCTCTCCCCCCATTGGTGCACTTTGTAAACTTTAAATACATGTGGAGTTCTATATGGGTAAGAACTATTACGTAGAGGATTTGGTAATGCATCATGTTAGTTGGGCGGAGGTCTCGTGTTCGACCCCCGTTCGATCCCTCTAGCCCATCACCATAATTTTACACTACCATGAAGGGGACACATGGCGGCCCCAGGCTCAGCCACGTGCCTCCTCCTCATTGGCCTCACCACAACTAATAGAAACCTGCCAACACACAATGATGAGCACCAATCACCACATGCCACTTGGAAAAAATTCATTCGCCGAAGATATGGGTTGACATGCCTAGTCAGCATGCCATGTCAACAGTACGAACTACTGACTGGGCTCCCTGTCTGCATTTTTTTTTGCTAAATTTACCTATTTAGGAAAATAAATAGAACATGTTTCTGGAGCTGTTTAGTCAATTTAGTGTCTTAAATTGTTAACATAAATTATCGACCAGGGCTAGTAAACTGATGAAGTGTAATGCACTGTATGTGCCTAAGTATCCCTTTTTCTTACTTCGTTGTTTTTAGTGTTTTATTGATGTTTTTGGGTTTTTATGTTTGATTCTTAGTATTATACTCTTTGCTAGAAAGATAAAGTTAAATCTATGTCAAGAGGAAGAAAATTAAATGTTAATAAATGAATTAAAACAGAGTTTATTTGCAAGTTCTGTTCCTAACTAGGAAATGATGAAAAAAGAGAGTCCTAATCCATGGATATTACAACTTCTAAATGAACATTCATGAAATGAAAAGTAACTCAAAACACTACAACTTAATCTGATTCATTTAGTTAGAGATTTGTTGGAAGAGCTTGTGAAAAAGTTTAATTCTAATGCAATGAGGATCTCCTAAAACATAAAAGGAAATGCTAAAACAAACAGTAACTTAGAACATTACAGTGAAATCTCATTCATTTGATAGAGGTTTATTGGAAGAGCTTGAGAAAAATATTACTATAATGTAGTAAGGATCTCCTATGAAAATGCTGAAACAACTTATAACATTACAACTAAATCTCATTCATGAGTTAGAGGTTTATTGGAAGAGCTTTTGAAAGCGATTAATCATAATGTGATAAGGATCTTTTATGAAACAAAACAATCAATAAATCACAATATTACAACTAAGTCTCATTCATGAATTAGAGGTTTATTGGAATAGCTTTTGAAAGAGACTAACTGTAGTCTAATGAGGATCTTATATGAAAATGCTAAAACAACTTATAACATTACAACTAAATCTCATTCATGAGTTAGAGGTTTATTGGAAGAGCTTTTGAAAGAGATTAATCATAATGTGATAAGGATCTTCTATGAAACAAAACAATCAATAACTCACAATATTACAACTAAGTCTCATTCGTGAATTAGAGGTTTATTGGAAGAGCTTTTGAAAGAGACTAACTGTAGTATAACGAGGATCTTCTTTTTAACTAAATAACAGAAAATGAAATGCTAATAACTCAGAATATTACAATTGAATCCCATTCATTTAATAGAGATGTATTGGAAGAGCTTGAGAAAGAGACTAACTGCAATATCATGAGGATCCTTTATCTAAGCAAATGACATGAAACATAATGCTAAAAGCTATGATTTCAGAAAGCAGTCTAAGTAAGGAAATATGACAAAACATAATTGAAAATGACTTATCTAGAAAACATGTAAAACCTCCTCGAATAGCAGGGGCCCTCTGCTACCAATTCGGTGTAATCCCTTAGCTCCTTGAAGATGTGATCAAAACAGCATCAAAGAACTTCTTTATTGATAAACTCACAAATCTACATCCCATTCCATCTTAAGCCTTGTTACAAAACATTCTATAATCCCTTCTCTTCTTCTCCTATTTTTTTACACCCCATGATAGGATAAAGCTTCCCCTATTTATACAAAAATATGAGAAGTTATCTCATTAATGAGAGTCCATGAATCTCTCCCTCTATCTCTAGAGTTACAATCAAAATAAGAAATGATAAGACACATGTCTTTTTAGAGTTTCAATACAAAATAGGAAATGAGACACATATCTTCTTAGAGTTTTAATACAAAAAGGAAATGAAACACATATCCTCATGATCCCATGATCTTCTCCACTCAAATTCGAATTTGGTTTTGGTAGGCCACATAAAGGTCTTTTAGAAGCTTCATTTTGACCTACACATGGCAAAAATCTCATCCCACTTGTTAGGTATAAGCATATGCACATTATTTTCTAATTTTTAACCACAAATTCACTTAAAAATGCTAAGAATTAATAAAGTTTGGGAAAACATAAATGTAACCCGATAGTGATAATGGTAAGGTAAATGTAATGAAATGGAGGTGGAGTGAAGGTGGTAATATGGAAATACAAGTGAAAATTTAATGGAAGTGAATGACAATTTCAAGGCCCAACATACCCCCCAACTGAAGCTATTGCATGTCCTCATCCAATCTATTACATTAATTCTTTTTTATCCTTGAGCTTTGACTTAACTTTGCATGATATCATTTGATAACTTCATATTTCTGCAAAGTGTTTTACTTGAATTGCAACATGGTTGGTTCTTGTGTTACAACCATATTTTGTTGTTGCATTCAATTTTGACCTTTGATCTTTGCATAACGATAATTTGATTTTTATTGCAAAGTATATCTTTATTGGATTGCATCATGGTTGGTTCTTATGTGACAACCATGATTGTGTTTGTATCCAATCATCTTTTGAGTACTTTTGAAAAGCCATTTTATGCTCATAATAATAGTGTAATAGTTAATATCTTTTGGAAGTATGTGGGCTTTTTAATGTGATATGAACGTGGCAAAGTATGAATATGAATGTATTCACCCCCCCAACTAATGGTATTCACAATTTTATGAAATGAGGAAGAGATGTTTTTTTCCAAAAATTATCATTCTAGCTTTTCAAGGAATTCTATGGTAAAAAGTTAGAAAATGATGTACCTTAATTTACCCTTTGGAAATGGATGAGTTGCATGTGTGTACTGAAGAGTGTGGCTATTGATGTTGTTGGACTGTGTAAATAGATGAATTTGATCTACTTCTTTGTTCTCTTTGTGCTGATGACAAGATTGAGATATTTATTGCTGCTTATAAAAATTGATTCCTGCTGCAAACTGCTGAAATGATGTAGTCTTCAATCGTTACAAAATCCGATGGTACAATTCTAGTCATGCGAATAAATGTGTTGATGTCGAGCATGAAGAGAAGTCATTGGATTACCGACCATTGATGAATGTCATTAACCAATGCGAGACAAACTCACCATTAATGTCAATGAGTGCCAAGGTACCTAAGTACATCTTGCGAAGCACGAATAGATGGGTTGATTTCGAGCTACTTGCAAGATCTAACGATCAAGGGACATTGATGTTGTTAGCCACCCATAATATTTTGTTATACCAAAGGGTGGCTAAAAAATTTTGGGAGCCTCCAAGGAACAAATTTCATCTCTAAAAATTGTTGGCTCTTGAAGTCTCTATAAGGCCCCCAGCCTTTTCCCTCTGTCCATATCCCATACTGCTGTTTCATACTTTAAAAACCTCTGATATCCTACAAAAATCCAAGTCAAATACTGCTGCATTCCCCTTTTTTCCCCTCTCTTTCTTCCAACTTACATCATTCTCCATTTTCCTTTTACCATAAAAACCCCACAAAAACATATGTTTTCCCTTTATCCCTTCATAAAATCCATTCCCTAAGGTTAAAAACTCACTTTTTGACCTTGTCCGAACCTTGATTTCCCTTTGAAAACATTGAAAATCCTATAAAATGCATATTTTATATGATGTTAAGGATTTTTAGCCCCCTCGGGCTAAGCCCCTGACTTTTCCCCCCATATACCCGAGCATCGGGACCGACTGCTCAGTCATTAGGCGCTAAACCGAAAATACAACCTTTCTCCGTCCATTTTCCTTTGAAAAATCGAAAAAAACCCATTTTATAAAGTTTTAACGTGAAATATTAAAGTCACATGGTTTATTGCGCAATTCAGCCTGGGCCGTCGATCTGCTCCACAGATCCGACGAAGCGGAACGCAGCTTGCCTGGTGGACCCCCTTTTCCCGCGCTGAATCCAAAAAACCGCCGGTATCATTCAGCACCACCCTCCGCCGGTTGGTGGTTTCGTGTCCCCGACACTGTTCCAAAACCGCCACGCCACCAAATCATTTCGCGCGTTAATCTTCGTACCATAACCACGCAGCGGAATCCACCTCCACCGTCCGATCTGGGCCCTCCCATCCGACGGCTGTCGATCTTCTGACCTGCTCGACCTTTAACCAACATGCGCATACGTTAACACAGTCATCGCGCGGCCGAGTTTCAATCTCCGCCGTCGATCTCTGCAGATCGATGGCTCATATTCAGTTTCCCGATTCCATCGCCCAGTCAACATTTTCCCGCTGACTCTCCGTTGCCCGATCCCGACTGTCGATCATCGCGCGATCGACGACTCAGATTCGTCCTTCGCCATCGATCACCCAGATTTGATCCTGGCCGTTGGATGATGCCATCCGATGGCCCACGCTCTTCCGCACAGTCCCCAAAGCAGATTGACCTATAAAACCGGATTTTTAACGTGTTTTTGCATTTTGCAGGGTTTAAACTATTTGTTCGCGTTTTTTAAGAAAGATTCACAGAAGGAGGGTGACGATCCTCCCTTGTTCGATTCCTCCATGGAAATCGCTCACAGAGTTATTTTTTCACGTCTCGTTGATTTTTTCACAGGCATCGATGCCTTACATGCCCTACGCAGCCCTGCACAAGAAGAAAACCATGAAGATCAATGCAGAGAAAGAGTATTAGATGCTGAAGACCAAGAATGAACCAGAACAACAGATTAGTGGACAGATTTGTGGGGATTAAGGCTAAGACAATTATCAAACGCCTAATCCCCGATCTAAAAACACAATTTGAAGGAAAACCTAAAGTGTTTCATCAGGAAACCCTTCACCGCCATAGATGGAGGCGAATTGATTTCTCCCAGCGACTAAAGCACCACCTATGCCTCAAAGTATTCAATCAAGAACCGAATTTATTGATCAAAGTAAGATATTTTACCTCAAAGCAGCCAAAGAGTTACTTCTGCCAGGAATTTAATGAAATAAAGTCTGCAGAGTAGCCCTAACATCACACAGAGCCTCAAAGGTCAACAAAAGCTCCCTCCGAGCTTAATTCACAAGTGTAAATCAATTATTGTAGTGAAACACCTGTACAATTTCTTCATTGAACTTCCCGAAGGCCATGAAGACATTAACTCTGCATTAATTGTATTTGAGATATTTATTCGGATATCACCTCCTCATCCTACTATAAATACTTCAATAGAAGATGAGTGAGGGGTTGGTTGGTTGTTAATGTAATTGCTGAAGCATTGTAATTGTAGCTGAGCTGAAGACTCTTGATTGTAGATAGGATTTCACTGGCTCTTGGAGCTCTGCTTGTAATAGATAGGTTAGGTTATGAAGAGAGATGGATTAAAACACTGGATTTGAAGATTGTAACTGGTTTGAAGCATCAATACAAGCTGATTTATGGGATCCTAGTCTATGCCGATGGTGATGTTATTCTCACTGTAACTTGTATTTTGTTTCTATTTTCAATTTGTTTCATTTTCCACTATAAAGAACAGTTTAAACAGGGTTAGGACCTATTGTATACCAGTAACCTTATTTGGCTGAGAAATCTTTATTTAGATGTTTTCTTCTATCTGTGTTATTTGGAAATGATTAATTCAGTTTAGGCATAGGCACGTTGGCGTTCCCTCATCTTATTTCCTTGACTGAATGTTATTTTTTAATGTTACTTTCAATATATGTTGTGTGAAGATGAACTGAGGAAATTAAGGTTAGCCCTGATTCCCTTTCTTATTTTCTCAACCATTTGATTGTTCCCCTTAGGATGTGTTAAAAGCTGACTAGTTTCAAAGTACTTATCAGATCTTAGGCCATTCTGTGTTATCTTTGTGATTGTCCTGAAAGCAACCAAGTAAAGAAGAGCTAGGAGAGGATTTTTGGTGCGCTCGGCCCGCTAGCTTCTACTTCAAAGGTTGCCTTCAAGTTTCCCTTTGTTTTTTATGTGTTTTCTATTGGAAGTGTATCAAAGGCTGGCTAGTTTCAAAGTAATTACCAGATCCTGGGCTGCTCTTTGTTCTGCAACTGTTATTTCCCTTTCTTATTGTATCACTCCATTCCATAAATCAAACCTTAAAGAGATCCTTAGGCATAGATGACTTGCCCCATAGACCACTCTTGAACCTGATTTGCTTCAATTAAATCCTCTTATGACTCCATAGCCCAATGGACTGAAAACCTGCCATCATCTTTCATCTTAGCTAAAGCTTACTCTTGTTGCTTGCAACTTTTCACTTTTGAACCTATTTTGCATATAGATCTTTTTGCCTCAGACAACAATTATGTTCAACCATCCAAACACAAAACCAAATCCTTGAACTTCACAACTAGCCTAATATCATTACCTTAAGATTTCAAAGACAAATCCATCTTTGTACTTATTGGAGAGATCCCTCTCCGGATTCAGGAGGGCTAGATCCTAGAATCCCAAAGTTGGTTGAAATGATGTTAACTCTGTGATCGGACTTTTGCCAATATTTCTTATTACAGAGACCTAACATTTCTGGCGACTCCGCTGGGGATCGAAAACCCAAAACCTTCATAAAATTTGGTGAGTAAAAAGCAACCTTTTCAAGCACTACCAAGAAATGGTAATCATGATGAAACCTGTTTGAATCAGTGAAAATCTAGGTCAACCCTAGGATTCTGATAGGTCCTCATCTAACCTTGAAAGAACAGCTGGCTTAGCCATAAGAGTAGACTGTCTTTGTCTCACAACCGTAGCTAAATTTTGAAGCAAAGTTAAGATATTCTTAAAAACCACAAATAAAAACAATTTATGAAAATACCAAAAAACATTTCAGATTGGTAGTAAAACACTTACTCTTACATGTCACTTACCTTTGATTGTGTTTTACCCTATACTCTTAGGCAGAGTCTGGAAAGGGCCAGGTAGCCTCCGGATCTCATCCTCTTTGGAGGTGACATATCTGGTGAATGCCCTCCCAGTCAATCTCTGATTAGAGTTTGTTGTGTTTTGGGATATCCTTGAAAAGGGATGTTTCACAAGCACTGTGGTGGACAATGTACCTCTTTGAAAACACTCTGAACTTTCCACTTGGCGACTCCACAATCTTGAACAGACCTTAAGACTCCACTGGGAAGAACCCTTGTTTTTTTAATATCCTTCAAACTTAGTGAGAAGGCTGCAGGATTAAAATTGTGAAACAGACTAGTTAACCTCTCAAAGACTGTTCTACTTGGTTGGAATTTTCCTGTTTATTTGGGTCTAAAAACAATAGCATAGTGGCTCCTAGAAAGATTCACACTAGAGCCCATCCTGACCCTGATCCACCTGAGATAGTTGATAACCCTGAAAGAATCCTTAGGAAGTCTCCTAAGATATAATCTTCAACTGTTTTCAGATCATCCCTAAGAGCTAATTCAGTCCCTGAAAATCTTTCAGCTCTGCAACAATCACAAGCTGACCTTTTAAATCCATTTAGAACTAGGTCCCTTGATGATTTAAATCAGTTAGATTCTGAGTCTTCACATTCATCAACGGAAACAAGTGAAAATCTTGGTAGCAGAGAAACAACACCTCCTGATTTACATTTTCTTTATAATCTAGGTGTCTCTCATCCAAGATCAGCTCAGCAATCTACCGTTGTTCCACCCACCTCTGTTCATCCTTCATCCACTGTTCAAACCACTTCTTTTCAGCCCACCCCACCTCCTATCATGGCAGCATGGTATGCTCCCTTAGTCCTTCCTGTACCATTAGTCAATCTTCCACAGGACTATCAGTCCAAAATTCCATTATATGATGCTAGCAATACTGCAACAACATCACAACATGTGGATAAGATGAATGACTATTTTGACAGAAATGAAATTGATGATGATTCTGTCAAACTCAGACTGTTTGCTCAGAGTTTGGGGGGAGAAGTAAGAAAATGGTTTAAAGGTTTGGCCCCCCATAGTATTAATGATCTCCAAGGCTTTCATCAAACATTCTTAAACAAATGGGAAGTGAGGAAGAATCCTCTCCAAGTCCTTGCTGACTACAACAATATTCATAGAAACCCCGGGGAAAGTGTACAAGCTCATTGTACCAGATTTAACAGTGTGTATAATGCACTTTCCCCAGAACTCAAACCTCCACAAGGCTTAGCCTTAAACAAATTTCCTGAAGGGTTTGACGCTGACATGACCTATTCACTTAGGGAGAGAGATTTTGCAACTCTTGAAGACATGCAAAGAGGTGCTCTTTCTGTGGAAGTAAACTTGATGGAGAAAAGAGCAAGGATGAAAGTTGAAAAGAGAGTATCTTTTAAAGAGAAATCCACACCTACTACCTCAAGCTCAAAGATGGAAAGGATGATGGAATAAATGATGAAGAAAATGAGCATTCTTGAGAGAGCACAAGCAAGTCAAAATCAAACTGCTCCTCAAAACAGAAACCAAAACCAGAATCAAACTATGAGAAGGAACCAACCTCTAAACAGACCTAGGGAAGATGATCAGCAGATCACTCCTCCCTTTCATCAAAACTATATAAGTGAGGTTGAGGAATCCGATAAAATGACAGAGGAAGCTGATATCAACCTATTTGGGGTAGATGATGATAACTTTGAGGTTCATTATGATAGAAAACAAGGTCTTTATACACCCCATGATGACAAAAGAGATGATGATGAAAATCATTATCAAGACATGGAAAATGCCATCAACGAACCTCAAAGAGAGTATGACCTCAGAAGTAAATCTAATCAACAAACCCCCAACACCAAAACCTCTGACAAACCTTCTCAAAGCAGCACTGCAACCAAGCCTAAAACGGTCAAACAAAAGGATAAAACAGTGGCTGATAACTCTGGTAAAGGTAAGGGGAAAGACACTCAACATCCTGAAAAACAGAGTGCGAACATTAGTAGTACTAACACTTCAGTTAGTACTCCTTCTTCAACCGTTCTGTCAACCGTAGATAAAACAAATCAGCAAGCTGTTGTTGCTGATAAAGTGGCAGTGAACAAGGCTGAAACCATCACCTTAAAGAATCAAATTCCTTTCAGCCTGAAACAGGAAATCTTAAAAATCAAAATTGCTGTCCCCTTAACCGAGTTGGCTGCCCAACATGTATATAGAAATCAAATTTTTAAGGCCTTAAACATAGAAGAGAATGTGGACACACTCAATCTAAATGATGATCAACCAGAGCTTATTTTTGGTCCTAAGATTGAAGGTAAGTTTCAAGAGGGGTCTGTCCCTCCCTTTTATGTAAGTTTGAACATTCATGACAAAATTATACACAATGCTATGCATGACTCAGGCGCTTCCCATAATTTAATGCCAAAAGCTGTAATGGAAAGCCTGGGTCTTGAAATTACCAGACCTTACAAAGACCTGTACTCCTTTGACTCAAGCAAAGTTAAATGTCTAGGATTGATTAAAGACCTTTGTGTTAACTTAGCCCAAATTCCAGCCAAGTGTTTGGTCATGGATGTTGTTGTGGCTGATGTACCCCCAAAGTATGGAATGCTTTTATCAAGATCTTGGGGGGCTAAGTTACAAGGTACCATGCAGATGGACATGACCTATGCGACTATCCCTATTTTCAATCAAACTAGGAGACTTTACAAGGAGTCTCATATGCAATACACGGTTACAAGTCAAGACAGACCTCAAAACTCTCCTCTGTATTCTATGAGTACAGGCCTTGATTCTTTTATCATGTTTAATGATGAAACACTCCCTGAACGAATCACTTCAATGGGATCAATGGCTGAAACGGAGGAAGGAGAACACAACACTGAAGTGTCAAAACAGTTTGCTACATTTGAAAACCTTAGAAAACCAAGCACAGGTCTCGAACTACAAATCATCAATCCATTAAACTTAAATCTTGACAATCAAGAGAAAAATCCTCAACCCGATGAAAAACTTGAAGAGTCAAATCATACAAAGGACATTCACCAAACTGATAAAACTAAAAATGATCCTCTCTGGACTATGTATTTTGATGGGTCATGCACTAGAACAAATGCTGGTGCAGGTGTCTGGATTACTAACACTGATAGCAATCATACAGAATGTATTTCTTGCAAATTAAACTTTCAGTGTTCAAACAACATAGCAGAATATGAATCCCTTCTCTTAGGCTTGCATCTCTTGAAGAAGTTAGGAGCCAGAAGAATAAATGTGTATGGGGATTCTGAGTTAATAATTAGGCAAGTCAATGGGGAGTACAATGCAAATCATCCCAGACTTAGGGCCTATCGGAATGATGTCATGGATCTTTTAAAAACATTTGAGGACTCCACACTGAGTTTTGTCCCGAGGAAAAGAAATCTCATAGCCCACAATTTAGCCTTCGCAGCTAGGACATGTTTAATGCCATATCAGATCGATGATTGTTCACCTCAAATAAAATTTAGACCAGCTGTGCCTGATAATAAAAAATACTGGCAGGTGTTTGACGGAGATAAACAAATAGAAGACTTCATGCAATTCAGAAATGAATTTGAACTGCATAGTTCAGATTCAGACTATGATACAGACTGCAGTGAAGAAAATTTTCTTGGTGAGGAAGAGCCTTCTCCTGAGCTTGTCAACATTAACCTTCAGACTAGCAAGCTTAGAAAAGAAACAGAATTGAGTGCAGAATCAGAAATAGAGGAATTAGAAACTCTTCATTCCAAAGATGAAAGTTTGCCAGCTGGTCTAACACCTTTAGAGGAGTTGTTTGATCTCAATGATGTAGCCAAAAAGCCTAAACTGGAACCTGTAGAGATTGAAGTAGAGGAATGCAATATAGGCAGTGAGGAAAAACCGAGAATGATCAAACTGTCCAAAACTTTACCAGCTCACATTAAACTCAAATACCTAGAGCTGTTTAAAGAATTTTCTGATGTTTTTGCATGGAGTTACGAAGATCTTAAGTCCTATGACACTGAAATAATACAGCACAAAATCCCTCTTAAAGAAAACCAAAAACCATTCAAACAGAAAATGCACAGAATAAACCCTGTGCAGCTGCCTTTGGTTAAGAAGGAAATCATGAAAATGTTTGATGCTGGTATTATTGTCCCTATTAGATATTCTGAATGGGTATCTAATCTGGTGTCTATTAGGAAGAAGACCGGAGAAATCAGGCTTTGTATAGACTTTAGGGATTTAAACAAAGCATCATTAAAGGACAACTACCCTTTAACAAAAATGGATCATATTTTACAAAGGGTGGTAGGGTCTAGAAGAATTTCTTTGCTTGATGGCTATTCAGGGTATAATCAGATCTTGGTCCACCATGCTGATCAATTAAAGACAGCCTTTACTACACCTTGGGGCACCTTCATGTATGTGAAAATGCATTTTGGTCTAATGAATGCTGGAGCGACCTTTCAAAGAGCCATGGACATAGCATTCTCAGAAGAACTGGGCTTCTTCATCATTATCTATCTTGATGATGTCACTGTGTTCTCAAAAACAGATGAAGAACACTTAGAACATTTAAGAAAATTTTTCGAGAAATGCAGAAAGTTTGGAATATCTTTAAACCCTAAGAAGACACTATTTGGTCTCCAAGAAGGTAAACTTCTTGGGCACATTATTTTGGAAGAGGGTATAAAGATAGATCCAAAGAGTATCGAGGCAATCTTGCAAATCTCTCATCCTCGAAACATAAAAGAGTTGCGGTCTTTCATTGGAAAGATAAATTTTTTGAGAAGGTTCATCGCTAACCTAGCTGAGATCCTTAGGAATATCACAAACATGTTAAAAAAGGAGCAAGGGGTAAAATGGACCTTGGAAGCAAAGACATCCTTTGAGATGGTGAAACAAGCATTAACTAAAACACCGGTTCTCATAAGCCCTGATTTTTCAAAAGATTTTTATATCTTCTCATTTGCATCAGAACATACCATTGCAGCTGTCCTTTTACAGAAAAATCCACAAGGACAAGAGCAACCTATTGCATTCTTTAGTAAGGCATTGAGGGATGCCCCTTTGAAATATAACATTATGGAGAAACAAGCTTTTGCCTTGGTAAAAGCTTTGAAAGACTTCAGGGTATACATCCTTCATTCACACATCATTGCCTTTTTCCCAAATTCAGTTGTTAAAGACATTCTAACACAGGACCCAGATGGTAAGAGAGGTAAGTGGATTGTTGTGATTCTTGAATATGATTTAGAGATAAAACCCACTAAACTCATCAAAGGCCAAGGTCTAGCTAGATTAATGGCTGAATCAAATTGCGAAGTTCTTGATATTAACATGATTAATGCTTTGGATAACCAGGAAGAATTCTCAACTCCCATTGTTGAAGATCATTTTATGAATTCTCCTTGGTATGCTGATATTGTTTATGTTTTGCTTAAACTGAATACACCTCCTGGTTTATCAAAAACAAAGGCAAGATTCCTAAAGTTAAAAGCTGTAAACTATTGCATTATTGATAAATGTATTTATTGGAAAAATGGAAGTGGAATATTTCTTAAATGTTTGCCTGAGTTTTATGAAAAGAAGATTAAGCAGGAATTCCATGAAGGAGAGTGTGGAGGTCATTTGTACTGGAAGTCGACAGCCAACAAAATTTTGAAGGCTGGTTTCTATTAGCCTACTCTATTTCATGATGTCCGCAAGATGACCACTTCTTGCCATAAATGCCAATTGTTTGAAGGCAAGAGAAAATTACTACCCCTGCCTCTGCATCCAATCACTGTTGAAGCCCCTTTTCAACACTGGGGACTTGACTTCATAGGAGAAATCCATCCACCATCTTCTGCTCAGCATAGGTGGATTCTTACTGCCACAAACTACTTCACTAAGTGGATAGAAGCCATTCCTTGTAAGCAGGCCAATGATTCAGTTATCATAAAATTTATGGAGACTAACATCCTCTCCAGATTTGGCTGTCCTACCAAGATCATCACAGATAATGCAGCAGCATTTGGATCAAAGAAAATGGTTGACTTCTGTCATAGATATCAGATAACATTGGGGCATTCCACAGCCTATTACCCCCAAGGTAATGGACTTGCAGAATCCTCCAACAAAAGCTTAGTGAACATAATCAAGAAACTGTTGGAGGACAACAAAAAGTCTTGGCATACAAAACTGGTTCATGCACTTTGGGCTGACAGATTGACTTTGAAAAAATCTATTGGTATGTCACCTTTTCAGCTGGTATATGGTACAGATGCAATTTTTCCCAATAGTCTTGGTGTACTAGTTATGAAGTTAATTCAAGAGTTGCAGACTGAAGAAAATGACATGACCAGAAGAATAAATCAGACCATTCATCTTCAGCAGACCAGGGAGGAAGTGTATAACAAAGCATTGCACAAACAAGACAGCATTAAAAAGCTTTTTGACAGAAGAAATAAGGCCAATAATTTCAATGTTGGAGACAAATTTTTGAAGTGGGACTCAAGGAGGGAAGAGAAGGGAAAGCATGGAAAATTTGATCACCTATGGCTTGGCCCTTACTCTATTTATTCAACTGCTAGTAATAATGATTTTTACTTACAGGATTTGGATGGGGCTCAATTGTTTGGGGGTCCTGTCAATGGCAGGATGCTTAAGCATTACCTCTCTTGATCCATTTTTGTTTTGAAGCCTTTTTATCTTTTTTCCATTATGAATAGTCCATCCACCATTGCATTCAAAGTTATCAAAAAAAAAAAAGAGAAAAGAAAGAAAAGAGGGCAGAAATGAAAACAAGAAAGGCAAAGGCCCATGCCAAAAAAGAGAAACGAATTCTGAAAGTGTGCAAGCTCAAATTCCACTCCTAAAACACACTTCTAGCTAGTCAAACAGCTTAAACTTGACTAACTAGTTTTCAATTTATTGCTGATAGGGTAGAAAATGTGATTTGCCAAACTGTTCAATCTTGGCTTATTAGCAGATAAATTAGGATAGAAATTGAAGGTTCAAATAAACTCAAAATATGAACCAAAGTCTCCAAATAGAAGATGAATCAAACTATTTTATTTTCCGAGTCACAATGATAGGAGATCTGGTTCTAATCAGCTCAAAATCTGCACCAGAACAAAAGCAAAGAAAAAGCAAAAACAGAGCTATGAAAAAGATGAAGGAAGTGCTCAACTTTCAGATCTTAAGCCTTCTATTTTTGTTTTAATTTTCTGCAAATAATAATCTATGTGCAGCTTGTCTTTATGCCATAGACCACAACAAGCCAAATAGTTTAATCTTGACTTGGCTATTTTTAAATTTCTGCTTTAGAATTGAGAGAATGAAAGTTTGTTGGACAGTTTAATCCCAACAAACAGTAGATTAGGTAGAGAAATATCTGAGCTCAACTGTTTAATCTGAGTTCAGGGAGAAATAAGGAGTAGCAATAGATTAGTTTTTATGCTTTCAAAAGAATAAAATGTTCTAAAAAGAGTTTTCCAATCCAAGTGCACTCTAATGAAAAAGAAAAAATGTTAGATCAGTAGGATTGGGTAGGTAGAAAGTTGTATTGATGAAGTTCATGTTTCTTTCACGACTGATATTATTTTCCAGAGCAAAGCAGAGAAAATAATGCATCAGGCACCAGTCAGCATCCCAGAGAATCAAGTCTGAATTCTTGATGCCTTCAGGAAGGCACCATCCCCATGTGGAGCCACTGTTAGCCACCCATAATATTTTGTTATACCAAAGGGTGGCTAAGAACTTTTGGGAGCCTCCAAGGAACAAATTTCATCTCTAAAAATTGTTGGCTCTTGAAGTCTCTATAAGGCCCCCAGCCTTTTCCCTCTGTCCATATCCCATAGTGCTGTTTCATACTTCAAAAACCTCTGATATCCTACAAAAATCCAAGTCAAATACTGCTGCATTCCCCTTTTTTCCCCTCTCTTTCTTCCAACTTACATCATTCTCCATTTTTCTTTTTCCATAAAGACCCCACAAAAACATATGTTTTCCCTTTATCCCTTCATAAAATCCATTCCCTAAGGTTAAAAACTCACTTTTTGACCTTGTCTGAACCTTGATTTCCCTTTGAAAACATTGAAAATCCTATAAAATGCATATTTTATATGATGTTAAGGCTTTTTAGCCCCCTCGGGCTAAGCCCCCTCGGGCTAAGCCCCTGGCTTTTTCCCCCATATACCCGAGCGCCGGGACCGACTGCTCAGTCATTAGGCGCTAAACCGAAAATACAACCTTTCTCCGTCCATTTTCCTTTGAAAAATCGAAAAAAAACCCATTTTATAAAGTTTTAACGTGAAATATTAAAGTCACGTGGTTTATTGCGCAATTTAGCCTGGGTCGTCGATCTGCTCCACAGATCCGACGGAGCGGAACGCAGCTTGCCTGGTGGACCCCCTTTTCCCGCGCTGATTCCAAAAAAACGCCGGTATCATTCCGCACCACCCTCCGCCGGTTGGTGGTTTTCTCTCGTCGGCCAGCGATTCCATACGCTGGTCGACGCGTGTCTCTGACACTGTTCCAAAACCACCACGCCACCAAATCATTTCGCGCGTTAATCTTCGTACCATAACCACGCAGCGGAATCCACCTCCACCGTCCGATTTGGGCCATCCCATCCGACGGCTGTCGATCTTCTAACCTGCTCGACCTTTAACCAACATGCGCATACGTTAACACAGTCATCGCGCGACTGAGTTTCAATCTCCGCCGTCGATCTCTGCAGATCGACGAATCATATTCGGTTCGCCCAATCAACATTTTCCCGCTGACTCTCCGTTGCCCGATCCCGACCGTCGATCATCGCGCGATCGACGGCTCAGATTCGTCCTTCGCCATCGATCACCCAGATTTGATCCTGGCCGTTGGATGATGCCATCCGATGGCCCACGCTCCTCCGCACAGTCCCCAAAGCAGATTGACCTATAAAACTGGATTTTTAACGTGCTTTTGCATTTTGCAGGGTTTAAACTATTTTTTCGTGTTTTTTAAGGAAGATTCAGAGAAGGAGGGTGACGATCCTCCCTTGTTCGATTCCTCCGTGGAAATCGCTCACAGAGTTAGTTTTTCACGTCTCGTTGATGTTTTCACAGGCATCGATGCCTTACATGCCCTACGCAGCCCTGCACAAGAAGAAAACCATGAAGATCAATGCAGAGAAAGAGTATCAGATGCTGAAGACCAAGAATGAACCAGAACAGCAGATTAGTGGACAGATTTGTGGGGATTAAGGCTAAGACAATTATCAAATGCCTAATCCCTGATCTAAAAACACAATTTGAAGGAAAACCTAAAGTGTTTCATCAAGAAACCCTTCACCGCCACAGATGGAGGCGAATTGATTTCTCCCAGCGACTAAAGCGCCACCTGTGCCTCAAAGTATTCAATCAAGAACCGAATTTATTGATCAAAGTCAGATATTTTACCTCAAAGCAGCCGAAGAGTTACTTCTGCCAGGAATTTAATGAAAGAAAGTCTGCAGAGTAGCCCTAACATCACACAGAGCCTCAAAGGTCAAAAAAAGCTCCCTCCGAGCTCAATTCATAAGTGTAAACCAATTAATACAGTGAAACACCTGTATAGTTTCTTCATTTAAGCCTCCCAAGGGCCAAGAAAACATCAACTCTGTATTAATTGTATTTCAGATCTTTCATCGGATCTCACCTCCTCATCCTTCTATAAATACTTCAGTAGAAGATGAGTGAGGGGTTGGTTGTTAATGTAATTGCTGAAGCATTGTAATTGTAGCTGAGTTGAAGACTCTTGATTGTAGATAGGATTTCACTGGCTCTTGGAGCTCTGCTTGTAACAGATAGGTTATTTTATGAAGAGAGATGGATTAAAACACTGGATTTGAAGATTGTAACTGGTTTGAAGCATCAATACAAGTTGATTTATGGGATCTTGGTCTATGCCGATGGTGATGTTATTCTCACTGTAACTTGTATTTTGTTTCTGTTTTCAATTTGTTTCATTTTCCACTATAAAGAACAGTTTAAACAGGGTTAGGACCTATTGTATACCAGTAACCTTCTCTGGCTGAGAAATCTTTATTTAGATGTTTTCTTATATCTGTGTTATTTGGAAATGATTAATTCAGTTTAGGCATAGGCACGTTGGCGTTCCCTCATCTTATTGCCTTGACTGAATGTTATTTTTAAATGTTACTTTAAATATATGTTGTGTGAAGATGAACTGAGGAAATTAAGGTTATCCCTGAGTCCCTTTCTTATTTGCTCAACCATTCGATTGTTCCCCTTAAGATGTGTTAAAAGCTGACTAGTTTCAAAGTACTTATCAGATCTTAGGCCATTATATGTTATCTTTGTGATTGTCCTGAAAGCAACCAAGTAAAGAAGAGCTAGGAGAGGATTTGTGGTGCGCCCGGCCCGCTAGCTTCTACTTCAAAGGTTTCCTTCAAGTTTCCCTTTGTTTTTTATGTGTTTTCTATTGGAAGTGTATCAAAGGCTAGCTAGTTTCAAAGTACTTACCAGATCCTGGGCTGCTCTTTGTTCTGCAACTGTTATTTCCCTTTCTTATTGTATCACTCCATTCCATAAATCAAACCTTAAAGAGATCTTCAGGCATAGATGACTTGCCCCATAGACCACTCTTGAACCTGATTTGCTTCAATTAAATCCTCTTATGACTCCATAGCCCAATGGACTGAAAACCTGCCATCATCTTTCATCTTAGCTAAAGCTTACTCTTGTTGCTTGCAACTTTTCACTTTTGAACCTATTTTGCATATAGATCTTTTCGCCTCAGACAGCAATTATGTTCAACCATCCAAACAAAAAACCAAATCCTTGAACTTCACAACTAGCCTAATATCATTACCTTAAGCTTTCAAAGACAAATCCATCTTTGTACATATTGGAGAGATCCCTCTCCGGATTCAAGGAGGGCTAGATCCTA
Organism: Pinus albicaulis; assembly: GCA_034641835.2. Classification (NCBI taxonomy): domain Eukaryota; kingdom Viridiplantae; phylum Streptophyta; class Pinopsida; order Pinales; family Pinaceae; genus Pinus; species Pinus albicaulis. Next base: position 163,786,851 of record CM076569.1, on the reverse strand, counting down.
GAATCCCAAAGTTGGTTGAAATGATGTTAACTCTGTGATCGGACTTTTGCCAATCTTGCTTATTACAGAGACCTAACAGATGTATTCCCATGATTTTCAGCGAGAGAACTTGTCATTAATGCATACAAGCCTCAAGGTACTATTAAGGACTCTAGTCTTGGACCTAGATAATGTGTTGATGTCGATAGGCCAAGATTTGTTAGAAGGAATGCCTTAAGGAATCCTCCATCATCTAACGCGAGCATGAAAGAATAATTTTTGAAGGACTATGGATTCAATAATTTGCATTGAAGCAAGGTTTATTTGCAAAATGAAAAGGATAGGAAAATGAAAATGGAAATGGACGATGAAAAATGGAAAATGACAATGGGAAATAAGCATGTAGGTGAGCTTCTTGCTTTTTATTTGTGGAGTAAACAAAAAAAGTAATGTAAAATGTATGTGAATGAAGGAAAATGAACAACTAACTCTTGCTGGGAAAATAATGGTGGTTTTCTTTGAAGTTCTTGGTTGGATTTACAATTCAAAAAGGGAGGAAAAGTAATGGTCTTGATGGATATGAACATGGACTTGTTCTTATGTTTCTCATGAAATTGGTCATTTGAAAACCAATTGTGTGCACAATTAGTTTCCTTCAATGATCATTTGATCATCCCAAACCTGCAAAAAAAACTTGACATAAATAACATAAGTGTGTTAAAAAAGAAATGGCCAATTCATTTTTTATTCTTACACAAAAATTAAATGTCAAATGAAACAGATTAAGGTAAATCAAAAGGTTATATATTCTGTCCAATTCATAATATCGGTAACAATACATTTTTAAAGAATAACCATGAAAAATAAATCAACTCCCCGTTGTTGCATGATTTCATGCACTGGGCTTAGTAAAACGATTATCATCACAAAGATTCATTGTGTGCTGCAAGTTAAAACTTCATAGAAAAATACACATTAACAATATTAATGCCAAATGTTCAGAAATCATCTAAATAATCTTCTAATTGTCCTACAAACCATTATTAAATTTTTTTATTTTTTTTAAAGAAATTATTAATATATATATATATATATATATATATATATATATATATATATATATATATATATATATATATTTTTTAAAACGAAAAAAAGCATGGATGAAATAATAGGCTTTATGATTTTTTTTGAAACAAAGTCATGCCAATGCCTCTTTCATGCAAGATAAAAATAAAAAGCTTGAAATTTCTAAAGTCAAGTTCCTAACTATGAAGGAGATAGAGGCAAAATCCTTCTCAATTTATATAACTTGCATTTGATGCACATGTGATAATTCTTTTGCCTCAAATAATCCATTTGTCACTCATCATGTACCACCACAGATGAATTCTGCCACATTTTCCTTCAGATAAGGAAATCAGATCCTTGATTATTTTTCAAAATTGAATTTTATAAAACCGTGACTGTTTACACAAAAAAAAACGTTTTTCTCTCACGCACATTACAAATTAGTGCTCCGAAGAACCCTGAATTTCTCCCAAATGGCTGTGAATTTCAGAAATTTCCTATACAATTACCTAACTCACCCCGTTCTCGAAAAAACCCATGTTTTATTTTTTTTCTAATTCACCTCGGTTTGCTCAGAAAATGTGTTTTAAAATCGGGTGTTTTTAACAATTACACATTTTGTTTTCTGGCGATTACTTCTGCAATAAAATTGATATGGTTTGATTTGTTTTGTTTGTAGGTTTTGATGTGTAATGGCTTGTGTCTCATAGAGAAGTTCAGATCGATCTCTCTCATTTCAATTACCTGCAATGGAATCTGCAATCTTCTCTTTATCATCAGTCTGAAATCTTCTCTTCATCAGTAATTTCTTCATGTGATACACTTCCATTGTCTGTCCCTGCAATTGAATTTGTAATCTTCTCTTCATCAACAACTTGCAATCTTATCTTCATCAACAATTTCTTCATGTGATATACCTTCATTGCCTGTCTCTGCAAAAAAAAATGCTTTCTAATAACTGCTGCTTGAGGAAAAACGAATATGGAAAAGAGAAAGTTCTTTTTTTTATTATTATTATTATTATTGCAGTGCATGGGTCTTTGTGTGGATTGAAGGCCTGCATATATGCATAAGGCCAAGCCAAAGGCTGGCCTCACGCATATGCGTGGGTCTTATTTCCATGAGCCAAAACTTTTTTCTTTTTCTTTTATCTTTTTTTATTTTTTATTTTATTTTATTGATTTGTTAATAAAATTATATATATTATATTTTCAAAGATATACATATATATTTCATTAAACAAAACAATGATTGAAATTAAAAATTTTCATCATCTTTAATGTTTATTGTAAAATGAAATGAAATGATGAAAACATAATTTATTATTATTTTTAACATAAAAATTCTTTTTTCGATCCTCTAGATCAGACAAAGTGCAGGAGGATAACATACTCAAGAAATTATTAAAAAAATTTTAGATGTAAGAAATAAGGCTACCTAGTTACACTTCCCCGGCAATGGCGCCAAAATGTTTAGTCAATTTAATGTCCTAAATTGTTAACATAAATTATCGACCAGGGCGAGTAAACTGATGAAGTGTAATGCACTGTGTGTGCCTAATTATTCCTTTTTCTTACTTCGTTGTTTTTAGTGTTTTATTGATGTTTTGGGGTTTTTATGTTTGATTCTTAGTATGCTACTTTATGCTAAAAAGATGAAGTTAAATCTATGTCAAGAGGAAGAAAAAGAAATGTTAATAAATGAATTAAAACAGAGTTTATTTGCAAGTTCTGTTCCTAAATAGGAAATGATGAAAACAAAGAGTCCTAATCCATAGATATTACAGCTTCTAAATGAACATTCATGAAATGAAAAGTAACTCAAAACACTACAACTTAATTTGATTCATTTAGTTAGAGATTTGTTGGAAGAGCTTGTGAAAAAGATTAAATTCTAATGCAATGAGGATCTCCTAAAACATAAAAGGAAATGCTAAAACAAACAATAACTTAGAATATTACAGCGAAATCTCATTCATTTGATAGAGATTTATTGGAAGAGCTTGAGAAAAATATTACTATAATTTAGTAAGGATCTCCTATGAAAATGCTGAAACAACTTATAACATTACAACTAAATCTCATTCATGAGTTAGAGGTTTATTGGAAGAGCTTTTGAAAGATATTAATCATAATGTGATAAAGATCTTCTATGTAGCAAAACAATCAATAACTCACAATATTACAACCAAGTCTCATTCATGAATTAGAGGTTTATTGGAAGAGATTTTGAAAGAGACTAATTGTAGTATAATGATGATCTTCTATGAAAATACTGAAACAACTTATAAAATTACAACTAAATCTCATTCATGAGTTACAGGTTTATTGGAAGAGCTTTTGAAAGAGATTAATTATAATGTGATAAGGATCTTCTATGAAACAAAACAATCAATAACTCACAATATTACAACTAAGTCTCATTCGTGAATTAGAGGTTTATTGGAAGAGATTTTGAAAGAGACTAACTGTAGTATAATGAGGATCTTCTTTTTAACTAAATAACAGAAAATGAAATGCTAATAACTCAAAATATCACAATTGAATCCCATTCATTTAATAGAGATGTATTGGAAGAGCTTGAGAAAGAGACTAATTGCAATATCATGAGGATCCTTTATCTAAGCAAATGACATGAAAAATAATGCTGAAAACTATGATTTAGAAAGCAATCTAAGTAAGGAAATATGACAAAACAGAATTGAAAATGACTTATCTAGAAAACATGTAAAACCTCCTCAAATAGCAGGGGCCCCTCTGCTACCAATTTGGTGAAATTCTTCAGCTTCTTAAAGTTGTAATCAAAACAACATCAATGAACTGAACTTCTTTATTGATAAACTCACAAATCTACATCCCATTCCATCTTAATCTTTGTTACAAAACACTCTCTAATCCTTTCTCTTCTTCTCCTATTTTTCACTACCCTTGATAGGAAAAAGCTTCCCCTATTTATACAAAAATATGAGAAGTTATCTCATTAATGAGAGTCCATGAATCTCTCCCTCTATCTCTAGAGTTACAATCAAAATAAGAAATGATAAGACACATGTCTTTTTAGAGTTTCAATACAAAATAGGAAATGAGACACATATCTTCTTAGAGTTTTAATACAAAAAGGAAATAAATCACATATCCTCATGATCCCATGATCTTCTCCACTCAAATTCAAATTTGGTTTTGGTAGGCCACATAAAGGTCTTTTAGAAGCTTCCTTTTGACCTACACATGGAAAAAATCTCATCCCACTTGTTAGTTATAAGCATATGCACATTATTTTCTAATTTTTAACCACATATTCACTTAAAAATGCTAAGCATTAATAAAGTTTGGAAAAACATAAATGTAACCCAATAGTGTTAATGGTAAGGTAAATGTAATGAAATAGAGGTGGAGTGAAGGTGGTAATATGGAAATACAAGTGAAAATGTAATGGAAGTGAATGAAAATTTCAAGGCCCAACAGGAGCCATATAGAATCCATTCAGTATGAAATGAGTTGTGCTGGATTTAGAACGATGAACACTACGCGGTCGTTCATGTTTCGTGTCATTATGAGAATTTGATATTTGAGCATAATTTTGAGCACCTGATCACTGCGTGACAGATGATTCTGGTGTAGTTGACTGTATATGGATGCATATGTTGGGATTGGTACATGTGCTTGCTTGGTTGCATGATTGATTGTAGATGTTAGTGCAAACACTAGATGGTGTTTGGATCTATGACATATGATAGTGGCTTATGTGTAGATGTTATGTTTTCTTGTATTGGTTTGTGTGTGGAACATGTATTACCATGGCACAAGTATCCTTGGATTTGTTTGACCATGGTATCTGCCTATGGAATTGACTTGGAGGTTACCATGGTACAAGGGTGCATGGTATTGGCATAACCATGGTATTTAACCGTGGTATTGACCTGGAGATTACCATGGTATAGGGGTGCATGGTATTTACCGAGAGTTTACTATGGTACATGTGTCCATGGTATTGGGATAACCATGGTATTTTCCCTAAATATTGATTGTTGAGAATAATTTGACATTTATTTTTATGAGTGTATTTTGAGTTGTGGATTCATGGAGAGTGTGCGTGGGTGAAGGTGTGTGAGTGTGTGCTACAATGATTTATTAAAAATATTTCATATATGTAGTAGTGTGGAGTTGTATGCTTCATCATATATTATTTTCAGATTCAGACTAGAGTTGCTGTTGGGTTTCTCATGTTGATCAAGTTTGAGATCCCAGTGTGAAATATTCTGAAACGTGGCTAGCATGGGGGTGTTGAGGACATTAAGACTCATGGTAGAAAATGTGTAGATAAGGTGGGTGCCTTCTAGTAGACAAATAAGTACGAGAAGCAGTTTCTCTAGAGTCCAATAGAATTGGGCGAGGCTCATTGGTCATGGTGGATTCCAATGAATGGTTGTTCGTAGAGTCATGAGAGAAGTGTCTTTCCAATTGATGTTTCTATCAGATTTTCATAGCGGTAGAGTATTTCATCTAATAGGTGGTAGATCCTCTATGTAAAAAATGTGTTCATCAGTTAATAGAATATTTGAGTTGAAGCAACAACATGTAGTTTTTTTTCCTTGAGAGGGTTTTCCACCAAAAAAATTTGTGTCCTCTTGCGTGCATGTTTATGGTTGATTCTTCATGGTGTTTTTAATTGGTTGTTGTAAAGTTTATACATGCTATTATGTATTTATGTTGGATCACTATTCATTTCTTGTTTTTATAAAAGAAATTAAAATTCAGATAATCACAGTCACTAAGGATTACCCCCCCCCCCACCTTCTCAGTAGTGAGCTTAATTACAACAATTGGTATCAGAGTCGGGTTCTCTCAGTGAATCTTGATCGCTTGAGAGAAGATCGTGGGCCATGGTTAAGAATAAGAAGAAGTAGTCACAAAAAATAAAGAGAAGCAAACAAGTATGGAAGATTTAATATTCAAAAGAACCTCTCTTCTTATTGGTGAAGAATGACAAAGGTAATTGTAGTGATAATGTCATTTCTAGTTGTACATTTCCTTATAGTGATGATGACCTTCTAGGGATAAATGATCTTGAAGATGATAACTAATCAATTTAGTTTGATCTCTTGGAGAGAAGTGGAGGTAATGTTTTTGCAGAAAAATCATAATGTTGGACACCTAATTCTCTATGGGTAGGTGTAGAAGGTGAATAGTCACAAAGGAGTCCAAGTGACCTTGGAATGCGGAATCCAAGAGTCACATTAATGTAATATAAATGTAAATCTATGAGCAATATAAATGAAATGAATGCTTATCTTTCTATTTGTGTGTTTTATCTTCTCATACACCATGTGTGTGTTTAACATGGTATCAGAGCAGGTGAATTTTATGGCCCTGCTCCAATTTTAGCCACTCGTGTGGTCTTTTGATATGATCTAATTACTTGGTTATTTTAACAGCGTTTGTTTATTTTGTTACCTCTCGCAATTTGAAGTAACGCCCCTTCCTGCTCAAGACTATGACTTTCCTATATTGTTAGATGTGTTCATTTATCCACTCAGACCTATGCACCTAATGCTTTATTTTCCTAACGTTATGCTATTCTCCTGCTGCTCTCTGATTATTTTATTCCAACCCTGTGATCCTGCTGTCGTGTCAGACTTTTGCTATTCTAAGCCCATCATTCATATTTAGTCATTGAACAGTGTTGAACCACGACTTGTTGTAAGACGAATGTCGTTGAACCGTTGGATTGGAGTGTCATAAAGCTCCCGTTTGGTGAAGGTTGAATGATTGGATTTATTTTGTGCATTAGAGTCTTGAATACCGTAGTGTATATGAGCATTGAATGTGTGTTGTTCACTCTTATTGAATGTTGGAGGGATTGAAAAATAGTTAACGTTGTCATCAATTTAATGTTGATGCATGTCTGCATAGAGAGAAGCATAACTGCATGTGTCCTATCGTAACGTACCTATCTTCCTATCGATTCATTCCTTTTGAAGTAGATTCTTAGAATTCATCCTTGTCTCCAGATTCATAGTGCCAAACCGTTGTCTCTAGAAATTCCTTTTTTTTGCATTTATCTATCATCTACTTGGCTCATTAGAGATTATTGGCATTAAACGCTTAGATATTCGCTTGTCTGGTCCTCCTAACTCCACTTGCGATCTCAGTACAAGTTGTGTTTGAGTGCGTCAATTCATTATGTGGGTTGGTTTGTATGTGCACACGTTATTGTAATTTTCGAAGGAGGGAAGGAAGTAGCACTTAACAAAACCATTGTTGAAATCTCTACAATCGAGATATCTCAGCATGGTGCAGTAACGCTAAAAGGAGAACTAGTAATGCAGGCAACATGTTAATTGGTGGCGATATTATGGGGTAAATGGATACAATTTCCTGAAATAATATTGTAATGGTAACAAAATAATGCCAAAGAATTGGAGAAAGGTCTTGAAATAATTCACGTCTCTTGGATAGGTCGAGGAGAGCATTTTATCTGTGCTTTGGAATTGTGACCATCCTCGAGGAGTTGTAAGGCGGTGTGGATGCTTTGAAATCGGTGCTTGTTGTTGGTCACTCCCCACCATACCCATTAACGCATCAAGCTCCTCCTTTGCTCAACAGTTCCAACACTACGCCACCTCAGTCAGCCACATAAGAGTGCAACACCGGAATATTTGCAAACCAATGCAAAACCGTGTTGTGCCAAGGGTCCAAATCATGCATAGAATATCATATGAAGGAACAAAAGGATGAAAAGATCAAGTTTTTGCAGCAAGAAGAGATTTTCTCCCCAGGTTCATACTCTTATTTAAATTCACCGTATGCCCAAATTTTGAATAGAATAAGTTAGTTTGTGGGTTTCTCAATGCATAATTTTCATAATTTTATTCACAAAAAGGGCCAAGCATTTTCAGAATTGGAGGTTTAATTTGAGAGGATAATATTTCAAATTTGAAGTCAAATTCCTACTTCAGTTGGATTGAGGGTTAGATTTTCAGATACCCACGAATTTATCTAAGGGTTCCAACAACATAAAATATACAAACATAGGCTAACATCATTTGTATATTAGCAGAGAACTTCTAGGAAGATTTTGTGCAACATTTAGGAGGCCGCGTACAATTTTGTGAATGATAAAACTTGTAGAGGAAGCTGAATGCACTGGCCCATATGATTGTATTATTCCATAGTTCATTTCATCACTGAGCCACATTCTCCATGTTATAGCATAATTTCTTCTCAAAGGGGTCGAGTGGAACTTGTTGGAGAATATGGGTGCTTGTAGCTAAAGGATTCATTTTCCTGTGGACATTTCTATTTACCTCTAAAATTGTAGCAGCCATTTTTGAAGAAGATTGATTGAAACCAAACTAAAGAAAATTCACAATTTGTTTGCATTGTAAACAGGTGCATTATCGGTTGAAGCCGACATTCTTTATTTCTTGAGCCTGAGTTGTTTGGAAAATGGCCAAATTTTATGAAGTATTACTGTCCTTGGAAACTTTGATACAATCCACTGTTGATGACACAATCCGAATTAGTAAAGACACTCTCTTTTATATCCACACTTGCTTGCATCATGCACAAGAAAAGATTTATTTTCTGCAACTAGAATCTCAGCTTCAGCAAGAAGAATTATATCAGTGGAGTCATCATTCTGAACTTGTTTTTGTTCAGAACATTGAGACAGACTCCCATCAGCAACAAGAAATTATAGACGCAGTACCCATTTTAAGTGCAGATTTGCAGAAAGAAAAAAAAATCCAGCCAGCACCTCCCAAGCCCATCATCAGACCTTGGGAACAACTTGTCCACAATAAGCACAGAACAGGTCTTGGATATGAGAAGGAGTTGTCCTTTCATATTTCAAACTACTCCAAGCCCATCAAATTTCAGAGTGCCGGATTTCTTTATGACAGTTCACCTTCAGTTGTTCCAGATCCAACTCCTCTTCCACAGCAACAACAACAACTAATTGAAAATTTTCAACACTGTGATCGAATTGGCCATATGAAATATCACAGTTTTGATCTTCACCCATAAAAGCATTGTGGTCGGCACACCCATTCTTCACATAGATGCTTCAGAAACAAGTCTCCTGCAAGAAAAAAGATTCATATTGGATGGATCGCTTCTTGGCAATGGGAATCAATAGCCAAGAATATGTTTAAGTCGCATGTCAGAACTTGTTCTAGAATATTGAACAATCTTGCAATTGATTTTTTGCCACCATCTCACCTTGTACCTGACAGGGGGGGAAATGGTGGTCATCTACAAGCTTCGACACCACATCAAGCGAGCCTAAGCCACAACCTCTCATTTCAGATTCAGAGTTGTAGCCAGAGACATAGCACATCAAGCGAGCCTGAGCCACAATCTCTCATTCTAGATTCAGAGTTGTAGCCAGAGACACAACAGTTCAAGCGAGCCTGAGCCACAACCTATCATTCCAGATTCAGAGTTTTAGCCAGAGACACAGATGCCCATGAGCATGCCTTTGGTTGGTGGTCAACCTTAAACCATCTATGCGAGGTTCATATTATTCCTCTTCAAATAATTCGGAGAACTTCCTCTAGCATAATACTTCAGCTTCTTGCCAGCTTTGGTAGAGTTCTGGGAAATGCATTAAGCATACCAGTGTTGGTGGTCATCCTTAAACCATCACAGGTTGTAGACTTCCCTTCTTCTAGGTTGAAGGTCTCCCTCTTCAAATATGAGGGACACTTCCTCTTGCCCTCAGCTTCTTTCCAAATTTGAAAGAGTTCCAGAAGCTGCAATAAGCATTGCATTCTAGTGTTGGTGGTCATCTTTAAACCACCTCTTTATGCCAACATTTTAGAGAGCTGATTTAGCCTAAGTGCTGCCATGCATACTTTGCAGATTTTTATTACAACTCTCTTCTTGGACTCACACATACCCCTTCGGATTAAGGGGGGGAATGTTGGACACCTAATCCTCTATGGGTAGGTGTAGAAGGCGAACAGTCACAAAGGAGTCCAAGTGACCTTGGAATGCGGAATCCAAGAGTCATATTAATGTAATATAAATGTACATCTATGAGTAATAGAAATGCAACGAATGCTTATCTTTCTATTTGTGTGTTTTATCTTCTCATACACCATGTGTGTGTTTAACACATAATATTAAGATGAAGATTTGAGGATATTAGTAACCTAAGGCCGAAAACAAGGCTAATAGAGAATCTCACTTTAGAGAATAGAGATCTAGAGAAATTGCTTCAAATTATTGAAGAGAGATAGCATTATGTCAAGAATGGAATTTCTAATCCGAAAACCCAGTTAGAAAAGGAAAGAAAAATTAAAGAGGAGTTTGGCAATCAGTGAAATGATCAAGTCAACCATTGTAAAAAATTATAAGAAAAATTATAAGAAATCAGATCTATTAAGGTAGCAGTTGAAGAGCCCAAAGAAGAAAGTTCGAGTAGCAGAAATGAAGGAAAATGTCATCAAAATTAAAAAAAATCAAAGGAAAACATGAGAAACGTAAGTTGTTTTTATTGTTTGAAGTTTGGACACACTGCTGCAAATTGTAGAAGGAAAATGCCAAAACCTTCCCAAAAAAAGAAGCATCTGAATGTTGATAACTCCTAAGCAGTCAGGCATGGTAATTCAACCCCATCGTTCTCCTGGTACAAAAATGTCTTTCATGGGTATTGTTTTCAGTGTAATGATTTTGGGCACAAAAGAATTCACTGTAAAAAGTTGTTATTTCGCCATTTATTGGGCACATTAATTATTTTATTTGTAATAATACTGGCCATAGAGCCAAATATTGCTTTTTTCATATATCCCTTGAGAAATCTACTCAACAAAGGAGGAACTTGAGTAAGAAAAATGAACCAAAATAACTTCCCAGCAAGAAGCGGTATATCAGGGTTTGGAGAAAGAAAGACCAAAAATTGAGGCCAGCACGGTCATAGGGGGAGATCCTAGAAGAAAATAAGGTTATTTTTGTTTCAATAACAACTCTTTCAAAGGATTTGTTTTAATGGTTTATCTTTGATATGTGCATCTTGAGTGCCTATTAGTACGTGCACCAAACAAAGAAATCGATGATTACTTTTTCAAAATTAAAAAGGGAAAAGGAAAATAAATGAGCAAAGTTGAAAGTCGATTGACTTATGTGTTTATGGATTCAGTTTGACAACTCGGTATTTAATATATGATTAAAAAAAGAAAAATAAAAAGAAAAAAAACAGCCAAACCCTAACTTAGAAGACTACCTAAGTTTGATTCAATTTTCTTAGAAATGGTGCATATGCAGAGAGTTGCGTATGGATATGCAATATTGGTTTGAGAAAAAAAATTTTAACTCTCGAACGATGTGAACACTAGATTTGGTAATCGTGGTGCATGAAAATTTATAGTGTAGCCCAAATTTTTTACATCTGAGTGATCTCGTCAAATTTGCATAGTTGTTTAATCCTTGTTGCAAGAATATAAGTGTGGGTTTTTCCTTTGATCTGGTCTTTTAAATATTATAAGTTATCGACTTCGATTAAATGAGTTGATCTATTCTCATGAGGTTATGATGGAAATTTCTGGAATTTAAATGTCGAGCTATTGAATTTGGTCCACACTGGAATCAGCACTTGGACTGCATCGAGCACTTGACCAAACACATCTTAAGCTCGAGGGCTATTTATTATGATTTGATTGAGTTTTTTGGAAAGTGGTTGGATCTCAAGCACTCTGAAAGGAACGTTAACGAATAAAAAAACTTTGACACATATGAGGGCACTCGTATATATGATGTGGTAGCAAAATTTGTAGTTCAATGATTAGAAGAATGGGAGAAAGACAGTGGGTTTGTAGGACAAAAATCCACTGCTGGGAGGAAAAAATGACCAGATCTGAAATGTATAGTGAAATAATGCTTTTAAAATACTTACAAGAGTCTCACTTTACATTTAAAGAATCCCATTACAAGGAATGATTCTGACTAACATGACCTCATGAATCAGGAATGCTTGGTGAATCAAGACTGACAAAAACAAATTAACATGCATGCTAGATCAAAAGACTTATAAAACATGAAACAGGGTTTAATTCCACCTCAAGGAATGCTTATGAACAATCTTCAATTCATACCTAATCAGGAAAGCTTGGAACAAGACTTACAAAAATAAATCCATATGACTTGTAGGTTCACAAGATTTATAAGAACATAAGATAGAAATTTTATGATAAATCTGGAAAGACAGATAAAGTATGTAAAAACAGAAGGGAAAACAATACACACACCATATGATTTTGTGAATCCTCAAGGGTGTAACTGGAATATGTTATGTGTTCGACAATACACTATTCAGGAATGACATGAGAATCAGCAACAGGGCCAGGGCACTAGGCCCTGTGCCACCAACTATCTCCTCCCTTCTTTTTTCCTTTGTCTTCTATCTATTTATATTTTTACAATAAATTTGTCAGCGAGGCTTAGACCTTCAGATTCCCTTAATAACAACTTAAAAAAAAACAAATAAGAAGGAGAAAAATTAGGCTGTCTACTATTTTTAGCCATTTACAATCCTAACAGAACTCTGATGGAATTAATCATATTGACAAACTGTATTTGAGCTTTAAGAAGATATTGTTATTTGTTGATAAGTGTCGAATCTTTAAAGATTTTGTTTCCAGATTTTCTATAAACCTGTGATTGTTTCTTGAATGATGCATGATGCCTTGTGGAAACGTGTTGGTGCTGAGAATAATGGTAGAAATATGTTTCAGAGAAACTTTTTCGTTGTTCCCTTCCTTTGGTTTCTTGTTTGTCGCAATAGGTTCTCGAATTAAACATGGAAATAGTGTTGGAGTGGGAAAACCCATATAGATAGGTTCCAAACAAAAGGACCGACCATGAGAAGGAGACACGTTGAATTTTGGGCGACCGAAAGAAATAAATGAGGAGTGGGAAATATGGAGGTGTAACTGCTGGTGAAAATCGCAATCATATTTCATGTTTAGAACAGATTCCTGAGCACCTATCCTCCTGAGCTTGCGAATTGTGATATGCAATTGGGTCCCACCAATATCGCACATTGCACTTCGGCGTTTATAACATGATCCCGAGTGCCTATCCTCCAAAGCTTGCGATGTGCGATGAGGAAAGGGTGATGTGGCAGGGAAAGGTGGGTCCCTTTAGTATTGCATCAGAAGATTTGTGGAATGGAAAATGAATGTGGCAAGGATTGTTGTGATATGCGATTAGCAAAGATGACATGGCAGGAAAGGGTCCCACCCAATATCGCAATCGGAGAAAAAATAAAGGTGGAGGTGAATGGAAAAAGGTAAGTAATGTTGCGATCTTGCGATGCGAAAATGTGATGGGTCCCATTTAAAGGATTTTTTAAAAGCAGACAATGAAAAATTACGTTAAGTCAATGAAATATGCTACAAATGCCCAAATCATATTATAAAGAAATTATAACATATATCGAAATTTTATGAAGCGGACCAAAAGGAAATTATGGGTCCCAGCAATCCCGCAAATTGCATTTCGGAGGGTTTTTAGGAGACAACAATTGTGATATGTAGTAAGTATGGATCTGCGAAACGCTGATTACGATGAAAGGTAAGGGTTTCAATACAGTTAAGTGCGGAAAATATATATGATATATACATTAAAGGTTTGTTGTGGGGGGGGGAGCTGCTATTTAACTATAAAAAATGGAAAAAAGGGGTTTTGAAAGAAACAAAACGTTGGAAGTTTTAGTATTTTGGAAAAATGAGGAAAGGATCGAAGAGAAATGATGAAAATGGAGAAAAGGATGCGAAATAATTGAATCATAAGGACCTATAGAGGCCAAGAAAAATGACGGAGAGGGCAGCTTTGAAAGGAATCAAAACCAATGCTAACACACACAATCTGACTATGGTCACAATCTATATGAACGCATATAATATGGATGATATGGTCAAATTAATGATTCTAATAGGTCCTTGGTGATTAATGTTTAGAGATTTGGTCCAAAGGTCATTCAACATATGAGGAGGTTTGTTGCATTGCATGCAAGCTCATGTTGATGATAAAATATGCATATAACTTATCGATGAATTGAATAAACAGCTTGGGCTCAAGTTAAAAATATGGGTAATGACTACAAATTTTTTTTCCTTCAATATCTAAATGAAAAAAATTTCTCATTCAAAATTCAGATCTACTTGCGAATATCTACAACAATAATGAAGTAGCACAACATGGACGTTCCTCTGCTCGCTCATGGTATGGAAAGTTGTGATTCAATCCAATTTTTCATGTTTGCAATGTTGATATAGATATTGTAATGTATAATAGTATATTCAAAGCACAAATGAGGGATATATGCACTCCATAACACCTCAATATTCGAGCACCATTCCTAGAGACACATCCTTTCACTAGTTTCCTTATGGGAAATCACCATTGTTGGTCTTAATTTGGAACAGAACTCCTATTGGAATCATTTTCTCTGAACTATGGAGGTTCGACTCGATTATTTTATCTAGAGACCCTATATATGAAAGCGCCACCAAATTTTCCATAGGGTAGCAGTTGCAACGTGTAACTTTGTAAGAATTTGTACTCTTGATGCAAACATGAGATTTGTCTTTTGAGGATCACGGGGGATATAAAAAGTGGATTTATGTCTAAGGGTTGTAATTAGTTGATCTGAAATCTACATGATTGATTACTTGCACAATTGACTAAGGAAGTGTTTATGTGAATGAATGAAGGAAAATGAATTATTTTTATGCCTTAAATATAATCTTAAAGAACTAGAATGAAGAATAAATAAACAACAAAGAAATACACAAACACACCAAAAATTGATTACAGAGTTCGTCCCTCCTGGGCTACGTATTCGGATCCACTTCCAAGTGGGCATCCATTTTATTAGTAAATGATCCAAATATTTTCTTTACAAGATATTTCATCAATTTAACTATGCATGTAGGCATGCTAGCTACTATAGGAAGAAATCCCTCTGTCTCATCGTTCCAACGCATGTCTCCATTCCCAATTTGGCTTAAAGACGACCAAAATATGCCCAAAAGAGCATATGTTTCATAAACAAAACATTGTTCTACAACTCACAACTGAATTCTTCCAACACTGGTGCAATATAAAACTTTTATAATGGCCCTCGGCAGGTTCAAGGGTCGAATCACCCTGGCTATCTTTGGCAAACTGTTTGGTTGGTTTTAACATAATACATGGTGGCCAAATAATAAGTCTCAGTGCAATAGCATGTAGTTTTAAAAACTATATTACAAAACTTTTAAATGGACCGCCCTTGAACTTTATACACAGTTTTAATTCGGTGCAACTACCATTCAATACGTGGCATAGGCTTCATTTGGAGGATAGAGTTAATCTGGCGGCCTACATGGATTTTGACCCATGGAAATGAGTTGTAACCATAGCATGCTGACTTCCACCACGCCGTTGACTACTCCACCTTTGGATTTGAATAAAACTCCACTCCGTTTAATAACTCTACTACCATAGTTATATCTTCCCTTTGTAAAATGGTTTGTAACATTTAAATATGCGCCCACCATTGTAGTATTTACACCATTGTAATATCACATATTGTTTTCACCATAGCGCCATTTATTATATAGTTTTAGTGTAGTTCCAAAACTTTACCATAAATGTTAATGCACCCATTATACACCTTAGCCAATCAAACTCACCATGAAACCTGAAGATCAGACCTTGCACCTGC
Organism: Pinus albicaulis; assembly: GCA_034641835.2. NCBI lineage: Eukaryota > Viridiplantae > Streptophyta > Pinopsida > Pinales > Pinaceae > Pinus > Pinus albicaulis. The sequence goes on along the minus strand of CM076569.1, from coordinate 163,771,089 downwards.
ACCACAAACTTCAACGGACGATTTCTTCTTCATCCAAAGACCAAATGAGAAACCGTAAATACCACCGAATTTAGAATGATGGGCTCTACAACTTGGAATTATTTTCAGGAACAACTGAAACCTTTGAACTTGGATCAACTTGAGAATCCTCCTAGATCATTCCTCTCCACTTGAAGCTTTTGGAAAACCAAAAGTTTGGTTTTAAGCATACATGAGATGAGAGTACAACTCCCTCACCCTTTCAATCTCCATCCACCTTACTCTGTTGATGTATAGCCATACTTGATCACCAACGTGACATTTATGACCCTTTCGATGCTTTTCATGGCGCATTTTGACCATGTGAACTATTTCATTCATCTGCGGTAAATAACTAAACCTTTATAGTTGTGCCACTGTCTTTCCAACACCAACATGCATGCTTGCTCTCTGTGGTATGCACAACTTGCCAAGATGGTACAATAACCTGTCATAAACATGGTAATTATCTTCTTCCACCTTAGCACTATGAGTTATTGATTCATAAACTTCTTTGAAAACAATATCTGCAACATATTTTTCATTGTAACTTTCATGCACTAAAGAACTATTTTTAAAATTAAATGAAACATTCAAAGAGGATCTTGACAACAACATATCAGCTACTTTATTTTTTGTACCTTCCTTGTACTGAATTACTAAGTGGACCTGCTGCAAAAAACCCATCCATCTAAAATGTCGAGATTGTTGCAACTTAGTTTGAGTTTGAAGGTATTGAAGTGACTGATGATTTGTATGAATCGATGTTCCTTTTGCGTACCTACTAGCATTAGTTTCTGTTTCAAATGGCTATTGAAGGTCTGGTGGAACTGTTACAATTTTTTGATTTAATCTATCAGATGCTTCTTCTTTTTTGTTTTCCTCCCCACTGAAAGGAGGCTTTAAAACTTGTTAAAGTATGAAGTGGTGATGCAATAAAAGAGAAATGAAAAACAAATTTCCTCCATTAGTGAACTGCACCCACGAAACTTCTAACTTCCCAACTTGAACTAAAAATAAGAATATCATTCTCTGCAATACGAATCTAATGATAACCATTTAATAAATATTGTTTAAAAAATGATATATGATTCTTGCCAATATTCAGAAGAGGTGCAACAGATAGTAATTGATTCTCATGTTGTATTTCTCGTTTTTGAAGGAGACTTTTTGGTTCTTTAAACAATTCCTATAAGAATCAACTATTTCAACCAAATTTTCCTTAAACTGAGAATCACATCCTTGAAAAGTATATAACTTATCATTAGGTTGTTTCTTAACAAACATGAGAAAATACTTTTTACTTGACATTATGAGTCTTTTCATTTGACCAACATTGATTAAATCCAATTTTGTCTTACTTTTGTGTGCCTTGACAATGTATTCAATTCCTTCTTTAAAGAGATGATACTTATGCTCCTTTCTATAGAATATGGCATCTTGATCATAAATATAAGGACTACCCAACACAAATCCACATATGTCCAAAGGAATCACATCTAAATCGACTTCATCAACAAAATTAATTGTGATTGCAAACTTTAACCGACATTGTTTGGTGACATGCATATGAATTTTTTCCTTTAACGATCCTAAAGGGTAAGGTTTTGGATGATTCCTAGTTTCCAATTCTAATTTCCTTACTAATTTCTAAGATATTACGTTTTCTTGTGATCCACTGTCAAATAATGTGTCAATTTTAGTGTGCTTGGATATTATCCTTATGTGATACAATTCAATCCTCTTATTATCTTCAACCACATTATTATATTTTGAAGAAGATGCAGAACAAGTAGAAATAGATTTTGGAGGATTACCTGTTAGACCCATAACGGTTATCTTCTCTTCTTCACTGGAGTCAGATCCCAAATCTTTTTGGACTACTTCATTAGCCTTCATTTCACCCTTCTTCTTAAGGAACTTTTTTCGCTTGAGTTCCGGATGAAGCTTCCAACACTTGGATTCATCATGTCCAACCCTTTGAAAATGAGTACAAGTTGGAATCTCGCCTTCCTTATTAAATGTTGTTGGTTTCTTTCCCTTGTCTTCTTTGGGATCCTTGTTCTCTGAATGCTTGAATGGTTTCTTGGAAATTTTTTATTGAAACGGTTTTCCCCCTGCTTCAATATGAATGAATTGCACACATACTTCATCAAAGTCAGTTGGATTAAACATAAGCAATGTATGTTGCAAATAAGAATGCAAAATTCCAATATAATTTAACAAAGTTTCCCACGTGTTTAATGGAATATCAAGTGCTAATGCCTTCTTCCTGAATTCCTCTGTAAACTCTAGAATATTTGTCCTTTACCTTGCCTTAAACGTTGCCAATATATTATCGCCTATCGCATATATCCTAAAGGATAGAAATGATTTTTAAGAGATTTAATAAACTTAGACCATGAGGAGATGGTTTTACCTTTATGCTTTAAATCTGATTGAGTTTTATGCTCCCACCAAATCAAGGTTGTACCCCCCATTCAAAGTGTAGCTAACTGAATTTTCGTAGAATCATCATCAATATTCTGAATTCTACAATACACTTCAAGTTTTTTAATCCAATTATCTAACTTTTCAAGATTCATTTCACCATCATATATGGGCAATTCAAACTTTACATCAAGCTCCATAAAAAGGAGATTTATTATGTTTCTTCTTTTATTCAGAGTATGAATCTAAGAGGATAAATAAGAAGGAGAAGAAGATGAAGATGGATAAGAAGGAGATCCATTACCATCAACTTTTTCCTTGCCCTTTTTCTCTTTCGAGGCTTTATAATATGAAGCCTCATATCTAGTCTTCTTGTCTTAATAAAACTTTGCAATCATCCGTTGCATATTAAGGAACATTTTCTGAATTTGATCCTCGCTCTTTATCTCGGGAGCTTCTCCTTCGTTTTCACCTGCCATCTTTCGAGTGACTTTCCTCTTTTCAATATCTGGATTTGTCTCTTTGATATTCCTTTCTCCATGTCACGACCTAGATCTAGTCAACATTCATTGGCAAATATCCTGCTAAAACATGATCAACCTCGCTATGATACCAAAATATGATTAAAAATCTACAGGATTGATTACTTACACAATTGACTAAGGAAGTGTTTATGTGAATGAATGAAGGAAAATGAGTTATTTTTATGCCTTAAATATAACCTTAGAGAACTGAAATGAAGAATAAAACAACAGAAAATAAATATGGAAACACAACAAACATTGATTATGGAGTTCGTCCCTCTTGGACTACATCTCCAGGTTCGCTTCCAAGTGGGCGTCCATTTTATTAGGAAATGATCCAAATAGTTTCTTTACAAGAGATTTCACCAACTGAAATATGAATACAGGCACTACTGGTTACTGTAGAAAGAAATCCTTCTATCTCAGCTCTCCAACGCTTGTTTATGTTTCCAATTTGGCTCAAAGACGACCAAAATACGCACAAAAGAGCATATGTTGTCATAAACAAAATATTGTTATGAAACTCACAACTCAACTCCTCCAACACTAGTGCAATGAAAACTTTTATAATAGCCTTGGGCAGGTTCAAGGGTTGAACCACCCGGGCTATCTTTGGAAAAAATTTTGGTTGGTTTTATCAAAATACATGGTCTCCAAATAAGAAGTATTGGTGCAACAGCATATAGTTTTAAAAACTATATTACAAAACTTTTAAATGGACCGCCCCGGAACTTTATACCCAAAGTTTTAATTTGGTGCAATTACCATTTGATACATGGCATAGGGTTCGTTTGGAGGATAGAGTTAACCTGGCGGTCTACATGGATTCCGACCTATGGCAATGAGTAGTAACTATAGCATGGTCACTACCACCGCGTCATTGACTGCTCCACCTTTGGATTTGAACAAAAATCCGCACCGTTTAATAACTCCGCTACCATAGTTATATATGCCATTTGTAATATGGTTTGAAACATTTAAATATGCGCCCACCATTGTAGTATTTACACCATTGTAATATCAAATAGCATTTTCACCATAGCACCATTTAATAAATAGTTTTAGTGTAGTTCCAAAACTTTACCATAGACATTAATGGACCCATTATTCACCTTAGACAATCAAACTCACCATGAAACCTGAAGATCAGACCTTGCACCTGCACCACAAACTTGAATGGACGATTTCTCCTTCATCCAGAGACCAAATGAGAAACCGTAAATACTATCGAATTTAGAACGACGGGCTCTACAGCCTAACGTTATTTCCTAGAATAACTGAAACCTTTGAACTCGAAGCAATTGGAGAATCCTCCTGGATCATTAGTGCATATTATCGACAAGAATTCAATGCACTATTAGTTTATGATGTAATCAAACATGTAATCTTTGAGAATGTAGAAATATGGCTTAAGGCGTTTGGAGATCACACTGATGCCAATATTGTTGTAATGCTTGTGCCATCTTATAGGATGGGAAAACATTTTCTAAATCAGAAAATACATATTTTATCGAAACTACAACTTTGGAATCAACAAATGTTGAGAATGCATTCACAAAAGAACTTATCCAAATTTACTAGATTGGGAGTAAGAAAAGCTCCAACGTAGTGAGAGCACTGTTATTTGTAAAGAATGTAATGTGCACATTTGGAGTATGATAGGCCCCTCTATGTAATCTATTTTGACAACAACAAAAAATATTCTATTAAAAATTTTGTGCGCATGGGCCTAAGGGTCAATTAGAATTTTGGGCGTAATGTTGTTTTTTATTTATTTTGATGATTGAGATGCCTTTTTGTTGTTGTGTGGACACCTTTGTGATTTAAGAGTTGAAGCCTCTTGTCTGTGATATGTTGCGCGTTGGATGTTTAATTGTTGAAGTCTTGATGGATTGAACTCAAAGTACAAAGGTTAGTAAAATATATCAGTGGAAAAAGACTAAAGTCTTATTGGTATGTGTGGTAGATATACACCTGTGTGTTTAGCAATGTATGGTCTAGGTGGTCATTGTCATGAAAATATTTTTCAGCCATATGTGAGTTTGAATGTCATTTTCCTTGACATATTCAGTCTTGTAAACAAACTTCAATGATGATTAGTCATTGGTTGTGATAAAAGGAGTCTCAAGGGTCCATATAATATCATTCTTCTCAACCATGTATGGGCTTATGAAGTCATTGATGTAATCCTTTTTTTTAATAGGTGAAAGTTGTAAATGTGAGGTCCATAGAGTCATTGAATCCATGTAAATTGCTTATGAATCCTTATAACTTTTGAGTTGAGTTCTTGGCAAAGAGTCATTGTTCTAGTTCATGAGGTGTAGATTTCAGTAAGGAGCTAGATCTTCATTGTAGGATGATGATAGTGCTCAAGGGGAGCATGCATGTTGTGTATTGGCTGATTTGATGTGGTCATGATGATGATGATGATGATGCTTAGGGGGAACATGTATAGTGTATGATTTCTGATTGAATATGGATGATGTGTTACTACTTATGAGAGTCTGTATGGCCATTGTTGGTTTCCTTGGCCTTGTCTTCATGAGGATGTTGTTGCTTCTTAGAGATTTTTGTTTTTGATGGTCACGAGTATGCTCTTTCTGCCTTGGTTGAGAGTGATATTGATGGGGAGTTTACTATTGTTGTCTAATTTATATTGTTTTTGCTGAGAGTCATAGAGTGTTGCTACTACTGCTAATACTTAAGTTGATGTATTGTTGTTTCTCATGTTATTTCCTTGGTTATTTTTACTGTTGCTACTGCTAGTGATGTGCTTGTTGATCAAGTTGATACTATGTTGCTGGTTGAGGAGAGATGCATGATGGATATGATTTCTATGTCACTCCTAGAGTTATTGTTGTTGTTGATATTGTCACTGATGACTCATGTTGCTGATATTGCTAGTGCATATAACGTGTTATCATTGTTGAGGATGATGTTATTAGTGGTTATGGACATGGAGATAAGTTGTTGCTTCAAGAGAAATTATTGTTGTTATATGTTGCTATGAGGAGAGACTAAGATTGTTTTTTGTTGATTTTCTTCGTGTCCAAGGGGATTTACTGATGCTACTGATGAGTTTAACCCTTTTCCAATTATGTCAAAGTGAGAGTGTTAGAGGAGGAAAATGTCAGATGGATGGTTCAACAGGGATTACCATCAATGCCAAAAAGGGAGATTGTTAGCATCGATGATGTTCTTGTTGGTTACAATGATTGCTAGTTTGCATTGATGTCAACATGGGAATGTATTGCTGATGACTGTATTCTAGGTGATTGCATGTGATAGATGATTATGGTGTAGCTAGCTGCACATGTTTGACTTGGTATAGGTGCTTGCTTTCTTGCGTGATTGATTGCAAAATGTTACTGCAACCACTAGATGGTGTTTAGTGTGGATCTATGAGAGAAAACTCACTAAACATAGCCTAATAGAAAATATTATAAGGATATCAAAGGCACACAACTAATCATTCAATTCTTGAGCATGATTTTCCGAGAAAGAGAGCTTGTGAGAGGAACAATCAAGAGGATTTATCTTGTGCGAATTGTTTGAGGAGAATTTCCCTCACGAAGCAGATAAATATTCTTGCAGAGTTATTTCAAGCCTAGTTCAAGGCTGAGATATTATATTTCATTCTATATTGAAATAAGAGGATTTTATAAGAGATATTTATCATATTTTAATTCAATAAAATTATCAAGCAAGCAAGGGTTTTCCCTGTTGGGTTCCCTAGAAAAAGTGTGTTGTTTTTGTGGAATTATTTATATTCTATTCCACTGTTAGTCCCCACTATACACCTATTTGGGCTGAGGGGATTATTGTGGGGTAGATGTGGTTGAGGTGGAGGATGGGGCATTCAAGCATGAGGTTAGGCTTCCTGAGGCCTCCATCCTTGTGAAGGGTTTCCCCATTAAGGAGGTTGAGGTTGATATGGCTCGAAGGGTGAATTTACAAGTTGAGGAGGATAATGAGTAGAATAGGACTAAGGAGAGGGCATGTACCAAGGAGAGGGCATAGACCAAGGTGAGTGAGATGGAGGATACCAAGGTTGAAAGAGTGCACTCTGGTTTGGATTGAAATGAGGATAGTGTGCACCTTGCATGCCTTGTTGATATGGCCAAGGGCCTTGTGGCCTCCTTTGGTCAATGAATCAAAGCTACTCCAAGCCACTCTAAGCCCCTTGATATATAAATTTTAGGACAAGAAGAGAGGAACATTTTTCAGTTGCATGGTTCTGATCACAAACAAAGTATACCTCTATGACATTTAGTGGGCACTCATTTCTGTAGTTTTTAATCTTGTAAATAAATTATCTGCAAACAAATTCTTAAAAAAATAAAATAAACAATGGTGAGAACATAAACATGAAACACATATACACAGATATTTTCCCTTGGATCCCAAAACCAAGACTACCAGATTAATTTTTCATTATATTCCTTTCAATGTTACAATATATATATATATATATATATATATATATATATATATATATTCTAACATTGAAAGGAATATAATGAAAAATTAATCTGGTAGTCTTGGAACATAATCATAGTTCCCTTTACCAGATCTACATAATACTGTGGACATAAAACCATCATGCCCAAAACCATGTGCAAACCCCATGCAAAAAACCATAGGTAGGTATGCGCGTGTGACTAGTCAAATAACTGCTATAAAATAAATCGTACAACAATCCGAGTGGATGTCTGGTTTCTAGCAGAAGACGATGGATGGTAAACTGCCTCAAGAGTCGAGGTAGAAGGTGGTTGATCTACTCTATGTGGAGAAACATGCATTGAGTGAGTTGAATAAGGAGGAGGAGGTGAAGTACTAGCAGAAGGATCACCATGAGGTGGAGTACAACTAGAAGGATCACCACTCTAATCATCATCTGATGGGGTAGTAGTGGGTGAAATATACAGCAAGCGAATGTGAGTTCTAGTATTCAATTATTCAACTGAACGTAAAACAAGAAAAATAGGTTTCACCAAGCAAGAGATCAATAAAATTCCAAAGAAAGCGAGCGTGATTGTTGCTTCAATTAACTTCACACTTGCTTGAACTTTGTGAATGCTTCAATCACCTTCACATTGGATTTCTTTCACGCTTTCTTGCATTAGATTTGAACTTGGTTTTTTTTTTTATTTAGAGTTGAAACTCACTCGCTTGATGCTTTGAATTTGTTCACTGGCACTTTGTACTTCCTTGAATTGACTCATTTGATTGTGCTTATTTGTAAAATAAGTGTGTCGAAGACTTTTGAAAATGCACCCAAGAGAAATATGCTTACAATGATTTTAATACCCAGTTAAAAAACAATGAGCTCACTTAGCTTAATTGCCTCAGTTGAAGAGAATTGACTCACTTGACTTCCTATGATCTATCAATTTCAAAACTTGGGTGTCGGTTTCAACCGAGAATGCACTCTTACAATTCAACTCAATTTGAATGTGATTACAAGCTGAAATAAATTTAGTTTCAAGTTACACAACAACTAATTGTCATTGAATGTTGATGTAGAATTTTCTTGAAACACTTGATTTTGTAGATTCATTAACTTGATTTTATTGAGCGAATTGGCTTGTAGAATGATGATGTTGACAAGATTGATTATATGTGTTATAGGTCAATTTGGGCACCATTCCCAATGACCTGGTTAACTGGGCATCATCTCTAGGACCAATGATCAAGGGTCTATCATTCCCTATCATTTCAGTTGCTACATGCCCTAAGACAAGAAACAAGACAAATCAAGCAAGACTTTCATCAAGCAAAGGTTTCCATGGTTTGAAGCTTATTTTATAGCATATGAGAGCTCACCAATGTAGGCTCTAAGGGGCCTAAGTGCGTTGCATATGCAGGTAGCCCCATGCAAGGCTGCTCTACAAAGCACTTCCCGACATTTACAGGTGTGTTGTCACATTGGGAGTGAAATTCTCATTGTTGCGAAATCTCCACTTGGCCAGTGCCTTCTAGAAGAGTTCACATGTGTCAAGATTTGGATCCAAGTGTCCATTTGACATATACATGACTGGAAACATATCTTGCCTATTTTTGGAAAGCTATTGATTGAAAAAAAACCTACAATTCATCTATAAATTGAACACAAATCTAAGTGTTTGGGAAAGAAGAATTTGAGTAGAGAAATGTTGGAGAATTTTCAATTGAGAGTTTGGTTTGTAAAGCTACTGCTGGAGATATTTATGTTGTGATGAGACTTGGGAACTTTGCTGGAAGGTCACTTCAAATCAGTCACTAGGTTGTAACCTCTCCTTCTATCATCAATAAAGAGTACTTCTTATTTTTCCCTACATGCATCTATGTTAACTTTGATTTTCCATATTGTAAGATCTTGGTTGATGAATGTATTTTATGATTTACTAATTTAGCTAAATAGATTGAATAGATATCTATATTGTTGCATCTTATGTTGTTTCAGTGTTCTTTCTTGCAGGGAGCATTCAGCTCACAAACAGCTTGAATTTGAAGCTGCAACAGAAGCAACAGAAGGAGCCATTTGGAAGCGACTGAACAAGTAACCCTCCAATCCTCTCTATGTATCTGTTTTGAGTTAGGAGAAATGGTAGTATAGTCTTTCACCTGTTGTTCTAGACTAAAACCTGTCTAGGGAAGCGTAATTTATCCGTAGATTACAATTCTGGCCCAACAAACTGGCGACTCCACTGGGGATAATTTCTCTTAGTTATAGGTTTTTTAGCCTCTGATTTTCTTTATAAATCCACCCAGTAGCTGTTACACATTAATATTAGACTTTTTTAGAGCTTAATTTTCAAAGACAGTGAGTTAAACAGTAGTATTTTTCCTTGTCTACTGCGCCCAACGCACCCTTAGTTTGGACACAGTGCTTTGCAGAGCACTATCTCCCTTCCAAGCCTGCGTTGTAGAGAACTATCTCCCCTTGGAGACTGCGTTGACTCCTGAAAGTGACCATATTCCCTTGAATTTAACTTTGCAACTTGCTTTAGTTTTTTTTGTTGCTGTGTTCTGAAAACTTTGATGCTCAATTGACTAGTGACTCTATATACTTCTTCCTCCTTTGGCTGAAAATTTGTTCAATGTTTGTTTGAAAAAAAATTTCTTTATCATTGACAAGTTGATTTCAAAGTATTTTTTATGGTCGCATTAAGAATCATTTACTTTCGAAATAGGAAATTGTCGTAAAATCTTCATTTCCTTGATAGGAGAAATTGTTGTTGAAATCCTTGCTTTTCCTTCAAAAGAGAAATTGTTATTTGTATTCTTCGTTTCTCGAAAGTAAAAAGAATTTTGATTATTGATCTTGTTTTGCATATCAGCCCTTCGACCTGAATTTTTGGCCTATCACCCCCCCCATAATCCTTCAAAACTGTTATCGTGGCCATAAACCCTCATATTTTGTCTACCGTTACCCTTTCCGCCCGAAAAACACACTCTCCAAAGGTTAAAAACCCGCATTCAAAAACATATCTGGCCTAGCCCTTTAGCCTTAGCCAATCTTATTTTGTCTTCCATGTGACCCGGGCGCAAAACCATATGCTTGAGGGAAAGGGGCTTAATGTTCAAAGTTTCGGGCTCGTCCGGAGCCGTCCGATCAAATCCAATCGACGGAGCGGAGTTGGTTTTCCATGGTGGTCCCCACACCTGCGCGCATTGCCAAAACCGGCAGTTAATTCCGCACCGCCATTGCTGAGCGAGGGGTATTTCCTGCGGACCCAGCGATTCCATACGCTGGGTGACAAGTGTCCTCATGTACGGTGACTGAAACCGCTCATTTCGCGCGTTAAAAGTCAGATCAAAGACATGCAGCGGAATTAATGACCACCGTCAGATCTTAGAGCCTCCATCCAACGGTCGTGGTGCTCCGGAGATGCGCGCTGATTAACCAAGCTCTCGCCCTCCCCGCGCGTTAACCTCCGGACGAAAGTTGGGTAGCGGAATACTTTGCAACCGCCCGATCTTGCGTCCTCCATCCAACGGTGACTATCCTCTGAAGCTGCACGCGCTTTAACTCACGTCTTTTGCGTCCCTGGCCCACCTTTGATTACCCTCAGGCTCATTTTAACCATCGATCTCATTCAGAGATCGTGTGGCCCATATCATCCGCTTGACCACCTGCTGACCAAGCCTCCCACCACGACAGCGTTACACGTGTTCACAGTCTCATCCTACCACCTGTCCTCCGTACATCCTCGTCATCTGTTTCACGTGTTCACTGCGTCATACTTCCACCTTTCATATATCCTATTCATTCATCATATTTGAACATTTTTACGTTACAAACCTCTGCCAGTCCATTCTTCACTATTCTATTACGTTTTCTTCACCCTACTGTAATCCCTCCACCACCCTGCACTGTTTTACCTCTTTGTAAACCTGCTCCACCATCTCCATGTCCGCCATCCCTGTGATTGGTTTTATTTAACGGGTTTTTGTTTTTGCAGGATCACCATGGCTAAAATTATCATGACTCGTCATTTCCATTACAGAGGCCGAGAATGCACGACAAGACCATGTTTCAGGAGCAAAATCGGTGGGAAAAGATCCGGGAGCTGCTACGATGTGACCACCATTAAAGAAAGCGAGGATATGAATTTATAGAACCCTCCAGAGAAAATCAAGAGACAGATTTGGGCAGGAGAGAGTATTAATGGGGTAGCATGAAATATCAGCGAAATATCAAGAGACACAGAGCCCTACATTAAAGATCTAGGGTTTAAATTTGAAGTTAGAGGGCCGAGAGTACCATGCACAAATACAAGCAACCTCAAGGTTTTATTGCAACGAATTTTTCTCTTTCAGTCAAGTACAGAAAATTTGTATATTTTATTCTTTATGTCTTGTTCATGAGGAGATTTTTATCCTCAGCATTTATTTCATAAAACAGTAGCAGAGTACTGGCACCAATCCAGCACCGTCAAACAGCATAGGCGGGTTTTTCTTTCAGATTTGTTTTAAATTAGATCATTAAATGTATATCACCTACCTCATTCTCGAGAGCTTTCTATTTCCTCTATAAAAACCAGAAAGAAAGACATTGTAAGGGTTCCAGATCTCTATCAGCAAACTGTGTAGTGAGAATTTCTTGTATACATCTTGTAAAGCTTTGTATAAAGGCTCAGAGCCCAGAGGGTCTCAGTGAGGAGGAGTTATAACTGTAATGAGGATTCTGGTCTTTGGTATCCCACAGTATGTAATCTTTTCTTATGCGTTAATATAATATCTCATTTCATGATATTTATCTTCTTGTATCATGTTCTAGAATGCGAGTGGCTCACTGGTCTTAAGTAAGGATTCATCCTAGTTGGTGCCCATACTTGGATTAGTCAAACACTTTAAATAGGCCTAGTCATGATATACTGTTCCATGTTCATTTCATCCATATTTTCTGCTATATTAGTTACTTGAGGAGGGTGCTTTTAAAATGCCATTTTCATGTATGGATTCTTAGTTGGATAAGCCCATATGTGGTTTTGTTGTGTATCTGGGTATTAGCCTCATGCTAACTAGTATCTTCTTCATGTTTCTTCACTGCATCCACTTTCTGATATTTGATTTCTATGGCATATTATTTGAACTGGCCCTCTTTGCAGTAAGCTGTCTCTTAACTGTCTGATGCTTTTTGTATTGGAGTTTTTACAAGCTGTTCCTACATTGTTCTTATCCTTGTATCAGCTTCTGAGAGAGTTTGGTCCCATTTCAATTAATTTCCTTATTTTACAAGAGATAGCAGGAGAGCTTTTGGATTGACAACCCAAGCTATATTATGAGCTCCTTGCTATGATAAGATGTCCTAGGCACTGGTCTATGGCAACTCTAGGCTGTCTCTAGGGTAGACAAGAATTGTCGACAACATCTTTCTGGCGCCGTTGTCGGGGACGAATTTGAGAATATCAGTTTCCCTGGGCCTCGACAATTTGTATTCACTCTCTAATCAGGTGAGCACAGAGAGTTGAAGAGTTTCATATCTCTCACCTTGGCGACTCCACTGCTATTTATTTGATAAATCTATTGGCAGTCCCTACTCCGCTGGGGAAGACACAAAGGGCTTTGATTTGGTAAATCCCTGTGGTGGACAGTAAAGAGCTTGAACCATCCACCTGGCGACTCCATAGTTCCAAAACGATTAAAAATACTCCACTGGTGGAGGACTTTGAGCAGTTTGCAAAAATGCATCTGAGTTTCATAGCAGAGTGCAGATATGAAATATCACGTGGCTTGGCAAAACTGGAAGTGGAGGACCTTCCACAAATCACTCTTCTCATCCCAAGTTGCACACCCGTGCTTAAGAAAATCCTTCTAAGAGTGATGATTGAAAGATATGAAGCTGAGATCAAACTCTTGCAATCACAAGAACAAACCCAAGACGTGGATAATGAGTGAGACACGTATGATTTTTTAAAACCTATAGAAGATGAGGATTAGAAACCGCCTGATTTCTTACCTACATCTTGTATTATGCTGATCAGAGAGTATCACGATCTAATAGCAATGGAAAATAGGGAGCGCCGCCTCGAGGAGATAAGAGATCACATAGAAGAGGCAGATTCAGATGTGGAAGAGGAGGCTCAAGAGAACACCCCGCCTCCCGGTCAGCTAATGCAAGAAAAAGGTGATTGCTATTCTTTTGCCCATGTTGAAAGGGGAACACCTCTTTTTACAGAAGAAGAAATCGCTTAGATATCAAATCAGCAATCCACCTCAGAAATATTTTATAGAACGTGCACTCTTGCCCATTCGTCTTATGAGTTTGATGATTCGGATCTAGAAAACTCCTCTGAGGATCGAGACGAAGAAGGACCTGCTGAGAATCCGAAGGGTTTGATTGGTGACATTGCTTACGATTTTGACTTTCCTAGTTTTGATTTATTTGATGATGATTGTTTCCAGAGAGAGACTGATTCTGCAGAACCATCATCAGTAGACCCATGGGAGGAAAGCCAGGGCCAGCAATCTTAGAATAGTAATGAAACTAGTCAGCCCATCTATGATACGGATGAGGAGAGCTATGATAATACAATAGCGGATGAATATTCCTTGAATCCTCATTCTGCTTTATCACAGATCATCAGCGAGACTGGAAACCAGCAGTTTTCCTTTTTAAGAAAGGAGGAAGGAAACTCGGTGGAAGACTTTAATCCGTGGAACGAAGAGATCAGGCTGCTGGAGGTTATGTTGAAAAAACATGATTCAATACAGGGAAAAGAGGAAGGGAGCAAAGAGGAAATTCTCGAGCAGATTGAAAATAACGAGCCTTCTCTTGAGAAAGAGGAAGCAAAGGAGCAAGCCCCTGCTCAAGAATACATAAATCTTTTCAAGGAGCTCAGCACATCAGCGCAGAATATACCAGAGCTCCAAAAGGACTCAGCTCCAATCTATGATGAGTCCTCCAGTTCAGAAAAGGAAGAAAATCAAGGAGCCACCATTTCTCAAGAAAGTTTTCTTCTCCATCCAGTGAAAGAAGAAGGAATCTTGGTTGAGGCCTGCCTGCCAGATATTCTTAACCAGGTATCATTTCATGATCCTTATGTGCATTTCTTGCAAACATTTGAAGAGGGATCAAGGGTCTTTTCTAGCAGCATGTTGCCAGCAAAGAGAAAAATTTTCAAAGCTGCTATTATGGAACAAAAAGAAGAGATCCCACTGCCCTTAAAAATACACGAAGAAGGTGATCAGGCTTTCGAGAGCTATATTGAAGATGAAAATAAAATCGTGTTAAGCCAGATGAAGGCAAAAGAAAAGGTATAAAGCAAGTTCCAGGAAAAGGAAAGGCCGGACATAGAAATTGGACAAAACATCAAAAGACCGATGATGAAGGTTTCGTAAACAAAGAGATAGCAAAGAAAGCAAAGAAAATTTGGCAATGGAAAACAAGAAATAATGAAAGCATAGCCGGGAGGCAAGTTGTCGAACAAAATATGTAAACATGTATGGGTACAGCTTGAAGAATAATGCAACTAATGCACACCAAATAGCAAAGTATGGGACCCAGGAGGCGAAGACAGCCTGGTGTATTATATTGAACATTAGTTTTCTTTTTGTTTCATCATTCTTTTAATAATGTGTGGGTGCCGATTAATTATAAAGTGAAAACTTGAGGTGCTAAAGAGCAGAATCCACTTAGAGCATGATCGTATGGTCCGTAGGTTCTCGACATGTCCAGATGAACACGCCGTCCCCTGCATGGAGCCGATACAGTACATCACCCTTCGACCTAAATTTTTGGCCTATCACCCCCCCCCCATAATCCTAGAAAACTCAAGTATTCGTGGCGCCTTTCTTTCAGACCATCGTCTATCGTTACCCTTTCCGCCCGAAAAACACACTCTCCAAAGGTTAAAAACCCGCATTCAAAAACATATCTGGCCTAGCCCTTTAGCCTTAGTCACTCTTATTTTGTCTTCCATGTGACCCGGGCGCAAAACCATATGCCTGAGGGAAAGGGGCTTAATGTTCAAAGTTTCAGGCTCGTCCGGAGCCGTCCGATCAAATCCAATCGACGGAGCGGAGTTGGTTTTCCATGGTGGTCCCCGCACCCACGCGCATTGCCAAAACCGGCGGTTAATTCCGCACCGCCATTGCTGAGCGAGCGGTATTTCTTGCGGACCCAGCGATTCCATACGCTGGGTGACAAGTGTCCTCATGTACGGTGACTGAAACCGCTCATTTCGCGCGTTAAAAGTCAGATCAAAGACGTGCAGCAGAATTAATGACCACCGTCAGATCTTAGAGCCTCCATCCAACGGTCGTGGTGCTCCGGAGATGCGCGCTGATTAACCAAGCTCTCGCCCTCCCCGCGCGTTAACCTCCGGACGAAAGTCGGGTAGCGAAATACTTTGCAACCGCCCGATCTTGCGTCCTCCATCCAACGGTGACTATCCTCCGAAGCTGCACGCGCTTTAACTCACGTCTGTTGTGTCCCTGGCCCACCTTTGATTGCCCTCCGGCTCATTTTAACCATCGATCTCATTCAGAGATCGTGTGGCCCATATCATCCGCTTGACCACCTGCTGACCGAGTCTCCCACCACGACAGCGTTACACGTGTTCACTGTCTCATCCTACCACCTACCCTCCGTACATCCTCGTCATCTGTTTCACGTGTTCACTGCGTCATACTTCCACCTTTCATATATCCTATTCATTCATCATATTTGAACATTTTTACATTACAAACCTCTGCTAGTCCATTCTTCACTATTCTATTACATTTTCTTCACCCTACTGTAATCCCTCCACCACCCTGCACTGCTTTACCTCTTTGTAAACATGCTCCACCATCTCCATGTCCGCCATCCCTGTGATTGGTTTTATTTAACGGGTTTTTGTTTTTGCAGGATCACCATGGCTAAAATTATCATGACTCGTCATTGCCATTACAGAGGCCGAGAATGCACGACAAGACCATGTTTCAGGAGCAAAATTGGTGGGAAAAGATTCGGGAGCTGCTACGATGTGACCACCATTAAAGAAAGCGAGGATATGAATTTATAGAACCCTCCAGAGAAAATCAAGAGACAGATTTGGGCAAGAGAGAGTATTAATGGGGCAGCATGAAATATCAGTGAAAGATCAAGAGACACAGAGCCCTGCATTAAAGATCTAGGGTTTAAATTCGAAGTTAGAGGGCCGAGAGTACCATGCACAAATACAAGCAACCTCAAGGTTTTATTGCAGCGAATTTTTCTCTTTCAGTCAAGTACAAAACATTTGTATATTTTATTCTTTATGTCTTGTTCATGAGGAGATTTTTATCCTCAGCATTTATTTCATAAAACAGTAGCAGAGTACTGGCACCAGTCCAGCACCGTCAAATAGCATAGGCGGGTTTTTCTTTCAGATTTGTTTTAAATTAGATCATTAAATGTATATCACCTACCTCATTCTCAAGAGCTTTCTATTTCCTCTATAAAAACCAGAAAGAAAGACATTGTAAGGGTTCCAGATCTCTATCAGCAAACTGTGTAGTGAGAAGTTCTTGTATACATCTTGTAAAGCTTTGTATAAAGGCTCAGAGCCCATAGGGTCTCAGTGAGGAGGATTTATAACTGTAATGAGGATTCTGGTCTTTGGTCTCCCACAGTATGTAATCTTTTCTTATGTGTTAATATAATATCTCATTTCATGATATTTATCTTCTTGTATCATGTTCTAGAATGCGAGTGGCTCACTGGTCTTAAGTAAGGATTCATCCTAGTTGGTGCCCATACTTGGATTAGTCAAGCGTTTTAAATAGGCCTAGTCATGATATATTGTTCCATGTTCATTTCATCCATATTTTATGCTATATTAGTTACTTGAGGAGGGTGCTTTTAAAACGCCATTGTCATGTATGGATTCTTAGTTGGATAAGCCCATATGTGGTTTTGTTGTGTATCTGGGTATCAGCCTCATGCTAATTAGTATCTTCTTCATGTTTCTTCACTGCATCCACTTTCTGATATTTGATTTCTGTGGCATATTATTTGAACTGGCCCTCTTTGCAGTAAGTTGTCTCTTAACTGTCTGATGCTTTTTGTATTGGATTTTTTACAAGCTATTCCTACATTGTTCTTATCCTTGTATCAACTTCTGAGAGAGTTTGGTCCCATTTCAATTAATTTCCTTATTTTACAAGAGATAGCAGGAGAGATTTTGGATTGACAACCCAAGCTATATTATGAGCTCCTTGCTATGATAAGATGTCCTAGGCACTGGTCTATGGCAACTCTAGGTTGTCTCTAGGGTAGACAAGAATTTTCGACAACATCTTTCTGGCGCCGTTGCCGGGGACGAATTTGAGAATATCAGTTTCCCTGGGCCTCGACAATTTGTATTCACTCTCTAATCAGGTGAGCACAGAGAGTTGAAGAGTTGCATATCTCTCACCTTGGTGACTCCACTGCTATTTATTTGATAAATCTATTGGCAGTCCCTACTCCGCTGGGGAAGACACAAAGGGCTTTGATTTGGTAAATCCCTATGGTGGACAGTAAAGAGCTTGAACCATCCACCTGGCGACTCCGCAGTTCCAAAACGATTAAAAAGACTCCACTGGTGGAGGACTTTGAGTAGTTTGCAAAAATGCATCCGAGTTTCATAGCAGAGTGCAGAGATGAAATATCACGTGGCTTGGCAAAATTGGAAGTGGAGGACCTTCCACAAATCACTCTTCTCATCCCAAGTTGCACACCCATGCTTAAGAAAATCCTTCTAAGAGTGATGATTGAAAGATATGAAGCTGAGATCAAACTCTTGCAATCACAAGAACAAACCCAAGACGTGGATAATGAGCGAGACACGTATGATTTTTTAAAACCTATAGAAGATGAGGAGGAAAGTGATCAGAAACCGCCTGATTTCTTACCTACATCTTGTATTATGCTGATCAGAGAGTATCACGATCTAATAGAAATGGAAAATAGGGAGCGTCGCCTCGAGGAGATAAGAGATCACATAGAAGAGGCAGATTCTGATGTGGAAGAGGAGGCTCAAGAGAAAACCCCGCCTCCCGGTCAGCTAATGCAAGAAAAAGGGGATTGTTGTTCTTTTGCCCATGTTGAAAGGGGAACACCTCTTTTGACAGAAGAAGAAATCACTCAGATATCAAATTAGAAATCCACCTCAGAAATATTTTATAGAACGCGCACTCTTGCCCATTCGTCTTATGAGTTTGATGATTCGGATCCAGAAAAATCCTCTGAGGATCGAGACGAAGAAGGACCTGCTGAGAATCCGACGGGTTTGATTGGTGACATTGCTTACGATTTTGACTTTCATAGTTTTGATTTATTTGATGATGATTGTTTCCAGAGAGAGACTGAGTCTGCAGAACCATCATCAGTAGACCCATGGGAGGAAAGCCAGGGCCAGCAATCTCAGAATAGTAATGAAACCAGTCAGCCCATCTATGATACGGATGAGGAGAGCTATGATAATATAATAGCGGATGAATATTCCTTGAATCCTCATTCTGCTTTATCACAGATCATCAGCGAGACTGGAAACCAGCAGTTTTCCTTTTTAAGAAAGGAGGAAGGAAACTCGGTGGAAGACTTTAATCCGTGGAACGAAGAGATCAGGCTGCTGGAGGTTATGTTGAAAAAACATGATTCAATACAGGGAAAAGAGGAAGAGAGCAAAGAGGAAATTCCCAAGCAGATTGAAAATAACGAGCCTTCTCTTGAGAAAGAGGAAGCAAAGGAGCAAGCCCCTGCTCAAGAATACATAAATCTTTTCAAGGAGCTCAGCACATCAGTGCAGAATATACCAGAGCTCCAAAAGGACTCAGCTCCAATCTATGATGAGTCCTCCAGTTCAAAAAAGGAAGAAAATCAAGGAGCCACCATTTCTCAAGAAAGTTTTCTTCTCCATCCAGTGAAAGAAGAAGGAATCCTGGTTGAGGCCTGCCTGCCAGATATTCTTAACCAGGTATCATTTCATGATCCTTATGTGCATTTCTTGCAAACATTTGAAGAGGGATCAAGGGTCTTTTCTAGCAGCATGTTTCCAGCAGAGAGAAAAATTTTCAAAGCTGCTATTATGGAACAAAAAGAAGAGATCCCACTGCCCTTAAAAATACACGAAGAAGGTGATCAGGCTTTCGAGAGCTATATTGAAGATGCAGTGGAAAATGAAAAAATCAAAGCTGCTCAGGATGAAGGCAACAGTGGGCAAAGCAAGTTCCAGGCAAAGGAAGGCTGGACATAGAAATTGACAGCATCAAAAGACCGATGATGAAGGTGCCTCAGAAACAGCAGATAGCAGCAAGAAAGCAAAGAAAATTTGGCAATGGAAAAACAAGAACAGAATGTGAAAGCATAGCTGGAGGCAAGTTGCTGAACAAATTATGTAAACATAGAAGGGTACAGTTGAAGAATAATGCAACTAATGCACACCAGCAAAGCAGAGTATGGGACCCAGGAGGCAAAGACAGCCTGGTGTATTATATTGTACATTAGCTTTCTTTTTTTTTTCATCATTATTTTAATAATGTGTGTGTGCTGATGAATTATAAAATGAAAACTAGAGGTGTCGAAGAGCAGAATCCACTTAGAGCATGATCAGATGGTCTGTAGGTTCTCGACATGTCCAAGGATGAACATGCCGTCCCCAGATGGAGCCGATTTTGTGCATATCAGCCCTTCGACCTAAATTTTTGGCCTATCACCCCCCCCCATAATCCTTCAAAACTGTTATCGTGGCCATAAACCCTCATATTCTGTCTACCGTTACCCTTTCCGCCCGAAAAACAAACTCTCCAAAGGTTATAAACCCGCATTCAAAAACATATCTGGCCTAGCCCTTTAGCCTTAGCCACTCTTATTTTGTCTTCCATGTGACCCGAGCGCAAAACCATATGCCTGAGGGAAAGGGGCTTAATGTTCAAAGTTTCGGGCTCGTCCGGAGCCATCCGATCAAATCCAATCGACGGAGCGGAGTTGGTTTTCCATGGTGGTCCCCGCACCCACGCGCATTGCCAAAACCAGCGGTTAATTCCGCACTGCCATTGCTAAGCGAGGGGTATTTCCTACAGACCCAGCGATTCCATACGCTGGGTGACAAGTGTCCTCATGTACGGTGACTGAAACCGCTCATTTCGCGCGTTAAAAGTCAGATCAAAGACGTGCAGCGGAATTAATGACCACCGTCAGATCTTAGAGCCTCCATCCAACGGCCATGGTGCTCCGGAGATGCGCACTGATTAACCAAGCTCTCGCCCTCCCCACGCGTTAACCTCTGGACGAAAGTCGGGTAGCGGAATACTTTGCAACCGCCCGATCTTGCGTCCTCCATCCAACGGTGACTATCCTCTGAAGCTGCACGCGCTTTAACTCACGTCTGTTGCATCCCTGGCCCACCTTTGATTGCCCTCCAGCTCATTTTAACCATCGATCTCATTCAGAGATCGTGTGGCCCATATCATCCACTTGACCACCTGCTGACCAAGCCTCCCACCACGATAGCGTTACATGTGTTCACTGTCTCATCCTACCACCTGTCCTCCGTACATCCTCGTCATTTGTTTCACGTTTTCACTGCGTCATACTTCCACCTTTCATATATCCTATTCATTCATCATATTTGAACATTTTTACGTTACAAACCTTCGCCAGTCCATTCTTCACTATTCTATTACGTTTTCTTCACCCTACTGTAATCCCTCCACCACCCTGCACTGTTTTACCTCTTTGTAAACCTGCTCCACCATCTCCATGTCTGCCATCCCTGTGATTGGTTTTATTTAATGGGTTTTTGTTTTTGTAGGATCACCATGGCTAAAATTATCATGACTTGTCATTGCCATTACAGAGGCCGAGAATGCATGACAAGACCATGTTTCAGGAGCAAAATTGGTGGGAAAAGATCCGGGAGCTTCTACAATGTGACCACCATTAAAGAAAGCGAGGATATGAATTTATAGAACCCTCCAGAGAAAATCAAGAGACAGATTTGGGCAGGCGAGAGTATTAATGGGGCAGCATGAAATATCAGCGAAAGATCAAGAGACACAGAGCCCTGCATTAAAGATCTAGGGTTTAAATTCGAAGTTAGAGGGCCGAGAGTACCATGCACAAATACAAGCAACCTCAAGGTTTTATTGCAGCGAATTTTTCTCTTTCAGTCAAGTACAGAACATTTGTATATTTTATTCTTTATGTCTTGTTCATGAGGAGATTTTTATCCTCAGCATTTATTTCATAAAACAGCAGCAGAGTACTGGCACCAGTCCAGCACCGTCAAACAGCATAGGCGGGTTTTTCTTTCAGATTTGTTTTAAATTAGATCATTAAATGTATATCACCTACCTCATTCTCGAGAGCTTTCTATTTCCTCTATAAAAACTAGAAAGAAAGACATTGTAAGGGTTCCAGATCTCTATCAGCAAACTGTGCTGTGAGAAGTTCTTGTATACATCTTGTAAAGCTTTGTATAAAGGCTCAGAGCCCAGAGGGTCTTAGTGAGGAGGATTTATAACTGTAATGAGGATTCTGGTCTTTGGTATCCCACAGTATGTAATCTTTTCTTATGTGTTAATATAATATCTCATTTCATGATATTTATCTTCTTGTATCATGTTCTGGAATGCGAGTGGCTCACTGGTCATAAGTAAGGATTTATCCTAGTTGGTGCCCATACTTGGATTAGTCAAGCGCTTTAAATAGGCCTAGTCATGATATACTGTTCCATGTTCATTTCATCCATATTTTCTGCTATATTAGTTACTTGAGGAGGGTGCTTTTAAAACGTGTTAGGTCCCTATATCACTAGTATAGCCCCTTATTATTGTTAGTGTAAACCCCTTATTGTTATTATTGTACCCTTGTAACCCCCATTTTGTTATTATTGTGCCCTTAAATTATTATTGTTAGGTCGGCTAGGATTACATCATGGCCCACTAGGATTACATTATGGCCCCATGGACTCCATATATAGAAAGGAGGTTTTATGAATTGAATCATCCAAGAATTGTTCATTTATGTAATGTATTGGAGGTTTCCCCCTCGAAGTGGCTTATTTCTAAGGCGTGGATATCTCTTTTCTTCTATTTTTGGAGCCGAGTTACACAACATTTGCATCGTAGCTTTGGATTCTAGGGTTTCGCCGCTCCAAACAGGGTCATCGTGGAATTTTCGCTATAACTTTTTTTTCTACGAAGTTTCGGGAAGCGGAAATTTTTTAGGGTGCGAAGTTGAAATCCCGAGGAAGATTTTATAAAAATTTCAGAGCCTGGTTCACAATATTTTCGGAGATATGATCTGTGGAAGTTAGGTCTTTTTTCAGGCTCCTAAACAGGTCATCGTGGAATTTGCGCTATAACTTTTGTTCTAAGAAGTTTCAAAATCTGAAATTCATATGGTGTGAAGCTGAAATCCTAAGGAAAATTTTCAAAAAATTTCAGAGCTTGGTTCACAATATGTTTGGAGATATGATCTGTGGAAGGTAGTGCTTTTTCAGGCTCCTAAATTGCATCTCAAAGAGGTGATCACGGGAAAAGTTCAATAACTCTCTGTCTGGGCATCGGATTGGAGTGCCGTAAAAAGTGGTCGCAAGTACAAAAATTTTAGTTTTGTGGATATCAATTTCAGAGATAAAGGATGAAACAGTGACATGTGGCAAGTCATACAAGTTCGCTCTACTGAACCAGTCCATAATTAGGTCATTGTGGGAGATTGGACACAACTTTGTCTTGGAGAATCCAAATCAGGTCAGACCTGTGGCATTAAAAAGAGAATTCAGAGGGCTACTTCAGTGCTGAATTTCAGACATTGAAGATCCGTAATCACAGATATAATACAATTTCAATATCGAGCTCCTCAAAGCAAGTAAAAGGTGTGTAGTTTTTTCCGAATTGCATAAGTCTTGTTTGAATAATCAAGTTGAATTGATTGCAAGGGCCTGTTGTAGAATAGATATCAATATTGGAGTCTAAAATGGCCCCTAAAAATAATTCAACACCCATTAAGCCTTTAGAAGGCTCTACTATGACTCATGAAGACGAAAAATGGCAACATGACATATCAAAATTACAAGAGCAAGTGCAACAAATTTCGCTCTCGCAAAGAACAACAAAAAATGAAATGGAAGTTTTGAAGAAGGGCGTGGAAACTAATATGGATGGTTTGAAGAAAGGTTTGGAAGCTAAGATTAATGGTTTGGAAGCTAAGATGGATGGCATGGAAGTGGGCATGGAAGCTAAGATGGATGACATGGAAGCTAAGATCGATGAAAAAATGAAAGACAACATGGAAAACATGAAGAAAGATCTAAAAGTAGACATCGAAGGTTTGGGAAAGTTGATATAAGAAATGTTTCCTATATTTAAGACAATTTTACAAAGAAAGGCATAATGGATGGCGTGGAAGCTAAGATGGATGGCGTGGAAGCTAAGATGGATGACATGAAAGACAACATGGAAAACATGAAGAGTGATCTAAAAGCATACATGGAAGGTTTGATGACAAGCTTAAAACCAGAAATGATTCCTAATGGCGGAAATATAGGAGAAGAACCTCATGATGAGAACAAAATAAATGTTAATCGTGATTTCATAAACTCGAATGTTGGTGGGAAGAACCACCATATTCCAAAAATGAATATGAGGAATTTTGATGGAAAGGATCCTGTAACATGGATACTACAGATGGAGCAATATTTTGATCTCCATAACGTGCAAAACACACAAAAGGTACGCATTGCAACTTTACATTTAGAACAAAAATACATTTGTATGGTATCGATGGCTTTGTTCCCGTAAAAAAATTGTCACTTGGTCAATTTTTACGGAGGAAATGATAGCACATTATGAGGATACAAAGAGCAACACCTTCTTTACCCAATTGATAAATCTCCAACAAAAGGGTTTAGTGGGGCAGCACATTGAGGACTTCCAAAAATTGAATATAAGGGTAACTGATCTTACAGAGGAACACAGGATTGATCTCTTCCTAGGCACTTTAAAGGACAACATCCAACATGAAGTTCGCGTTTTGGAACCTGATTCATTGGAGAAGGCATTCAGGTTGGCAAGAAAAGTTGAATGTAAAATTATGGCGACAAGGAAGCCTACCACTCAATTCTATAAAGAAGGAAGTGTTGCTACGCCTAGATTTCCACAACCTACAAGGTTGACACCACAACAATTGGAAGAAAAAGAGAAAAAGGGCTTTGCTACAGTTGTGATAGCAAATACACTAAAGGTCATAAGTGTGCTGAGAAGAAATTATTTTACATAGATTGTGAAGAGGAAGAAGAAAATGAACAAGAAGAGGATATACACCAGGAACCAGCCCTAGAAGAGGAAGAAATGAGTTCGACCATATCGTGTAATGCATTGGCAGGAATTTCCACTCCTCAAACTCTCAAGATAGAAGGACATATCAAGAAGAAAAAGGTAATAGTGTTGATTGATTCAGGTAGTACCCATAATTTTATTCATTGTAAGGTAGCCAAGGAATTGAATTGTTTCCTATACCCAGCACCAGAATGTCAAGTGATGGTTGCAAATGGAGGAACCATAAATTGCTCTGGAAAATGCCATAATATCAAGCTAACCATGGGGGAATATGTATTGAATAGTCCAATGCTTTCCATTCCTATGGGAGGTGTTGATGTTGCACTAGGAGTACAATGGTTACAATCTTTGGGGACGGTAGCTTTTAATTTTCAAGAACTTTTCTTGAAATTTTTTTCAGAAGGAAAGGAAGTCGAATTACGGGGTATTGAAGGGAAGCCGGGAAGGATAATAAGCTCTAATGTCATGACAAAGTTTCTAAAGAAAGAACAACGAGGCGTAATTGCACAATTATGCTCACTAGAAGTTCCGACATCAAAATCATCTATTTCTGCAGATCTCCAACAAGTCTTTGACAATCATTCCAAGGTGTTTGAAACTCCTAAAGGACTCCCACCTATTCGTGATCATGATCATGCTATTCATTTGATTCCAGGAAGTGTTCCTCCAAACATCAGGCCTTATAGATATCCTTACTTCCAAAAAGAGCGAAATTGAACGTATGATTGCAGAAATGTTAGAGGCGGGTATAATTCAACCCAGTCAAAGTTCTTTCTCTGCTCCTGTAGTGTTGGTACACAAGAAGGATGGATCATGGCGAATGTGTCCGGATTATAGGGAGCTCAATAAGCTCACCATTAAAGACAAATTTCCCATTCCCGTGATTGATGAATTATTGGATGAATTACATGGAGAAATTTATTTTACCAAGTTGGATCTTCGTTCAGGATATCATCAAATTAGAATGAAGACTGAAGATATTCCAAAAACAAAATTTTGAACTCATGAGGGTCATTATGAATTTTTGGTCATGCCTTTTGGCCTTACCAATGCACTTTCTACATTTCAAGGGTTGATGAATTCCATTTTCAAACCCTTCCTTAGAAAATTTGTGCTAGTATTTTTTGATGATATACTAATCTACAGCAGGTCTTGGAAGGATCATGTTGAACATGTCGACAGGGTGCTCAAACTATTGCAGGAGAAACAATTATATGCAAAAACATCTAAATGTTTCTTTGGAGTACAAGAGGTGGAATATCTGGGTCATATTGTATCTCACGAGGGTGTTAAAGTAGACCCTAACAAAATTAAAGCCATTAAGGAATGGAAAGTTCCCACAACCATAAAGCAGTTGCGAGAATTTCTAGGGTTAACAGGGTATTATCGCAAGTTTGTTAAGAATTATGGGAGAATAGCAGCACCTCTAACAACCTTATTGAAGAAAGATGCATTCTCATGGACTCCTGAAGCAACTAAGGCCTTTGAACGTCTTAAAGAGGCAATGTGCCTAGCACCGGTCTTAGCTACACCAGACTTCACAAAAACCTTTATCGTGGAATGTGATGCCTCAGGAAATGGAATTGGTGCAGTTTTAATGCGGGAAGGAAGACCCATTGCTTTTGAAATTCATCCAATCAAAGGAAAGTATTTGCAGAAACCTATTTATGAGAAGGAAATGTTAGCAATACTGCATGCTCTAAAGAAATGGCGAACTTACCTAATGGGAAGACACTTCAAGGTAAAAATCGATCATGATAGTCTTAAACACTTTTTGGAACAAAGACTATCTTCAGAAGAGCAGCAAAAATGGGTCACAAAGATGTTGGGTTATGACTTTGAAATAATCTACAAAAGGGAAAGCTTAATGTTGTTGCAGATGCACTCTCAAGAAAGAATGAAGAGGTGGAAGCATTGCTTTGTGCCATTTCTATTATCCAACCAGATTGGATAATCGAAGCAAGAGATGAATGGAAGAAGGACAAAGATGTATGGACACTCATTCAAAAGTTGCAGCAAGATCCTAGTACATCTGATACATTTAGTTGGAAAAATGATTCCTTATGGTACAAAGATCGCTTATATCTTTGTAAGAATTCCCAACTAAAACAAAAGATTCTTCTCGAATTGCACACTTCTCCTTTAGGAGGACACTCAGGATTTTTAAAAACTTACCACAGGGTGAAGAAAGAATTTTTTTGGGATGGCCTTAAATCTGATATTCGAAAGTTTGTGGCGGAATGTTTGGTTTGCCAGCAGAATAAAGTGGGAACAATTAAGACCCCAGGACTTCTACAACCTTTATCCATTCCAAGTCAACGTTGGGAGGAGATTTCAATGGATTTTATCACAGGTTTACCTAAGTCCGAAGGAAAGAGTGTCATCATGGTGGTAGTTGATAGATTTACCAAGTATGCACACTTTTGTGCATTATCTCATCCATTTAAAGCAAGTACAGTTGCTACTACATTTATGGACAGAATTCAAAAGCTACATGGAAGCCCAAGGGTTATTGTGAGCGACAGAGATCCCATTTTTATCGGAAATTTTTGGACGGAGTTATTTTCTTGTTTGGGTACTCAATTAGCTCATAGCTCATCTTATCATCCTCAATCTGATGGTCAAACGGAGATAGTAAATAAATTTTTGGAAGGATATCTTCGTTGTTTTGTATCTGATAAACAAACACAATGGGTCAAGTGGTTACCTCTTGCCGAATGGTGGTATAACACTTCCTTCCATACTGTAGCAAAAATGACCCCATTTATGGCAATATTTTGATCTCCATAACGTGCAAAACACACAAAAGGTACGTATTGCAACTTTACATTTAGAACAAAATACATTCGTATGGTATCAATGGCTTTGCTCCCGTAAAAAAATTGTCACTTGGTCAATTTTTACGGAGGAAATGATAGCACATTATGAGGATACAAAGAGCAACACCTTCTTTAGCCAATTGATAAATCTCAAACAAAAGGGTTTAGTAGGGGAGCACATTGAGGACTTCCAAAAATTGAATATAAGGGTAACTGATATTCCAAAGGAACACAGGATTGATCTCTTCATAGGCACTTTAAAGGATAAAATCCAACATCCATCACATCATCTTTAAGGGAAAATTCGAAGGTTCAAGCAGTGGAAGATCACATCGAGCATCAGCAAGAAGTTCTCCAACTCTTAAAGGATAACCTGAATTTGGCACAAAATCGAATGAAACAACAGGCAGATCAACATCGTAGCTAGAGAAGTTTTGATGTAGGAGATTGGGTATTTTTACGGCTACAACCATACAAACAAATGTCCCTCAAGCAAGCAAAGAAGGATAATAAATTATCGCCAAAGTACTATGGTCTTTACAAGGTGTTGCAAAAGATTGGTACTATGGCATACAAATTGGAGCTTCCTGCTTCTTCGCGAGTACATCCAGTTTTCCATGTTTCATGCTTAAAGAAGGTTATAGGTGAAAATCTTCCAGTTCAAACAATATTGCCAGAACTTGACGAGGAAGGAAAAATGATATTGGAACCTGAAGCGGTCACGGAAACAAGAACTCGAAAATTACGGAATCGATCAATTTCAGAGTATCTCATCAAGTGGAAGAACTTACCCACTGAAGATTCTACATGGGAGGATGAGAATTTTATACAGAAGCACCCGGAGCTACCCAAGTGTTGAGGACAACACTTTTTTTGAAGGAGAGGGGCATGTTAGGTCCCTATATCACTAGTATAGCCCCTTATTATTGTTAGTGTAAACCCCTTATTGTTATTATTGTACCCTTGTAACCCCTATTTTGTTATTATTGTGCCCTTAAATTATTATTGTTAGGTCGGCTAGGATTACATTGTGACCCACTAGGATTACATTATGGCTCCATGGACTCCTATATATAGAAAGGAGGTTTTGTAAATTGAATCATCCAAGAATTGTTCATTTATGTAATGTATTGGAGGTTTCCCCCTCGAAGTGGCTTATTTCTAAGGCGTGGATATCTCTTTTCTTCTATTTTTGGAGCTGGTTACACAACAAAACGCCATTTTCATGTATGGATTCTTAGTTGGATAAGCCCATATGTGGTTTTTTTGTGTATCTGGGTATCAGCCTCATGCTAACTAGTATATTCTTCATGTTTCTTCACTGCATCCACTTTCTGATATTTGATTTCTGTGGCATATTATTTGAACTGGACCTCTTTGCAGTAAGCTGTCTCTTAACTGTCTGATGCTTTTTGTATTGGAGTTTTTACAAGTTGTTCCTACATTGTTCTTATCCTTGTATCAGCTTCTGAGAGAGTTTGGTCCCATTTCAATTAATTTCCTTATTTTACAAAAGATAGCAGGAGAGCTTTTGGATTGACAACCCAAGCTATATTATGAGCTCCTTGCTATGATAAGATGTCCTAGGCACTGGTCTATGGCAACTCTAGGTTGTCTCTAGGGTAGACAAGAATTGTCGACAACAGATCTAGTGCACCTAGTTTCTTTTCTGCATTCATAACATTAAGGAAACTGAAAAGAAAAACTTGCATTTGCATGTAGGATTGTGTGTTTTTTGCAAAAGGAACATTAGGAAATCTGCATTTAGTTTGTGATTCATTGATTTTTTTGCTCACAAACTTTTTTCTCTCTTCCCTTAGTAGCTAGGTTCTTCATTGAAAAAGCTAAAAGTGAAAGTTTGTTTATCATTCTCAGCTTGCATTTTAGGAATTTCAGATACATCATCGTGGTGAACTTGAAAGGCAAATTGTTAAGAAAGATCAACATAAAATAAATCTCAATTTACTTAACAACGCATTGGAACCATAACGATAAAATTTAGAAGGTCTAGGCTAGATACGTGTTCTGGCGTCGTAAAACATAGCAGTTGTCGTTAACTTGTCTGTGATACATTCTGAGTGTGATACCTCACTCCACGTACGTAAGTATATCGTAGCTCATCCACATACTCTTGGGTATATCGGGCGGTGTTACAGTACGATAAGTATAAAGGGGTGCTCTCACTGTGCGATTTCGCATTAGACAACGCTAATACGGACTTGGGCCTCCACGTACCTTCGGGTATATTTTGGAGGACAAATTTTAGGTGCTATCCATCCATAGTGAACCGAGTCGGCCACCCTGAAATTGTGATACATCGAACAGAGCATTCAGGGAGATTACCTGCCCGTACTTCCTGGTTCGCCAGGAGGTATTCTGCAGTTCACAATTTCTTGGTAAACCCTTTTGCCTAGCATTACCCTATTTTTGTTTGTTTGTTTTTTTGGTTAAAATAAATCAGTAATCGTAGAAGAACAAAATCCTATCCCCCGTCATTCGTGTAGATTAGCTTTAAAACCACCTTTACTTCCATAAATTACTTCTGGTAGGCAAAGGCGATCACGATCTGCCAAATCAATTACAATTCCTACGTCTGGCGAAACATCATCTTTTAAACTAGAGCTAGCTCAAATTGTTTCCACACATCCCGGTTATTTTACTGTTGTCAAAACGGAGTCTTCACAGCTACCTGTGGTTACGATCCATTCAATCGCTGAGACCATACCTCCTGGGCCCGACATTGTTCAATCACAAATTGATCCAAATCATGTCTCTTCTTTGCCAGAACATCTGAATCCTGAAGTCGAACAACCAGAAGTTGTTCCTACCTTGGTCATCCCACAAATTTCTGTAGCCACTGAAACTCCTATATCACAGGGTCAACCGTCTGAAATATATTTTGGGCCTGACGGTGAAGTTCTTCCTCCTGGTTTAATTGCGATTGAAGAAATACCACAACCTGATACACCTTTAAGTCCAACCCATTTTTGGGGAGACCTTTAGCTGTGCCAGTCTTTTCCTTAATCGTTTCCATCTGCTT
The DNA here is from genome assembly GCA_034641835.2 of Pinus albicaulis. Classification (NCBI taxonomy): domain Eukaryota; kingdom Viridiplantae; phylum Streptophyta; class Pinopsida; order Pinales; family Pinaceae; genus Pinus; species Pinus albicaulis. The sequence goes on along the minus strand of CM076569.1, from coordinate 163,740,481 downwards.
TTGTTGATCCTATTGGCATTCAATCTCCCATAGATTGTGGAAAGTATACATTTGTTCATACAACCATGCCTGAACCAACATCTTCGGTTGGGTCTACTGTTCCAATTACGTCAGCTCCTACCCTCGCTACCCCGTCAATGTTCACAACCTCACCAAATTCATATTTGCAAGGGGGCCCTTCAATCCCAATAGGCTACAAATCATTGTTTGGCACTTTCTCTGGTACATTTTCAAGACCATGGTCTTTACCAATGTCATCATTTGGTGTTTTAACTGGTAGTCCTATAGTTAGTACTGAACGACTTGATTCATTACATCCATCATCAGGGCAATATAAAGTCGGTCTTTATGGATCAATTCCTTTAAGTACCATATCAACTGGACTCCCAGCATTTGGAGAAAACTATTTTTCATCTTATTATCCTCCTTATGCTGGGGGGGAACCTTTGGTCACCCAATACAATAGTACTCAGTCACATTTTGGTCAAACTAATGTTGACATGATTTTTTGTCAATGGCAGCCCACTCTGTCTATCCAACCATAAACGGTTGTACACTCGTATCAACCGGTTCAACCTGTTACACCCACTTCATTACCACTTGTTAATACATCTATACCCCTGTTACAGAATCAAAATATTTTACATCAACCTTATCAGGCAGGTTCTTCGACTCAATATCATCAAATGTTGGGTCCACAGACTCAAAATCCTTTGGTTAATTTACAACAACCTGTATCAGGGATCATTTATTCACAAGCTGGTGTACCATTTTATGGGATGTCACAAACGCAACTTGGTTATACATATCAACCGAATCCAACTTACACTAATTTGGGTTATAATATTGGTGGACAGACCCCTTGGCAACCATAGGCGCAAATTCCTCAAACTTCATTTCAACAAGTATCATATCCAGGTTTTAGTCAACATAATTCTCAAGCATTTACTATGCAAAACAACCCCTATCTGGGTTACCAACATCAAATGCCATATGCTAGTGCTCAAAGACCTGTTTCCCAAGCAATTCCATCTTATCCTGGCTATGCTCAACCTGACCTTAATAGACAGTTTCCTTTTGTTGAAACCTTGGAATTACCAGATTTAAACCGGTTAACCGATGATCCTATCAATTATTCTCCTTGGTGGCCGGTGATACCTCATAAATTACCCTCCGACATTCATAAATTCAATGGAAACCCTCGAGAAGATCCATCAACTCATGTTATGACTTATCATTTATGGTGTTCATCAAATTCCCTAAATGATGATTTTGTTCGATTACGTCTTTTCCAGCGTACGCTCACAAGTCCGGCCGCAAAATGGTACATTGAATTACCTAGAGCTTCTTTTGATAATTTTACTACCTTAGCTACTGTCTTTTTGACCCATTTCCAGATACCGATCAGATACGAAACTGGAATGGAACTCTTGACCAACTTCAAACAGAGTAATGCTACTCACATTTCAGATCATATTCATGAGTGGCGTCACCGTCGACGAATGGTTAAGACATTTGTTCCTGATCAGCTCCTTTTTGAATGGTTCATTAAATCCCTGTCACCATCTGTTAGTCATCAGTATTTTGCATCTGTTGTTGATGACTAAATTCCTAGCTGAGTTTTCTAGAAGCTGATCTCCATATGTCAATTTGTCACCTAGAAAACCCCCATAGACTTGTTTGCCTTCTTACCTTTTCAGTTCACTCATGACAAGATCAAACCCCATTATCAAATCCTACCTAGCCTCAGCCATACTAGTCTGCCCATCAGCTCTAAAAGGACAATCCAAATCTGTTCAAAAAGCCTCCCCTAAGTTAGGAAGTGGCGTTGTAAGGCATTTCACCCTTGGCAACCATCAAAGGCCAAAAAACCTCCATCTGCTACAGACCAGTCCCAAACAGACCTCTCACTCTGCTAATGAAGTTAGTCACAGCCCTAAGTCGCGCCACTTATACACCCTTAAGTCTCAGCAATGCATAAACCATAAATTTCAAGCTGATTTTAGGTGTTTTATACTGTTTATGGATTTTACAAGAACAGGAAACATGTCATCATATCAGAAGAAAATTCTTGACTCCACATTAGAAGAACAGTTGCTTCTCAATGTGAACATGAGCCTGAGATGCATCTGCAGGGAAAAGAGTTACTCATCAAGATCTTTCAGTTTCATTCAGCCTGAAAACACAGCAAAGGAAAAACAACACTGTCAAAATGGCTATTGATAAGTCATGGTCAAGAACCTCCTTCATTTATAAGCAGAGGGTTAAGGCGCCTCCTTCATCCATAAGCAGAGGGCGATGGCCAATGTTTGACTTAAAGAATTTCTACTGACTGTAATCAAGGTGTGTAAATAAACAGTGAGACAGTGACACAAATTTTCTGGAGAACAGTGGTGATTGGAGACTGAGGTAAAAGCATCAATGTTTTCACTATTGATTTCCAGCCATCATATGTAAGAAAACCCTTGTCAATATGCTCATCAAATAGCCTACATGTAGTTGGGACACAAGGTTGACAAAGCACATATATTGTGCCAAGAGAAAAAGGCCTCCTTCATTCATAAGAAGATGGCCAGGGCATTAGTTGATCTCAAGGCCTATTTGATCAGAGAAGCAAGGTGAGAGACCAAATGGAAGGCAGGTGTACCACTGCAATCCAATGGGTCAAACTTATCTCTTAACAAAGTTTTGACAAAGGACAGTCCACAGCTCCAACCAAATAGATTCCGGACAGTGGTGATAGGATGAGTCAGTGCATAGGTAAGAAGGACATAATGATAATTATGCTTCAAAGTACTGATCTGTTCCATTCATAAAAAGTGTTTCTCAAATATGCTTATCATAGTTGACACAGAGAATCTGGTTTGATCTCCTCAAGAGGCATCACCACTGAAAACAATTGTTCATGATATGCAAAAGAAGATTTTGACATATTTTTCAGATCCTGGTGAAATCCTGAGACAAATACAGGTCTTCATTATTTAAAGGTCGGGAACACCACTTTGGTACTTGTTGAAGCAGAGGAAAGGCGTTAGAGGAAGCGCCCTTCTTGATAAATAGAAGATAACAAATTCAAAATGAATGCAACCAAATTTTGGCACCGACAATTGGAAGAAGAGTTGATGATACACCTGGAGGCAGAAGCTGTCAACCAAATTGAAAAGACAGGCCATCTCCTTGCAAAATGACAAAGCATTTTTCAATGTTTTCTGCAGATCTTGAGTGGATTTTTCGTGTTAAAATGTCACCAAAAGTGTTAAAAAGTGGCAAAGGATGGTCCATAGGTTATTGGGTATTATCCAAAGTTAGAGCTTCTGTGTTAAATTGTCACCAAAGGGACAAAATTAACAGGAATCACCTTTCGAATCTATATGCATGAATGAACAGAGTTTTGACCTCTTCAAACTATGTTTACTTTCTATAAAGAAGTTGATACATATTAACATGGTTTAAGAGCATGAAAGCCCTGCTGCCAACATCATTTCGAAAGGGTAGGCCCCTCTCAAACGCAGTCGATATCATTCAGGTTTTAAAAAAAAACAAGTCCAAGCATTGTTTCAAAAAGCATAACCTTTGAAACCCTTATGAAGACTAACCATTGTTTCAAAAGGAATTTGATTTATTTTGCAAGTAACCATTGGTTTTCATGTTTTCGAAGGGATAAGAGCCGTGGCAAACTCATTTTCAAGTTCCCAAGCAAAATCGGACATCCCTATGTAGTTTTCAAGCGGTGAAACGAAGTTTTCAAATCAATTTTCAAATTTTTCAGGGTATTTGCACTGCACGGCACTCCTGTACAGGCGCGCAGCGCTCCTGGGCGAAGATTTTACACTGCGCAACAAAGGCGCGCGGCGCTCCTGTAGCCGTGCGCGGCACTCCTGTAGCCACGGGTCACAAGCACCCGACGTCGACCCGACAACTAAGAACCTGTGTGGCGTTCTTCTTCCTAAGAGTGCCGCGCATAATTTCAGCCTCCATCACGCCTCCAAATCGCTCCTCAAGGTTGCTCAAGCCATTCAAGAGTTGCTCATCGATTTGTAGAGGTATTTATGAAACCCCCTTTGAGTTTTTCAAACTGTTGAAGTGGTGAGAAGGGATAGTCATCGCATACAAAGATCACCGGTTCAAAATTGTGTGAAAACAAGATTGGTTGTGATTGTTTAAGCATCAAAGGCTTTTGATTCCTATTTCTATAACAAGACCATCAAAGAGTCCTCACTACCGTGGTGAAATAAGTTGAACTCTGCCAGCCATAAACCTTGTTTTTGAAACTATGAAAAGAGCTGATATGTACAGTTCGAAGGTGTATGAGTCAAATGGGTGCAAAGACTGAAGGAGTTAAGTAGGGCAGATTTTTGTTGAAAGGTTCTATATGGTCTCATGCTGCAGAGTCCTATTTTACCAGTCAAAAAACCAATTAAACTTTTTTCCCTGATTGAAACAGAGAACCTTGGACTGTGCATTACCACTTGTTGAATTTGACTGAGTTTATATATCACTATATGTTTGTTGAGCTGTGTATGAGGGGGTTAATGTTTTAATCAAAGAGGATTTTTCTCGGCATTAGACTGCTACAGGAGGTACCCTTACCAACCATAGAAAAAGATAGTTTTTGACTGTGTATACTACTTAATTATCTTTTTGTTCTTCAAGCTCATTTGTAAAGTTGATATTCAGAGGGTGAAAAGGCAGTTTTCTAGAAAGACAGGGGTTTTATAATGAAAAGGAGCCTTGATTATTTGAAAGATAAAACTCCCACAGGCTTTGGTTAAAACCTTTGAAACATTTCCAAGATCTGTCACTTTGTTCTATAAACAGTGAAATTGACTGTGTGTCTGCACTAAAGGTGAATGTGTATATGGTGTGAGCTTCGTTGGTTGATTTGCACACTAGACAAGGGTAGAATTGTGAAGTTGAGAAGTTTACCTTGGTCAAAGATACAAAAATAGGTTGTTGACCTCCAAACATCACAGAGCAGGGTGACCTTGTCACTATACACAGCAAATTCAATTGACTGCCTATCTTCATTTCACTGTGTTTTTTCTTCTAACAAGGTCTACTTGTTGAATTACATATCAAAGGATGAGAAGGGCACTTTTTAAGGGAGCAGAGGTTTTATACTGAAAGGGACATTTTGCACAAGCATCCAAAGACATTGTTTCCTTATCAAAACAGTGGGTTGACAAAGTTTAGCTTAAAGAAGGCATTTTAAAGACAGTAAGGCAGTTTGGCGCTTCAAGAGCATATTTAGCCCAAAATTCCGCCCAGGCAAGACAGAAGAAGTGGTTTACACAAGAGATATGAGCCAATTTCTACTGAGGAGGTCAATGCACATCCATCCATCCTCTTCAATTTTCATGAGGTGGGTTGTTTGGATTTCTTCCAGAGAGTACAGGAGGTCAAAATTTTCTCGCCCTTAACACACTTATGCGCCTTGAGGTTCAAAAGCAAACATTTCCAAGTGGCAGGCCTTGATTTCAAGTTCTCCCCGAGGTCTATATCCAAAGCCACTAAAATCCCATACCTTGGCGAAAAATGGTTCAAGCAGGCCTATCTAGACTTGGATGACTACAAGCCTTTCATCAAGCCCGAGCACAGAGAAACATGCACTGCTATTTTTCCTTTCTCTCATCTTCTTTCCAGCTATGCTCCTCTTATGAAGATCATAATGAAGTATTTTACTTGTGAAGGGAGATTTACTCGAGTTTATGCCTACCATATCCGGATGTTGATGCACTTCACTAGAACAAAGCAGCTCAATATCCCTTACTACTTATGCAAAAGCATTGAGAAAATGGCCTCCTTAGTCTAGAAGAAGCCTCCATCACAACAAGTGGTTTCTCTTTTCCATCATTCTCTGATTAAAATCATCATCCTTCACCAGCTGGAGAAGAAAGAGGTTTCTTGGGATATTTTCATTAGTCACCCAGATTTCTACACTATTCCTCTGATCCATACATCTCCCACATCACCTACTCATCGCCCCTTACCTTCCTCCAGCAGACCTGCTCCTAGAAGGCTCAAATTCACCACTGAACAGTCAAGAGAGCATGGAGAAGGAGAAGGAAGTGGACAGCTAAAAGAGGAAGGGCATGAGCATGAAGGATGAGATGAAGAGCAGCGAACTGAAGATGAGGAGCAGCAGCAGGACAGTGGGGAAGGACAGCAGTTTGAGCAACAGCTTGAGCCACAAAGTGAGCATGAAATTGAAACACAGCAGCAGCTTGATCTTGATGCTCAAAGGCAGCAGTTTGAGCCACAAATTGAACAAGAGATTGAGGCAGAACAGCAACATGGTATTAATGATCAAGGGCAGCAGTTTGAGCAGTATGATATTGAGGAACATAGGCAGCATAAAGAAGAAAAACAACACCTTCATCATGATGCACAGTACCCTCCTCCAAATACACAGCAGTTTCAAAAGGAGGGGCAATCTCAAAAAGGTGACAAACAAAATGACAAAGGCAAAGCAATCATGCCTTCTTCTCCTGAAAAGGCTAAGCCCAAGACATCAAGAAAGCAAGTGCCCAAGGTGGTCACTTCAAAAATGACAAGAACTATCCGGAGCAAAAGAAAGTCACCAAAGAAACCTCTCACTAACTTGCCAAGGAGGAAGAGTGCAAGATTAGCCTTCAAGGGCAAAGGGAAAGGCAAGATAGGAGAAAGTCAAGAACATGGAGGTGCATTGGCTATCATCCCAATCCAAAGTGATGACAGCGATAATGAAGCCCGCATTCTGGAAAACCTTCTAATCCATCGAGAGGGCCAAATTGAAACATTGGAGAATGACCTTCATCGGGCAAAGAACTTCAATCATTTCTTGGAGATCCAAAATAGACAAATGAGTGTCCATATGGCTGTTTATGAGAAACAGGCAATTAAATACAAGAATGAGGCTGCCAAAGCACAAGCAAGAATAGAGGAGCTCATAGGTGATTTTGACAAGGATGAAGAAGAAGACCAGCCTAGACGGAAAAGACCTAGAACCATAGGGCTTAGAAGAGCCCTTGAAAAGAAAAAGGAAGAAGAACAAGCCCATCTTCAATCCACTCCCCTCACTGCACTACTTGAGCAAGAAATTGAAAGCAATAAGGAGGCATGGCTAGAAAGAGCCAATAAACATTTGGAGATGAAGCTTGAGAAGGCAAACAGAGACTTGGAGCTGCAAAGGAAGATGACACAACACTATCAAAAGTTGAATCAGTTTGCCCGGCGCAAGCTAAAGGCCACTCAACAGAAACTGAAGGAAGCAAAGGGGAAGCGCCCGGCACGGAAAGAGAAGAAGGACACATCAGCACTTGAAATTTTGGCCTCAGTTTCGGAGCATGTTGCCGAGGACCCTTGAGGGTCATGCACACCAATTTTGGGTACATTTTGACAATTTTTGGTTTTTTTGGCATTTTTGAGTTTTTGGTAAAAAACTCATAAATTCGCCATTTCATTTTGAGGATTCGTCAAGAGAGGAGAATGGTATCATTGGATGCCATAATTTCATGAGCACACTCTCAGTGATTTTCAGGTCATTTGGAGATCTTTTTCCCCCTCAAAACGGCGAAAAATGCTCACTTTTTGCACACTCTGCCCGGTCTATCAGCAGACTGTAATTTTCTGGTTTTTTACACACAGGTGCAGATTTAGAAGACTTCCAGGTATCAGATCTGGATAATTTCAGTTGTTCCGGAAAGTAGACACTCAGAGCTTTCCAAAGAGCTATCATGAGCCTCGTTTAGACACCGGGAAGGCTGCCAAATGTTTCCAGCAAGTCAGGGGACCTTTTTCTGATGTAAATTTGAAATATTTTTGTAATTTTTGAACCTCTAAAATCTGCTTTTTCCAAATGTGCGTTTAGCTATTTTTGCACATGAAAAATTATGCAAAATCAATTAAATTCCCTTTTTTAGCATTTTTTAGGTATTTTATGAGATATTTTTGTGCCTTGGGCTTTGCAAAGCCTCAAGGACAAGATTAGATATTTTGATTAGGCCAATAGGATGGCAAGTTGAACCATGAGGTTTTCCTCACTTGAGCCTATATATTCCAAAGGCTTTCATTGTAAAAGGAGGCTGAACTTGAGAGAAGAAGCAATATATGGTCATATGAGCTTTGGAAGAAAATACTTGTGTTATGCTTTTGGATTGCCTCTTGGATGTTCTTGGATGAATGATGAAGGATTCTTGATGGATTCCATGACTTGGTAGAATGGTATAGTGTCTCTTTCTATGTTGTTGTCTTCTAGTTTCCATTCATGAATACATGTTTCTTTCTTGCTATAGATCAGTAGAGAACAAATTTGAGACATGCCCTTGGAGGCACCTCAAATTTCCTGTTTCTTCATAGCTTTCATGTTTTCCTCTTCCTTAGTCATATTAAAGAATTCTTAACTGCTCTTTTATAACTTGAGGATATTGTTGCTTGTTTCATTTATAGTTCTATGCAAGCTAAGTTTGATTTACGGTATGCCCTACTTACCAATGGCTAGCCATAGTTCCATCCATGAAATTTCTCTTTGACTGATTAGATTGTCATTTTGTTGAACCAAGGAGGCCTAGTTTCGATCTAGCCCTTTGCCTAAAACTATGAAAGCTTGTTTGTCAAAGTGCCCAATAACTTAAAGACTGTGTTTAGGCGTTCTGGCATAGTATTTTGAGTTGTTAGTCTGTCTTATGTGTTTTCCCCAAAGTCTGATAGCCATTTCCCGAAGTTAGAGAGTTATACTCCTCTATGCATGGCTTGAATGTTTGTTTCTATGTATTGATTAGCTTATAGCTACATTTTGCATTATTAATGGTTTTCCCTACCATGTTTATGTCTTCTATTAAACTAGTTATGCTTGAAACTCTTTGTTGCTCACAAACTTGATGTCCATTTACTCCATTTTTCCCAAAGATCCTTTCTACCTTGAATCAAATCGGCCCTTCAACAGCCTTGTATCGTCATCTTATAGCTTTCTTGACCTTTTGACCCCATAGCCTAGTTAATCTAACATCTTGTTACCTATTTTATATCTTTGATTAGTTTCATCCCTCACAACCTGAAAAAAAAAAAAACCAAAACTAAAAACTCACTTCATAACTAGCCTAAAATCAGAACATAATAAACAAACACATAGATATCCTTTACACATATAGAGAGAGCCCTCTCTGACTCTAGGAAGGCTAGGTCCTTGGGCTCCAAAGCTTGGTTTGATGTTACACTGTCATTTGGCTTGCCAATCAGCCAAATCACGGGACCCTAACACCATCTATAATTAAGGATGTGGCTAAAGGTGGCATCGTCACAGATGAGCAATTTATCGCTCGTGCCTAATATTTAGACTTGATTTACACTCAGTCTGGCACACTCTATGAAAAAATCCCAAATGCGTCGTGATCTAATTTCAATGTTCCTCCTCAAATAAAGGACTCTCATGTTGGAGACGGCTTGATAGGAACTACAAACACACACCACACTACTGCATCTGATCCTGCTCCTACTTCCGAAATTAATGCCGTGTCATTTGACAAAGGCAAAAGTGACAAGCAACCAGGAGGTAAGAAAAAGGGGAAATCAAAGAAAAATCAAACTTCTAACCCACAGGAAAGATCATCTGATCAATCGTCTAGACCACGAAAACCTCGTTATCCATGCATAATCTGTAACGAGGAACACTTTCTTAGGGATTTTCCTCACCGTGTTGAAGTCTCAAAAATCATCAAGACTTCTCATGCATCAGTTGTGTTGACAGACCCATTTCCAAATCCGGACACAAATTTGGTTGCTACGGATCTAACTCCTAGTTCCCAAGTGTTAATGTTATCCACCACAAAACCTTCACAAGATATTTTGGTGTCGACGTGGAATAAATACTATGGTAGTTCGGCCACTGATCAACCTACTACCTCAACAACGAATCCATCTAATGAATTTGTACCACCTCCTATTATTCCTGAATTGACAATTAAGCCACCGAAGGGAGTAATTCATAAATTGACATATAATCCTCGAGCAAGAGCTACACAAAATTATAATATAGTTGAAGATTTGGCTCAATCCCCTTCAGCTATGTCCGCTCTTGAGGTATTACAAAATTGTCCCTTCCAGAAGCAAGCTTTATTGTCGACCATTGGTAGAATTGATCTGACTGATTCTAATTTTGTCGTCTTTAATCATACGGGCTATGTGCCGCAATTACCAGTAGAATTGGCATTCTCCATACAAGTAAATGTTCTCAATCACCTTGTTCATCGCATTATTATTGATGAGGGAGCATCTACGTGCATTATGTCTCTAAACTGTTGGAAGTCACTTGGCTCACCGTGATTATCACAATCATCAACGACGTTGAAGGCTTTTTATGGAAGAAGATATAAACCTTGTGGTATTATTAATAACCTGCAAGTTGAATTAGGGGGAAAAACAGTAAGTATTGATGTTGAGGTTGTTGACGGACCCCTTGACTATAATATTTTACTCGGAAGACCATGGGTATATGCGATGACTGCCATTGTTTCTACATACTTTAGAATGATTGCCTTTCCACATAAAGGTACAATCACAGTGATTAATCAATTATCCTTTTTTGCCTCCACTTCGCAGGTAACTGGAAGCGTGCCATTTGTTCACTTACCCCAACTAGAAATTCAGAAAATTGGTGTAGGACTCTTAAACGATTCCACTCTTATGGGAACCTTTGCATTACCGCCGCCCGTGACGTCGGCAGAAATTTCAAGCATAAAGACCTGCTACATGATCTCTTCCACTCTATCTGGCTTAAGGAAGAATACGAGTGATTCTGATATTTCTACATTGGATGATGTTTTACCGCTCAGCCCTATTGAGCTACAATAGCAATCAATCTATTTGGCTTGGGTGGAAAATCCAAAATCAGTGTCGCCAAGTGTTTGGGTTGATTGTTCATTAGATTTTGGTACTCCATCTGATCCATTTTCCTCAAAATTTTTGACAGATGAAAATATTTTGGAAGTTGAGATGATAGAAGGAGAACCATGGGAATATTATCATCATCGTTCCCATCTTCCAAATTATGAAGAAAATAATCTTAGGGAACTATATCACCCATCCATTCAAACTTTCTTTTCTAATTCTTTTCTGATTAATGCAATTGACTCTGAGCGAAATTTATCTAATATCGAAGAAACGATTTCTATCGATATTTCGACCAAACCTGGCGTTGTAGAAAATATTCATGTCGGTGTATCTTGTTCACCATCAGAACTTTATTCATATCGCTCTCTTTTTCGTGAATTTCGTGACGTATTCGCTTGGTCTTACGAGGAAATTCCAGGCATAGATACTAGTATAGTTGAACACACTATTAATATGTATCCTGATGTCAAACTGGTGCGTTAACAGCTTCGTCTTGTTCATCCAAAGAAAGTTGCTTCCATCAAAGCAGAAGCTGAAAAACTTTTGCGTGATGGTTTCATTTACCCTGTTTCGCTAACTGAGTGGGTTTCCAATATCGTTCATGTTATGAAAAAACAAGGAACCATTAGAGTATGTCGATTATCGGGATGTCAATCAGGCTTGTCCAAAAGACAACTATCGTACTCCCTTTATCGACCAGATTATTGATGATTGTGTTGGATGCGAGATTTTTTCATTCATGGATGGATTTTCCGGCTACAATCAAATTAATATCCGCCCAGATGACGAACATAAGATAGAATTCATCTGTCCTTGGGGCACATTCACATATAGGAAACTTTTGTTTGGTTTAAAGAACGTTGGGGCAACTTTTCAGAGAGAAATGGATTATGCTTTCAACGACATCAAGCACATTTTTCAACCATATATGGATGATTTACTAGCGCATTCATGAAATCAGATTGATCACCCGATGCATTTGAGAGCCATTTTCTTATGCTTCCGACACTACAAGATACGCCTCAATCTCCAAAAATGTGTTTTTTATGTCGGTTCTGGTCGATTTCTCGGATTCGTAGTCTCAAAAGAAGGAATTCGAATAGACCCACAGAAGGTACAGGCCATTCTTGATTTTCCTGCACCATCAAACTTACTTCAGATTCAGAAACTTCAAGGAAAGGCCAACTTCCTGAGAAGGTTCATTCCAAATTACGCCGAAATGGCTAAAGGATTTCTTCGATTATTGAAAAAGGGGGTTCCCTTCCATTGGGACCAAGTTGCGCAAGATTGTTTTGATGTTATCAAGGACCATCTTGTCCGAGCATCATTAATGTATCCTCCTAATTATCAAAATGATTATTTCCTATATATCGTCACAGTTGAAACAACCATCGCTATGGTTTTGGTCCAAATAGAAAATGGAATTGAACATCCGATCTATTATTTGAGTTGTAATCTCAATGATACGGAAGTTAAGTACTCGTACGTGGAAAAGCTTGCCTTGGTAGCTGTTCAAGCTATCCAAATATTTCGCCATTATATCCTGCTCCGAAAAAGAAAAAAAAAAGTTTTGGATTGCAACCCCATGACTTACATCTTATCACGTCAATTGCTAGGGGGGGGATATTCAAAATGGATTGTCATTTTGCAGGAATTTGATTTGTAATTCATCAAATCCAAGTCAAAGAAGTCTTTAGTTCTGGCTAAGCTTCTCTATGACCTTCCCTCTAATAGTACTGCAACTACGTCGGAACCATCTATTCCAGACAAGTCTCTGTTTCTGATCGGATCATCTAATCCCTGGTATGGATATTTCATCATTTATCTCCAAACCCAAAATTTTCGACCTAATACCTCTCTCTCTGATCAGCGACGTATTCGATACCAAGCCAAAGATTATCTGATCATCGGCGATACACTTTATCGTCATGGTGTCAATACCATTTTAAGTAGGTGCCTCACTCATGAGGAGGCCGAAAAAGTATTAAATGATTGCCATGTTAGGGCTTGTGGTGGAAATTTATCTAGATATGCTACCGTGCAGAAGATACTCCGCGCCGGTTACTTTTGGCCTAATATTTTTCAAGATTTCATCCTCGCAGTCAGAAGTTGTCATGCATGCCAGATTTATGACCGTAAAATTCACAAACCACTAGTGCCAATGCATCATGTTGTCTCTGCTGGACCATTTACGAAATGGGTTATTGACTTCATGACCTGTAACCCTCCTTCGTCCGAGGGGCATGGTTATATCATTGTCGCAGTCGACTATTTTACCAAATCGGCCGAAGCGATGCCTACATTCAACAACACAGGATAAACAGCTGCATTGTTTTTCTTCAACCATGTTATTGCACGGTTTGGGGTCCCACAGACTATAGTTATGGATCATGGGAAGAATTTTCGCAACCATATGATGTCTGAATTGACAGCCAAGTTAGGATTGTCACATGATAATTCTACTCCTTATTATCCACAATCAAATGGACAAGTTGAGGCTATTAATAAAATTCTTAAACGAATGCTTCAACGAATGATAGGAGTCCATAAAAGGAATTGGCACTTGATCCTGTACTCCGCCCTGTGGGCGTATCGAACCTCAGTGAGAAACGCGACCGGATTTACCCCTTTTAAATTGGTGTATGGTTTGGAAGCTATCTTACTAATCCAATGTGAAATATCATCGTTAAAACTCACGATAGACTTGTTACCTGACACCTCAGAAGAAGAAGCGCATCTCCTTAACCTCATCCATCTAGATGAAACATGTCGTGAAGCCCAATTAGCCAATGAAACACATAAGAGACGTATAAAGGTGCAATACGACAAAAATGTCTAGCCTCTCATCTTCTCAGAGGATGACTTGGTCCTTCTTTACAACCAAGAAGCTGATGTAATAGGTACAGGGAAATTCGAACCATTATGGCATGGCTCCTATATTTTTAAAAGAGTTCTTGCTAAGGGTGCCTACGAGTTAGTTGATTACGATGGGATTCCATTGGCATAGCCTAGAAATGGGTTGTATTTGAAATGTTACTATGCTTAATCATGAGCGTAGTAATTTTTTGTATTATATTGTTTATATGTTGTTGATTTGCATTCACTATCTTAATTTGTTTTTAAAGTTTTCTTGACGTTAGTAATCCACTTTACATTTCATCGTAGATGACTGAATCTTCGGAACCATTTGTTGGATATGCTGATGGTGCTAGTCGTAGTACGCAGAATCTATCCTCTGCAGCATGGGCCATTTTCGCTCCGAACGACGAGTTAGTGAGTTTCCAAGGGATTTGTATCGGTAGATTGATGAATAATATTGCTGAGTATATCACGTTGATCGAACTTCTCTCTGATTCCATTTCATTTGGTATTAACCGCATAATCATAAGGTTAGACTCACAACTTGTGGTACTACAACTTACTAGTATTTATACTGTTAGAAATCCAACACTTCTTAGATTGTTCCTAAGAGTTCGAATTTTGGAGAGACATTTTGATTTCATTCAATATCAACACATTTCTGGAAAATTGAACACTTTAACTGATTCATTGGCTAATCAAATTTTAGACAGAAATTTGCAACATAGGTAAAGAAAACATTCACATCATTGAATAGGATTGCGCATTAAACATAGGAAAAACTCTGAAAACACATAGATAGATAGTTATAGGTTTTTTACAAAATTTGTGCCCAAGACACATTGGTCATCTGACCTCAAAATGTATGCAAAGTATCACAAGTAAACTAGTGGTGCTCGTGGTAACATGCTATATATCTAGAAATCCTACGGAGCAACCGCATCCAACGGTTAGGAACCCCAATAGTGTGTCGCTGCAGTCGCATGGGAAGCTCTTCTGTCCAGCAATTTGGAATCCTGAAGGTCAACCCCTCCATGGGCTGTTGAAGCTCAGCTAGAGTCTCAGCCATATCAAGGTCCTAAAGGACTGCTCTCCTGACAGCCTTCTCTGCTGGCACATCTGCTTCGTGCTCTGGTTCCTCTACTGGTTGAACGCGACCAATATCTGCATTACATCAAACATTTATTTTAGTCTTGGAAATAAATAAAAACACAAAAACATTGTATAAACCTTATAAAAATCAAAAAACATGGTCGAATCATTCTTACCCATTGCACCCCACTGAGCACCTTCTGGTAATACTAGATCTGGATCTCCTCAGAAGTCGACACCTGTGTATGCATACTCAGCGATGGTGACGATATGTTGCCAGAACCAGGCGAAGAATGCAATCGAGAACACGATAGTCGATTGGCCTGCATGCCGACCCATGAGTTCTACCCATCTCTGCATTCGAGGATCTCTAGGAATAGATATATCCAATGTTACATGTTGTGGCTGCATCAGTGGAATCCGTTCCAAAGAAAATGAGATGAGGATGGAACCATAACTGAAATTTTTCTCCCTTCCTCCCTTTGCTTTATTCAGTTATTCCTTTATCTGAGATAGAACAGCTTCAGACCAATTGAATATTGTTGGCTGTAAGCACTCTAGCGCATACTGCATATACGATCGGGTTCGCTACATGTAGTGTAACGGTGCCAACAAGTTTAGCAATCGTGAAGAGGATGGTTCTCAAAGGAAAATCCCTGACATCTCTGATGTTTATTTTTCCATATTTGTTAGGTTTTGACCCTGCATAGCAATATTGCATAACATAATCCCTCACTGTCTCTCCTCCAACAGTAGACCCTGTGAGAGAAATGGACAAACCTCTCCTTGACAAACCTGTGAGAAAATACACATCCTCAACTGCTATGGACAACACTTGATTTTTTATGTGAAATTCCTCTATCGTCGGATCCCATGCTCGAACTAAGAACTCCAAGAGTTCTATTTTTTGCCTCATTCCCAACAATTTGAAGTACTTAAGCAGCCCGCAATCTCTTAAGGCTCTTACAGTACCCGGATCATTCAAGGCAATCATATCTTGTTCTTCATGTTCTCTTTATCTCCATGTAATCGTCATTATAATCCGATGGAAACTTGAAAATCAACCATAAGATCCATTAGATACCATTCATTGCAAAAAACTAGGCAAATTTTGGACACAGCAAGAAAATCAAAAACTTCAACTGCGCCCAACACACTCCCTGGGTTGAGACAGTGCATTGAACATGCAGGAACCCTCCACTGTACCTGCTATGCAACGTGGGTTTCGACATTCAGGGGTGCGTTGCCCTCATTTTGGGAAAAATTTACCCTATGGGCCTCAAAACCCTAAAAATCTGCAAGGAATGGAAATGAAATTAATATTGAAAGAAAGAGGAGGTTAATGGCACTAACCTAGATCAAACGGAAACAAAATCCATCCACAGAAACGACCACAATCAACAACTGAAGTTCGGGGGCAAAATCAGGTTCAAAGCTCCAAAATGAAAATGGTAACTATGGAATGGTAAAAATGAATAGTGAAACTGCTTTATATAGTCATTTAATTGTTTGCAAGTTAAATTTATTGCTATGACTATAGTTTTATTATGTTTTTATCATGAAACGGGTATTTTTAATCCATTTGATGTTGTTTTGAACAGGAAATACAACTGATGAACATATTAGTCGTGCAGATTTATTCAAAGAATGACTTGACCACAAAGCATACTTTTTCTCCTTATTTTTCGAGCTTTGTTAAAAACGAAAAAGGATTTGAAGCGCACTTTTATCTCTTTTTAGAGCTTCGATAACAGCGAAAAAGGAACTCCTAGAGTCTTCTTTCAAATCTTTTCAGACTCTGATAATGTGAAAAGATTGCCAAGCACTTGTCATTTCGAGCTTGTTAAAGTAAATGAATTGATATCTACTCAGTATAAGTTTAACCCTTTTCCGGACTAAGATGGATTATTTACGAAAAAGGAATACCTTGGTTCAACATGACCAAAGAGGTTCTTTCAGATATTATTTTACACTTTTTCGGATCTGAGAGACAAATTTACGAAAAAGTACTTATAGAGTTCTCTTTCATCCTTTTTTTCAGACTCTCTAAATATGAAAAAGGACAGGGCTATCAGTGTCATTAAGCTCGTTAAAACATAAAATAGCGACGAGCTTGTCGATCATGGCAAGAATCGAGTTTCATTCATCGCTAGACTCATTAAATTATTAAATAGCGATACTTTATTCACCCAAAGGGTTGAATTATAGATCAAGCAAATGGTGTCCTCCTCAAGCTTGTTAAAAAATAAAGAGGTATTGGTCTTCAAATGACCGGGGAAAATTTGGGAAAAGTAAGTAAAGTTTCTTTTTGGTAGCAAGTTGTTCTTGAACATGACACTTCTTTCACTCGATGTCCGTGACTGTTTGGGTTGGGTAATCATCTTGACGGTTCATTCACACCTATGGTTCATCATACCTTCACTTCAGTTTTGGGTCAATGATGCCAACTCATCACAGTGTCGCCGATATGTTCAAGAGAAGTCTTCCAGTGATTAAAAACTCATCCATCTGCATACTCATAAACCTTCATTTTCATGACCATCATCCCTAAAAATTTCTATATCAAGTCATACCCTTGTCTCTGAAATCAATAACTCTTGTTTCGCAATAAGGTGACTTCATGTCGACAACAAATCAATATCCAGGAAGTTCACTTAGAAACATCATATTCCAGTACCATGAGGCTTGTTAAAGCATCGACAAGATCCTCACTTCCGGACCTTTGACCGAAATATTGTTTTTGGCGTTCGACATCAAATCATCTATTCACGCCTTACGAAATGTACTGTAGTACCTTGAGGGCCATTGACATTAATGGTGGTTCTCTCGCGTTTGTTAATAGCTCACATCATTGGCTAGTAATCAAACAATGTCTTTCCATGTTCGATAACAAATCATATATTCGCATGGCTAGACTTGTACCCGAATGATCGAGTGAACGAGATAAGAATACCCCGGATCTAGTTTCATCCATTCAAGCTGCAATTTTAGGATTATTGTACACATCATCTGTACAGTGACCTTACATATATATTGTCATCCAAACATGGGCCTACATCTGTAGGCATGTCTGCATCTGGGCAACATTCCAATGTAGACGACTTTCTGAATTATGTACATGTTATTAGATTGTTTTATCTGTTGAACATGGGAATGCCTACCCTCAGTAATTATGATCAATAGAGGATATATGATAATGAAATGAATTATAATATTGATGCAGGTGACCATTCCGCTTCGTTTCCAGGCTCATCACAGTGTAAAGCATCTCAATCAAATGTTATTATTATTTGGATCTCGTGCTTTAGGGGGCAATTGTTATAGGTCAATTTGGGCACCATTCCCAATGACCTGGTTAATTGGGCATCATCTCTAGGACCAATGTTCAAGGGTCTATCATTCCCTATCATTTCAGTTGCTACATGCCCTAAGACAAGAAACAAGACAAATCAAGCAAGACTTTCATCAAGCAAAGGTTTCCATGGTTTGAAGCTTATTGTATAGCATATGAGAGCTCACCAACGCAAAATCTAAGGGGCCTAAGAGTGTTGCATATACAGGTATCCCCATGCAAGGCTGCTCTTCAAAGCACTTCTCGACATTTACAGGTGCATTAGTCACATTGGGAGCGAAATTCTCATTGTTCCAGAATCTCCACTTGGTCAGTGCCTTCTAGAAGAGTTCACATGTGTCAAGCTTCGGATCCAAGTGTCCATTTGACATCTACATGACTGGAAAAATGTCTTGCCTATTTTTGGAAAGCTGTTGATTGAAAAACAACCTACAGTTCATCTATAAAATTGAACACAGATCTAAGTGTTTGAGAACGAAGAATTTGAGTAGAGAAGTGCTGGAGAATTTTCAATTGAGAGTTTGGTTTGTAAAGCTACTGCTAGAGAGATTTATGCTGTGATGAGACTTGGGAACTTTGGTGGAAGGTCACTTCAAATCAGTCACTAGGTTGTAACCTCTCCTTCTATCATCAATAAAGAGTACTTCTTATTTTTCCCTACATGCATCTATGTTAACTTTGATTTTCCATATTGTAAGATCTTGGTTGATGAATGTAGTTTATGCTTTACTGATTTAGCTAATTGGCTTGAATAGATATCTATATTATTTCATCTTCTGTTTTTTCAGTGTTCTTTCTTACAGGAAGCATTCAGCTCACAAACTGCTTGAATTTGAAGCTACAATAGAAGCGACAGAAGCAGCCATTTGGAAGCGACTAAACAAGTAAGCCTCCAATCCTCTCTGTGTAATTGTTCTGAGTTAGGAGAAATGGTAGTATAGTCTTTCACCTGTTGTTCTAGACTAACACTTGTCTAGGGAAGCGTAATTTATCCGTAGATTACAATTCTGGCCCAACAATATGTTTCAGATGCTTGATTGCTTGTATTTTGTGCATTTAAGCTTGATTACATGAGTTTGAAGAGAATTTATTAGGTGCATATATTTTTGTACTCCATTAGACATCAAAAATCATGCGCTATCACAAACACACACATGGTCTACCTAATATCCCCTTATTCAATTTCGGGCTGATCTAGGACAAAAGTACCATAAAACTTTATGTTTTATTAAATGGTGGAATACATCATCTTCCTCCTTGACAACATCGTCATGGAGTCTTCTCAAAGTTCCAGAACTACTTGGAAGAAAATTGTCTTCAAAAACTGACTCAATCTCTTTCAAAGTAAAGAAATTACTTTGAATTACAACAATGATTGTCCCTTATCATTCCAAAATCACTCCATATTACAAAATATACCTTATCACTCCACAAAAAAAACAAACTTATTACTACAAATTCCCTATCACTCAAACAAATCACACTTTATAACCTTACAGAGTAAGAGAAATTTCAATATGAGGATGATCACGGTGCATTCATATACTTCCTGCAAATCAATGGTCTTCACAACCATAAAACACAACACAAGCAAAGCAAGGAATGGGTCTATAATTCCCCATAATACAAGCTAACGCATTCATGTGTATTCCACTTATTCAATCAAATCAATCTTCACTTTCTAAATAAGACCAAATGCCTATGTTCCAAATAATAATATGTTTTATAATTCTATGGCTCTTTATGCAAGTTCCAATATTTCAAATAGTTTTTAATGACAATAACAAAATGACCTTCTTTGACTTAAAGTTTATGGAACATAAATGCAACACATTGATGTATGGTTCTGCAATTTTGGTCACCCCATTTTCCACCAGTTTGACTTGTGAAAGCATTGTAGTTAATAAGGAAAACCATTTGAGAGTATAATCAATCAAATCTCTGCTTTCCTATAATTCATTTGAAACTAGGCAACTTATTATATATCTTTTGCATGTTGCACTTTGATTCCAGCATGCAGGAACCTTTGGATGATAAATTTTTCAATGCTCTCAGCTTCGACCTTTCTCTTAGCTTTGCACTAGGACTCCCATCTTGGAAAAAATTAAACGCTAATTGTTCTTGCATCCTTACTAAGCTAAGAAGTATACAACCTGAGCAGCAGCCGGAGAGCACATTTTATTGGACTCAAATTTCTTCTATCGTAACCATTACCAAAATCAAACTTTGTAATTTGGCCTCCCAATGTTTATTTCTAAGCTATAGTTTTCAGGGCCATATCAGACTTTACGCATCAATTAGGGCGAGATTCTTTCTACCTGGGTCAAGAATCAATCTTTGTGTTGCATGCCACTCGGTCCATGTGCCCTTAGTTTTTCAGAGCCAAACGCCTCCTTTCACACACTCGTTGGTTCTTGATCAGGTGCCTTGAGTTCCTATGATGAAACTTAATGATAAGGTACCACTCTATCTAGAATCCAAGTCAGAAGATTTGTAAAGGAACTGGTTTTTCACTAGCATGAGAATACTTAAGGTTGTCAATTATCCAGGGAAACCATCTATTTTTTTTCTTTTCTCTTTGCTCCCAAAATGCATCCACCTCTTGAAAGGATAGTTCCTTTGTTTATGGAATATCTACAAAGACAAAAATCATAGCCAGAGCAGACATACACGTAAACAACAAAAAATATCCCAGATGTTCCTAATAAACGTGTTAGCGATAAAAAAAAAAAACTGCGCAACAAGAAGGTTTGAAGGAAGGGAGGATTGTGTATTTCTCATTTAAGGTAATGCAAATGCAGATTGTAATGCAGGTGAGGATCCCCCAGGAATATGCAGAAGTCCTGCAAAACAAAATTTTTAATCATCACAGAAATCAACCCAAACCAACGTTCAACTCTTCGGTGGAAATCGGTACTTCTTGCTATGCTGTGATCCTTAACTCTGATCTCCAAAATGCCAACATGAAAATCTCAATCGCCTTAACTATCACTCTGAGAAATCGCAATGCATAATAAAATTACAATCGATCCAATTGAGGCAAAGGTCCACACATTGTAGCAACCAACTGAGTCGGTCTCAATTACATACAAATGCAGATGGGGCGGGAATTCTACGTGGTGTTTTTGCAAACATCCATTTTCGGCTTACTATGGATGGCCATGGCGCGCATAGAAGCTTATCACTTTGATAACCTTTATGAATATTATGGTAGACGACATGCAATAAATTATGGTTAACAAATATCATCATCAGGGTGTAAAGAGGTTGTCCATGTGCTTATCAAGAATTTTTAAAGGTCATGTTTAATTACAAGAAAAGGTTGATGGCCTCCACTGAACAATGTGAAGTCATCGTGAAACTAGATGGTGACACAAAAAAGCAGATAAAAAGAATAGTGTGAAGCTTTTCCATAGCTAATCTTGTCTACCAGGATTATAATACTTACAAGCAATCCATTGACACAACTGTAAATTATGATCTGGAATCGGGTGCATCTTTCTTTCAATTTAACACATCATTCGACACATGACCTGAGTTCTAATCATAGGAGGTCATCCAATCAGGTTCTCATGGAGACAAAAAGAGCTTCAAATTTCTCCACAACCAACACCTACATTTTTCCTTCATGGTAAATTTTCAATGCAACAGTACACTCCCCTTATACACGCTTCATAACTAATGGTATTTAATCTCTCTTCAATTTCAACTTAGTCATTCTCAGATAGCACTCATTCAATAGCCTCCACTCACAATGCCACACTGAAATTTCAAGTTTACGACTTGGAAAATTATCAAAGAACAATCATATATCGTGTAAATTGTAGATTTGGATAGGTCACCAAAAAGTTGTGATAATTCTCATCACCTACTCGCATGAACCATCCATACAACTACATCCATACTATATTGTTCATGGATAATGCCTAACATTCCAAAGCTTGCCTTCGAGCACTAGCCTTGACTTAAATTACAACACACATAGGCCTCTGATCCGAGGCTCTGAAACCACATGAAGAAAATTAACGAGAATTAACACACATTAAAAATACAAGACATTAAACCAAACATGGCGGAAAAGGCCACAGCCTCACTGCATTCCTCTCATTCTCATTATTAAAAAAATGTGTATAATACAAATATAAATACAAGAGGAGAATGTGTCTCAAGCTAGTGCGTCTATCTTGGACACTTTAGTTGAGGAAAAATATCAACAACACACTAATCTAGGAGCCTAACTAGTTGGAGAGAATATCTCAACCAACTAGGCCTAAAATGACTCCTAATTGAGAGGAACAAACTCAATGTAGAAAATTAGGAATAAATTCCTAATAATTAATTTAATTATTTGGAATTAGAATTGTTTAACATATGAGAGTGAGGCTAACTTATTTGTTGTATGCCCATCCCTCCTAGAAACCAGTATCTTGGTAGCTCCGACGATATGACACATAAGACTCATCATATCGCGTAAAACATCCCTCCAGAGCTCCATGAGCCTAGGATCTTTCTTGATCTCTCGAGTCGTTGTAGGGCGGACTCCCTCCTCAACCAAAAGTCTAGAGAGTTGGTCACCCAAATCCATATTAAATCTAATATCATGCCTATGCAGCCACATGCCCATGGGTATTTGCATCTGAGGACGTCCCTCACCCTTAGTGACCTCGACCATCTCTACATCCGCATCTGGTGGGGGAGGAGGCATGTCCCCAATGAATGTGCCAATATATAAAAAATATATAGTACACAAAAATAATTAGACAAATTCATTAAATCATTTAATAAAACAAGTTAAAGAACGTGCTTGAATAATTTTTATTTTATTTAATTAATACATTAAAATAAAATTAGATTAATTTAAAGAAAACACTAATATTACCTTCTCATCAGCTGGCTCATCATGTGTCAAGAGGATGTTGAGGCACTATCGCAAATCCATCCCCACATAAGGACACGACACCATGAAAAACATGTGGTCGACCTCACTGGATAGTAGCCCCAATGCGTTAGTCGAAATCCTGGTCGGATATTTCGGTTGCCCATCTTGGGAATCATCTCACCCCACATGTGCATTTGTACTGCAGTTATCTGCCTAGGAGGGCGATGGTCAAAAGTAGGCCTCGTCTCGTGAGAGAAGAGTCTTTCCAATTTATTTTGCTAACATATTGTCTTAGTAGCCGAGTCTTCCAGCTACTCGATGATATTCCTTTATGTAAAAAAAAAATTCAACACTTAATAAAATATTTGAGCAGAAGCACCAACAGGTGTTTTTTTACCCTGGAGAGGGTTTTCCACCAAAAAACTTTGTGTCCTCTTGTGTGCATGTTTATCGTTGATTCATCATGGTGTTTTCACTTGGTCATTGTAATTTTTTTACATGTTATTATGTATTGATGTTGGCTCACTAATAATTTGTTGTTTTTATAAAAGAAATTAAAATTCATATAGTCACAGTCACTACTAATCCCCCCCCCCGCTCATTAGTGAGCTCAATTCCAACAACATGTACTACATCATGGTTGGAGGGCTTCTGTTCATTCTGGTTCTCTATTTCAATGACTCTATACGGACTAGAGATGAGAGTTTGATCCAAGATTACGAGGACCTTGCAAGGGAGCTTGATATGAAGGATAAGGGGCTTATGCACTATTTCCTTGGCTTGGAGGTTTTTTAGGGTGATGGTGAGATCTTCATGGGACAGGAAAAGTACACAACAAATATTCTTCGGAGATTTCATATGTAGGATTACAGTGTTGAACCTTTAATTAAACTGAGAGGGGGGGGGGGTGAATCAGTTTAATACATTCCTGATCTTTTAAAACTTTTCATTAAATTTATTCACACCTTCATTTCATATCCATTTTAATGTGAGAGTAATCTTCAAATGTAAGCAGCAAGTGTTAGTATAATATAGCAGTAAACTTAATATGAGAGCACCAGGTATTAAGCAGATGATACATATCAGATCAATACATAAATATCATGCACAGAGACACCAGATATAAGTGGAAACCCATAAAGGGATAAAACCACATCTTATTATTTTTGTGATGCAAAGGCAAGCTCCAACTCCTTCTCACCACTGCTTTTCTGCAGGCACCAACCTACAGGGGGCTCCAACCTCAATTCTGTAAGCTACAACTTGCAAGGAAGCTCCAACTCCCTTCAATTTTCTGCAGGCACCAATCTACATGAGGCTCCAACCTCAGTCAACTACAACTGACAGCTATCAAGCTTCAACTTGATAGGGAAGCTCCAACTTCCTCAAATTATCAAAAGAAATGTTTGCTGATTTACCTCGTATACGCCTCGGTTCGTAGCTTCTCCTCGCTCTTCTTTTGTCTTCACGCCTTACACTTCTATACTCGCCTTCTCTAGATTTACTCTCTCTCACTCTCCTTTTCCTTTTTTGAATATCTAGATGATATTATTTATAAGAATTTTCTTTGGTGGATCAAGTAAGTATTCCTCAAAGACTCTATATTAAGGCCTATACCTCTTCACTTTCTTCCTTTTCATTTCTTTTCCGGCTCACTCAAAAAAAATGTAACTGTAGGTGCTTATTTTAATATTACAGTGGGATATTTGCTCTCTTCCGGAGACTTGCCAATGCATCACAAACAATAAAAATCAATTAAAACTTTTACATTCAAACCACAATGAGAACTCCAGCTCAACTCATTTAGTCTTTTGGCTTGCTATGCATTTGTCTTTTCTTTGACTGTGTCTGTCTTTTCTTTGACTGTGTTTTATCTCTTTTCAGCTCTGTTTTCTCTTATGTCCTCTGCTGTGGTGTAACTATTGCATACGTGTAACTATGCTTTTTATACCAGCTGACTGTAAATCTGGACAAATTCCAACGCTCTGTACATAGTACGTGTCTTGTTGATGTGGCGAGTTCCGCTAGCGGAACATACGTTCATCACAATGGTTTTATATTAATAATCACCCTCCCATTAAGCTGAGGCATATATATATAACCCACGGACCACGTGGCACTTTTTAATATAATCGCAACAACTTTATGTTAACAATCGCCCTCCACCTTAAGCCTTTGGTCTTATATTACAATCCAATAAATCAAATGACAACCTCTAATATATGAAAGGGTTAGGCCCCACATCCGACGACGGACAACACGTCGCAACGGCAATCGGCGGATCAAACAAAAAAAATGTGCAATGTAACATTTGCGATGTGCGATGTTGCGATGGTACGATATTGCAATTTCGCAATGTTGCGATGATGCTATGGTGCGATGGTGCAATGTTGCGATATTGCGATGGTGCGATGGTGCGATGTTGCGATGTTATGGTTGCGATGGGTGCGATTAGGAAAGTGTCCCGCCATATAAGGTTTTGTTACCTTTGTTTCTTTGTTTACAAAGCGCTCCATATAAATATATATGTATGCTTTGCTGCTCCAATCTTTAGTGGATCTTCTAGCGGGGGAGGTGATTCTCGGAATTTGTTTGTATATATATATATATATACTTGCTGCTTGGGGTTACGATTCTCGGAATATTGTTTATGGATATATACTTTGTCAGAATAGCGATTCTCAAAAATTTTCTGCTCCGCCTCTGCCTCTGCCTTTTGTGATAACGGCTATGTCTCTGCCTCTGCCTCTGATAACAGCTCTGCCTCTATATTTGATACCTCTGCCTTTACTGTTGTGATAACGGCTCTGCCTCTGCCTCTGCTTCTAATAACAGTTCTGCCTCTATTATATTCGCTTCCTCTGCCTCTGCCTGTCTCCTTTACTTCCTTCATTTGCTTCTTTGCTGCCTCCATTGTCTGTCTTTGTCTCCTTGTAACTGTTCTTGTCTCTGCATCTACTACCTCCTTTGCCATCAATGACAACATTTCCAACAATCTCCCCCTTTGGCATTGATGGCAATACATTTTCTCTGTTTGCCTGCTCTTTCTCCTGTTGTTTTCTCTTCCTCCCCCTTTGACATCAATGCCAAAGGGTTGGTTTTTGCATTTCCTCTCTCTGAGTTATGTTTAGGCCCTCTTCTGCTAAGTTTATACCATGTTGCTCCATAGTGATGTATAAGACTTGTTGAGAGAACACTTTGAGGATTATCGAATTTGAATATATACTGGAAATTGATACAGTTATTTCACTTGTATAGAGCTAAAAGTGAGAATAATGATACTTCATAGAATACATTGTATCAGGTTTATCTAGTCAGAGATGTATGATTGGATTCAGCAACTAAAATGCTGAGAGGCTTCAAATGATAATCACTACTTGTCTTTTATGTTTCAGATTCTTAATATAATGTTTCAAAGCACAATACTGATCCTTTTGCTCTGTAATTGACCTTTTGATGCTTGAATAATGTAGATAGCTCTAGGATAATAACTTGGTGTTATTTTGCCTTAATCCTTTGATCCTGAGGACCTGTATTATACTTTCCCTATTGGCTGATCTCCCCCTGGACTGATATTTTAGTTTTTGTTCTCCCACTGAACTTGTGCTTTCTCTTTATCTCAGAGAGTAGCATCAACAGATACTACCCCTATTCTATCTCTTAAATATTCAAATGGTTCTCTTGCAAGTGGTTTGGTAAATATATCTGTTGTCTGTTCTTTTGTTGGTACATACTCCAGTTTTACTGTTTTCTGAGCTACTTTCTCTCGGAGAAAATGATACTTGATTGGAATATGTTTGGTTTTTGAATGAAGCACAGGATTTTTAGATATACTTATCGCACTTGTATTATCACATTTGATTGAGATAGGTTCATTAATGCTTACCTTCATGTCTTGAAGAGTTTGCTTCATCCACATGACTTGTGTACAACATGCTGCTGCTGCTATATATTCTACTTCAGCTGTAGATAGAGAGATGGATGTTTGTTTCTTGCTTAACCATGCCACCAGACTTTCTCCTAGATAGAATGCACCTCCACTTGTACTCTTCCTGTCATCCACACAGCTGGCCCAATCTGCATCTGTGTATGCTGATAAAGTGAAGTTTTTTCTTTTAGGATACCAAAGTCCATACTGTGTTGTTCCTTGTAGATATATGAATATTCTTTTGACTGCAAGAAGGTGATTTTGTTTAGGTGTTGCTTGATATCTAGCCACTAGTCCTACTGCTAGCATGATGTCTGGTCTTGATGCAGTCAGATACAATAGACTTCCAATCATGGATCCGTAAAGTCTTTGATCTATATCAACAGACCCATCATCAGCACACAGCTTGCAACCCGTGATCATGGGGGTAGTCACAGGTTTGCAGTCCTCCATTTTGAATCTTTTCAGCATTTCTTTTAAGTATTTTTCTTGAGAGATGAATGTGCCTGTGTTCTTTTGCTGAATTTGCAGTCCCAAGTAGAAACTGAGTTCTCCAATCATAGACATTTCAAACTCTGTTTTCATCTCATCAGAAAACCCTTTTGCTAGTTCATCTTTGTTGCTTCCAAACATAATGTCATCAACATATACAACAACAATTAGGAGTTCATTTTCATGCGCTTTTATGTATAGATTGCTGTCTACTCCACCTCTCTTAAAACCTTGTTTTTGCAAATATTTGTCCAGTCTTGAGTACCAAGCACGAGGAGCCTGTTTCAGTCCATATAGGGCCTTCTTCAGTCTGCACACATAGTCTTCTTTGTCTGTCAATGAGAAGCCTTCTAGTTGTTCCATGTAGACTTCTTCTTCTAAGTCTCCATTCAGAAATGCAGATTTTACATCCATTTGATATACTTTGAAGTTTTGGTAGCATGCAAATGCCAGGAACATTCTGATAGCTTCCATTCTGGGTACAGGGGAAAATGTTTCATCGTAATCAAGTCCTTCAATTTGTGAGTATCCTTTGCAGACAAGTCTGGCTTTATTCCTGATTACCTGTCCTTCCTCATTCATTTTATTTTTGAATACCCATTTTGAGCCAATGATATTTTTCTCAATTGGTCTAGGAACTAGTTCCCAGGTATTGTTCTTTTCAATTTGGTCCAATTCTTCATTCATTGCTTTCACCCAAGACTTGTCCTTGCTGGCTTCTTCAAATTTCTTTGGCTCTATTTGTGACAGCATGGCTATTTATACCTCTTCAGTTTGTTCTGTTAGCTGCCTTCTTGTTTGGACCCCTACTCTCTTGTCTCCAATGATCTGATCTTCAGGATGGTTCTTCTGAGTATATCTTGAGGGAGCTTTAGAACTCGGCTCTGTATCTTCTGTTGTCTTGCTTGTTTCCTCATCATTTTGGATTTCTTCTTCATGGTTGTCTGATGGACTGCAGCAGTCTGTATTTCGTGTATTGTTTGGAAGTTCTTCATCAAATCTCACATCAATACTTTCTACTATTTTCCGAAGAGTCTTGTTGTAGCACCTGTACCCTTTACTTTTGGAAGCATATCCTAGAAAGATCCCTTCATCTGCTCTTGCATCAAATTTTCCAAGATTTTCATCATTATTCTTTATGTAACATTTTCTTCCAAAGATTCTGAAATGTTTGATTGAAGTTGGCTTTCCATGCCACAGTTCATAGGGAGTCTTGTCACTGCTTGGCCTTAAGTGAGCTTTATTAAGGATATGTACTGCTGTGTGTATAGCTTCTGCCCAGAAGGTTTGAGTAATATTATTCTCTTGCATCATGGCTCTGGCAATTTGTTGAATGGATCTGTTTTGTCTCTCTGCTACTCCATTCTGCTGAGGTGTCCCTGCAATAGTAAATTGTTGTTTTATGCCATGTTCATTGCATAGGTCTGCAAAGACATAATCAGTGAATTCACCTCCTCTATCTGATCTGATACACTTTAGCTTGCATCCAGTTTGATTTTCTGCTAATGCTTTGAATATCTTAAACTTTTCCAGTGCTTCTAATTTGTTCTTGAGAAAAGCAACCCATGTCATTCTGGAGAAATCATCTATTATCAGCATGAAGTAGGATTCTCCACTTGGTGTCTTGGTTCTAGCAGGTCCACACAGATCCATGTGCACAAGCTGGAGTGGTCTTCTTGTTGATAGCTCATCTTTAGATTTAAAGGATGTGCGAGTCTGTTTCCCCAATTGACAAGATTTGCATATGGTATTTGAAGGCCTTTTTATTTCTGGCATATCTCTGACAGCTTTCTTCTTGCTCAGTCTGATGATATGGTCGAAGCTGAGATGTCCCAATCTCCTATGCCATAACCATGACTCCTCAAGTTTGCTTAGATGGCAGGCTTCATCCTCCTCTTTTACTATGTAAACATTACTCTCTGTTCGAACACCTTTGAGCAGAGTCTTTCCTGTTGTGCTTGATCCGACTTCACAATCTTGTGCTCTAAAGAGAACTTCACAGCCTTTGTCACACATCTGACTGACACTCAGTAAATTTTCTTTCAGCCCATCTACAAATAGTACATCTTGGGCCTTTCCTCTTCCATTATCTATGTTGACTAAGCCTTTTCCCTTGATCTTACCTGATTTATCATTGCCAAAAGTAACATTTCCAAATTTCTTTTCATCAAGAGTTATAAACTTTCTTTTGTCTCCAGTCATATGTTTTGAGCAGCCACTGTCCAGGTACCACTGGCTTTTCAGGTCTTGAGCAGTTAGGGCCAGGTCACATTTATTCTCCTTCTTTATCCACTGGAAGCACCCTTTTGTTTGGTATCTTTTGTGGGATGATGGAATACATTTTCTTAGAGGACATTTAGAAGGTATATGTCCAACTTGATTGCATACACAACATTTGATCATAATTTTTGTAGAGTTATGAGTATGAACAAAATTTCTTTGAATCATAAACCTCTTTGAGGTGTTAAACATCAATATTTGTTCATACTTTCTACATTCAATGATTTTATGACCAAATTCCTTACAATAAAAGCAGTAACCATAGAAGTTATTTGCATACCTGATGTAAGGTTGTCTCTTCCATTTGTTTGCTTGAGGCAGTCTCTTCAATGTTTGCATCTTTTGCTGGTTTGAATTACTCCTTCTTGCATGACAATATGCAGCAATGTGTCCCAACTTGTGGCAGACATAACAGGTGGCATTCTTCATTGGAGAGAAGAATCTTCTTTGATGGTTTCCAACTTTTACATATTCAGGGGTCTTAGTATTTATTACATTCTTTGCTACTAGTGGTTTCTTCTGATCTTTGTCTTCCTTATTGCTGATTTCTTCTTTTGTAGGAATCGTTTGAGCTACTTCATCATTCTTCTTTGCTTTTACAAAAATAATATTTTTGTTTTCCTTTTCTTTGCCTTTACTCGATTCTTCTTCATAGCTAATTCCTATTTTTATCATTGGGGATCTTTGAGAAACCAGAATTTCATTCAACTTACTAGAGCTTGTTTGAGAAGAGTTTATAAGCACTGTCCTTTGAGCATTTTCTAGTTTCTTCCTGAGACATACTACTTCTTCTTCCAGTTTCTCTTGTTCTCAGGTTTTATCCTTGATTTGTTGAAGTAACATGTCTTCTATCTTCTTGGCTTCTTCAAGCTCTACCTTTAGCTGTATGAGGACTTCTGAGTTTTGTTCTTCTCTTACATACTTAAGAAGAATGTCCTTTTGTTTTCTGCACTTCAGTTTGAGTCTGTCAATCTCTTCCAGAGCACTTCTTAGCTCCCCCTCAAGGTCGACTTCCCCTTCTTCTTCTTCATCTTCTAGCAGGAGTCCTTCAAGTTCTTCTATGGCCATCAATAAGAATTCGGAGGTTCCTTCTTCACTTGAGGGTTCATCTGAATCTTCAGATGTACTGCTGTCTTGTTGAGCATAGAAGGATTTTCTGCTGAACTTCTTTCCTTTCTGCCAATTCTTTGATTTATTTTTCTCTGACTCTTGAGCCTGATTCCTTATTTTCTTGTGAGGACACTTAGCAGCATAGTGTACCACTCTTCCATAGTTAAAGCATTTGAAGGGGAGTTTACCTTTGTATTTACCTGAGCCTCTATCCAATTTCTTGACAAACTTTGTCTCTTCTTCATCCGAGCAAGAGCATGTCTCCCTCTTCTTCTTTCTTCTTTTCTGTTTTAAAGGCTGCTTCCCTCGTACTTGGCTTCTTTTGTGGGAGCCTCATTTCATAGGCTGTTAGATTTCCAAGTAGCTAGTTCATGGTCAAGGTCTCTGAATCAACTGTTTCTTCTATTGCAGACACCTTTGGATTAAACCTGGATGGAAGAGATCTTAGAATATTTTGCACAATTATACTTTCTGGAATTTTTTCTCCAAGAGCTTTCATATTGTTAATAATTTCTGCAGCCTTTAGGAAGAAACTGGAAATGTCTTCATCATCATTCATTTTTAAGTTTTCAAACTGGGCTCTATAGACTTGAAGTTTGGCAGTATTTACTTTCTGGTCTCCCTCATGTATGTTTTCAAGAGTATCCCATATTTTTTTGGCAGTGTCTTTGTGCATTACTTTAATAAACTCTGCTTCACACAATCCATTCAGGATGGCATTCATGGCTTTAGCATTAGCCACAAAATCTTGTTTTGATTCTTTTTCTGTGTCAGTTGCCTTCGGGGCATATCCTAATTCCACAGCAGCCCAGACTTCTATTCCTAGAGACATTATGTATGTCCTCATTCTGATTTTCCAGAAAGCATAATTTTCACCAATGAAGAAAGGGGCTTTATTGGTTGAGCATCCTTCTTTACTAGCCATCTTGGGAACCTAGGATCTCCTTTCAGTTGTTAGACTTGTACAAAGGAACCTGCTCTGATACCAATTGTTGAATCTCTAATTAGACTGAGAGGGGGGGGGGTGAATCAGTTTAATACATTCTTGATCTTTTAAACTTTTCAATAAACTTATTTACACCTTCATTTCAAACTCTATTTGATGTGAGAGTAATCTTAGAATGTAATCTGAAAGTATTAGTTTAATAGAGCAGTAGACTTAATTTGAGAGCAGCAAGTATTAAGAAAATGATACATATCAGATCAATACATAAATATCATGCACAGAGACACCAGACATAAGTGGAAACCCATAAAGGGAGAAAACCACATCTTATTATTGTTGTGATGCAAAGGCAAGCTCCAACTCCCTCTCACCACTGATTTTCTGTAGGCACCAACCTACAGGAGGCTCCTACCTCAATTCTGTAAGCTACAACTTGCAAGGAAGCTCCAACTCCCTTCAATTTTCTGTAGGCACCAACCTACAGGAGGCTTCAACCTCTGTCAGCTACAACTGACAGCTATCAAGCTGCAACTTGATAGGGAAGCTCCAACTTCCTCAAATTAACAAACTAAATGTTTGCTGATTTACCTTAGATATCGGCTCTGTTCTGTAGCTTCTCTTTCTGCTCTTCTTTTAGTCTTCTCTGCCTTACACTTCTATACTCTGCCTTCTCTAGATTTACTCTCTCTCACTCTTCTTGCATATCTAGATGATATTATTTATAAGAATTTTCTTTTGACTGTTAGCATTCCTCAAAGAATTTGGAATGGACAGCCATACCTCTTCGCTTTCTTCCTTTTCATTTATTTTCCGGCTCACTCAAAAAAAATGTAACTGTAGGTGCTTATTTTAATATTACAGTGGGATATTTTCTCTCTTCCGGAGACTTTCCAATGCATCACAAACAATAAAAATCAATTAAAAATTTTACATTCAAACCACAATGAGAACTCCAGCTCAACTCATTTAGTCTTTTGGCTTGTTGTGCATTTGTCTTTTCTTTGACTGTGTCTGTCTTTTCTGTGACTGTGTTTTATCTCTTTTCAGCTCTGTTTTCTCTTCTGTCCTCTGCTGTGGTGTAACTGTTGCATACGTGTAACTGTGCTTTTTATACCAGCTAACTGTAAATCAGGACAAATTCCAATGCTCTGTACATAGTACGTGTCTTGTTGATGTGGCAAGTTCCGCAAGTGGAACATACGTTCATCACAATGGTTTTATATTAATAATCACACTCCCATTAAGCCGAGGCATATATATATAACCCACGGACCACGCGGCACTTTTTAATATAATCGCAACAACTTTATGTTAACAATCGCCCTCCACCTTAAGCCTTTGGTCTTATATTACAATCTAATAAATCAAATGACAACCTCTAATATATGAAAGGGTCAGGCCCCACATCCGACGGCGGACAACACGTCGCAACGGCAATCGGCGGATCAAACAAAAAAAACGCGCAATGTAACATTTGCGATGTGCGATGTTGTGATGGTGCGATATTGCGATTTCGCAATGTTGCGATGGTGCTATGGTGCGATGGTGCGATGTTGCGATGTTGCGATGGTGTGATGGCGCGATGTTGCGATGTTATGGTTGCGATGGGTGCGATTAGGAAAGTGTCCCACCATATAAGGCTTTGTTACCTTTGTTTCTTTGTTTACAAAGCGCTCCATATAAATATATATGTATGCTTTGCTGCTCCAATCTTTAGTGTATCTTCCAGCAGGGGAGGTGATTCTCAGAATTTTTTTGTATATATATATATACTTGCCGCTTGGGGTTACGATTCCCGAAATATTTTTTATGGATATATACTTTGTCGGAATAGCGATTCTCGAAAATTTTCTGCTCCGCCTCTGCCTCTGCCTTTTGTGATAACGGCTATGTCTCTGCCTCTGCCTCTGATAACAGCTCTGCCTCTATATTTTCTACCTCTGCCTTTACTGCTGTGATAACGGCTTTTCCTCTGCCTCTGCTTCTGATAACAGTTCTGCCTCTATTATATTTGCTTCCTCTGCCTCTGCCTGTCTCCTTTACTTCCTTCATTTGCTTCTTTGCTGCCTCCATTGTCTGTCTTTGTCTCCTTGTAATTGTTCCTGTCTCTGCATATGCTACCTCCTTTGCCATCAATGACAACATTTCCAACATACAGGCCTATGGCCACACCAATAGTCACAAACTAGAGGAAGGTGGATGCTTACAGAAGAGAGCGATTGGATCCTACAATATATAAGAAAATCATTGGGTAGTTGATGTATTTGGTCAATACATGACCTGATATTTTTTTTGCAGTCAACCAACCATAGTTCATGGTTGAACCAACCATAGCTCATGGTTGCACCGACCATAGTGCATTGGGTTGTTGCAAATCACGTGTTAAGATATATCAGAGGCACAACAGACTATGGATTATGGTATAGACATGTTCATGGAGTGAGGCTTAAAGGCTTCACTTATCACATATATAAGTTGGGAGTTGTATAGAATCCCTTCCTCGTTAAGAGGGAGTGTTGAAAACAATGAAGGAATGGATTCCTTGATTTGTGCCTTAATTCAAGGAATCAAATTTGTGACCTTATTTATCATGCACGAGTTCTAGTGATGAGGACGAGTTCAAGAAGTAATTTGAATAATGTGAGTTTGTGGAAGACTAAGTTAATTGTCTTCTAGTGTGAGTTAAATTGGGAACTGAGTGAGCAAGTGGAGTTAGCCTCCTAAATTTTAGGAGGATCCAATTAAATAAATTGTTGAATTTTGTTAACTATAAAATTTCAATTTCAACCTAACTTAGAAACCTCACTAAACATAGCCTAATCGAAAAGCTTATAATGAGATAGAAGGCACACAATTGATCCTTCAATTCTTGAGCATGAGTTTGTGAGCAAGAGATCTTGTGAGAGGAACAAGCAAGAGGATTTATCTTGTGTGAATTGTTGGAGGATAATTTCCCTTAGGAAGCAGATCAATATTCTTACAAAGTTGTTTCAAGCCTAGTTCAAGGGTGACAGATTAGATTTCATTCTCTATTTAAATAGTTGGATTTTGTAAGAGATATTTAACATATTTTAATTAAATAAAATTCTCAAGCAAGCGAGGGTTTCCCCTGTTGGGTTTCCTAAAAAAATTGTGTTGTTTTTGTTTGAATTTTGTGAAATTATTTTTAATCTATTCCATTGTTATTCCCCACTATACACCTGTTTGGGTTGAGTGGATTATTGTGGGGTAGTTGTGGTTGAGGTGGAGGATGGGGCATTAAGGCAGGAGGTTATATTAATTGAGGAATCCATCATTGTTAAGGGTTTCCCCATTGAGTAGGATGAGGTCGATATGGCTGGAAGGGTTGATTAACAAGTTGAGGAGGATACTGAGTAGAATAGGACCAAGGAGAGGGCATCAAGTGAGGTGAGTGAGTTGGAGTATATCAAGGTTGAAAGAGTGCACTCTGGTTTGGATTGAAAGGAGGATAATGTCCACCTTGCATGCCTTGTTGATATGGTAGAGGGCCTCATGGCCTCTTTTGGCTAATGAAGCGAAGTTTCTCCAAACCACTTTATGCCCCTTGATATACAACTTTTAGGCCAGGAAGAGAGGGAATTTTTTTAGTTTCATTGTTCTGATCAGAAATAGAGTAGAACTCTATGACATTCAGTGGGCACTCATTTCTATAGGTTTTAACCCTGTACAGAAATTACCTGCAAACAAATTCTTAATAACAGAATATAAAATATGGCAAGAACATAAACATGAAACACATATACATAGACATTTTCACCTATATCCCAAAATCGGGACTACCAGATTGATTTTTCATTATATTCCTTTCAATGTTACAATACATATATATACACATAAACTGCAATCCATTAACCCTGGATTAGAACATAACCGTAGTTCCCTTGACCAGATCTACAAAATACCATGGACAAAAAACCATAATGCCCAAAACCATGTGCAAAACCAATGTAAAAAACCATAGGTAGATCCGCGTGTGCGATAGTCAATTAACTTCTATAAAATAACTCGTACAACAGTACGAGTGGAGGTTCGTCTATAGCAGAAGACGATGGATGGTAAATTGCCTCAAGAGTCGAAGTAGGAGGTGGAGGAGGAGGTGGTTGATCTACTCTCTTAGGAGAAACAATAAATGAGTGAGGTGAATAAGAAGGAGGCGAAGTACTACTAGAAGGATCACTAGGAAGAGGAGTACTACTAGAAGGATCTCCACCCTAATCATCCTCTGATGGGGTAGTAGTGGGTGAATATTGTGTATTTGTTGCATGGTCATCCCTCCTCGCTACTAGTAGCCATGTAACTCTGTTGATATGACACATATGAGTCATCATATCTCACGGAAAGTCCCTCCAGATCCCCATGATCCTAGGATATTACCTGATATCTCGATTCGCCGTAGGGTAGACTCCCTCCTCAACCAAAATTATAGAGATTCGATCACCCAAATCCATCTTGAATCTAATATTAGGCCTATGCGGTCGAATTCCCATGGGTATCTGCATTTGAGGATGTCCCTCACCCTCCGCAACCTCGACCATCTCTACATCTGCATCTGGTGGGAGAGGAGGCATGTCCCCAATGATTGTGCCAATATTTACAAAATATATAGTACACAACAATAATTATACAATTTCATTAAACAAATTAATAAAACAAATTAAAGAGCGTGCTAGAATAATTTGTATTCTATTTAATTAAGACAATAAAATAAAATTATATTAGTTTAAAGAAACCATTAATATTACCTTATCATAAGTTGAATCATCCTGTGTGAAGAGGATGTTGAGACAATGTCACCAATCCACCCCAACATAAGGACACCACATCATGAAAAACATTTGGTCGGCCTCACTGGCTAGTAGCCCCAATGCGTCGGTGGAAATCGTTGGCCATTCTTGGGCATCATCTCACCCCACATATGCATGTGTACCTTAGTCATCATCTTAGCAGGGTGACAGTCAAAAGTAGGCCTTGTCTCGTGAGAGAAGAGTCTTTCCAATTAATGTTTCTAGCAGATTGCCTTCGTAGATGAGTCTTATAGCTACTCGGTTGTAGCTCCTCTATGTAAAAAAATTGTTCAACACTTAATAGAAGATTTGAGCAAAAGCACCAGTAGGTGGTTTTTTACCCTAGAGAGGGTTTTCCACCAAAAATTTGTGTCCTCTTGTGTGCATGTTTATTTTTGATTCATCATGGTGTTTTTACTTGGTTGTTGTAATGTTTCTACATGCTATTTTATATTGTTTTTAGCTCACTAATCATTTGTTGTTTTTATAAAATAAATTAAAATTCAAATAATCATAGTCACTATTAATTCACTCCACCTCTCATTAGCGAGCTCAATTCCAACAACCTGTACTACATCATGGTTGGAGGGCTTCCGCTCATTCTAGTTCTCGATATCGATGACATTATACTGAATAGAGATGAGATTTTGATTCAGGATTGCAAGGAGGACCTCGCAAGGGAGTTTGAGATGAAGGATATAGGACTTATGCACTATTTTGTTGACTTTAAGGTTTTACAGGGTGATGGTGAGATCTTCATGGGACAGGGAAAGTACATAAGAACAATTCTTCAGAGATTTCATATGCAAGATTACAGGCCAATGGCCACACCTTTAGTCACAAACTAGAGGAAGGTGGATGATTACAGAAGAGAGTAAGTGGATCCTCCAATATACAAGCAACTCATTAGGTCATTGATGTATTTGGTCAATACATAACCCGATATTTGTTTTGCATTCAACCAACTAAGTCAGTTCATCGTTTAAAAAAACATAGTGCATTGGGTTGTTGCAAATCATGTGTTAAGATATCTCATAGGCATAAAAAACTATGGATTGTGGTATAGACAGGTTGATGGAGTGAGGCTTGAGGGCTTCACTGATGCAGATTGGGGAGGGAGGTCCACAAATAGGAAGAGTACTTCAGGTGGCATCTTCAGCATTGGGTTAGCTGCAGGTTTTTGGTATAGAAGGAAGTAGAGATAAATTGCACTCAGTTCTATAGAGGCAGAGTACATGGTTATTAGTCAAGCAACATGCAAGGCTATTTGGATGAGGAAGTTACTTGTGACAATTTTCATATAGAGGATGGATCCTACCATGATACATTGTGATAATCAGGGTTGCATTAAGCTCTTTGAGAATCCATTGTTTTAGGATCGCTCAAAGCATATCAAGATCCTGTATCACCATCTTTGAGATTGTGTGTAGAAGGGGGATAGTCAAGCTACCATACATTCCAATAGGGGAGAATACAATATACATATTGACAAAGGTATTGGAAAGAGGTATTTTTTTCATCACAGAGATATGTTTGGAGTTGTATAGAATCTGTTCCCCATTAAGAGGGATACAGTTAAAAACATTGAAGGAATGGATTCCTTGATTTGTGCCTTTATTCAAGGAATCAAATTTGTGACCTTCTTAATAATGCACGAGTTCTAGTGATGAGGACGAGTTCAAGAAATAGTTTTACGAATGTGAGTTTGTGGAAGGCCGATTTAATTGTCTTGTAGTGTGAGTTAAATTGGGAATTGTGTGAACAAGCGAAGTTGGCCTCCTAAATTTTAGAAGGATCCACTTGACTAAGTGTGTTTAAATTTTTTAACTAGAAAAGGTCAAGTTCAACTCCTAACTTATAAAAATCACTAAACATAGCCTAATCGAAAAGCTTATAAGGAGATCGAAGGCACACAATTTATCATTCAATTCGTGATCATGAGTTTTTGAGCAAAAGAGTTTGTGAGAGAAACAAGCAAGAGGATTTATCTTGTATGATTTATTGGAGGAGAATTTCCCTTGGGAAGCATATCAATACTCTTGCAGAGTTGTTTCAAGCCTAGTTAGAGGTTGAGATATTCGATTGCATTCTCTATTGAAATAGTTGGATTTTGTAAGAGATATGTAGCCTATTTTAATTCAATAAAATTCTCAAGCAAGCGAGGGTTTTCCCTGTTGGGTTCCCTAGAAAAAAATTGTGTTTTTTTTGTGTGAATTTTGTGAAATTATTTCTATTCTATTCTGCGGATATTTCCCACTATACACTTGTTTCGGTTCATTGGATTATTTTTGGGTATTTTTTGTTGAGGTGGAGGATGGGGAATTAAGGCAGGAGGTTAGGTTTATTGAGGCCTCCATCCTTGTGAAAGGTTCCCACATTCAGGAGGCCGAGGTTGATATGGTTGGAAGGGTTGATTGACAAGTTGAGGAGGATACTTAGTATAATAGGACCAAGGAGAGGGCATGGACAAAGGTGAGTGAGCTTGAGGATACCAAGGCTGAAAGAGTGCAATATGGTTTGGATTGAAAGGAGTATAATGTGCACCTTGCATTCATTGTTGATATGGTCGAGGGCCTTTTGGCCTCCTTTGGTTAATGAAGCTAAGTTGCGCCAAGCCACTATATATCCCTTGATATACAAATTTTAGGCCAGGAAGAGAGGGACATTTGTTAGTTGCATGGTTTTGCTCACAAACAGAGTATACCTCTATAACATTCAGTGGACACTCATTCTTGTAGGTTTTAACCCTGTACCGTAATTACCTGCAAACGAATTCTTAAAAGAAGAAAATAAATAATGGCGAGAACATAAACATGAAGCACATATACACAAATATTTTCCCCTAGATCCCAAAATTTGGACTACCTAATTGATTTTTCATTATATTCCTTTCAATATTACAATACATATATATACATGTCAAAGCATTCATAAACCCCAATCCATTAACCTTGGATTATAACATAATCGTAGTTCCCTTGACCAGATATACAAAATACCATGGAAAAAAAACCATCATGCCCAAAACCATGTGCAAAACCCATGCAAAAAACCATATGTATGTCTCCGAGTGCGACTAGTAAAATAGATGTTATAAGATAACTCCTACAATAGTACGAGTGGAGGTATGGTTTGTAGCAGAAGACGATGGATGGTCAATTACCTCAAGAGTCAAAGTAGGAAATGGAGGAGGATGTGGTCGATCTACTCTCTGAGGATAAACAGGCAGCGAGTGAGGTGAATAAGGAGGAGGAGGTGAATAACTACAAGAAGGATCATCGAGAGGTGGATTAATACTAGAAGGATCACCACCCTTATCATCATCTGATGGGGTAGTAGTGGGTGAAGATTGTGTATTTGTTGCATGGACATCCCTCCTCGCTACCAGTAGCTTGATAGCTCCGATGATATGATGCATAAGACTCATCATTTCGCACGAAAAGTCCCTCCAAAGCCCCATGAGGCTAGGAAATTCCCTGATGTATCAAGTTTTCATAGGGTGGAATCCCTCCTCAACCAAAATTCTAGAGATTAGGTCACCCAACTACATCTTGAAATTAATATCAAGCCTAGGCGGCCACATGCCCATGGGTATCTACATCTCAGGACATCCCTCACCCTCTGCGGCCTTGACTATCTCTGCATCTACATCCGGTGGGGGAGGAGGCATGTCCCCAATGAATGTGCCGATATCTAAAAAATATATAGTACACAAAAATAATTAGACAATTTCATTAAACAATTTTATAAAAAAAGGTTAAAGAACGTGTTAGAACATATTTTATTCTATTTAATTAAGACAATAAAATGAAATTAGATTAATTTAAAGAAAATACTAATATTACCTTATCATCAGTTTTCTCATCTTGTGTGAAGAGGATGTAGATACATTGTCTCCAATCCATCCCCACATAAGGACACGACACCATGAAAAACATGTTTTCGACCTCACTGGATAGTAGCCCCAGTGTGTCGGTGGAAATCCTGGTCAGATACTCTGGTTGGCCCCTCTTGGGCATCATCTCACCCCACATCTACATTGGTACCTCAGTCATCAGCCTAGGAGGGCAACGGTCAAAAGTAGGTCTCGTCTTGTGAGAGAAGAGTCTTTCCAATTGATGTTGTTAGCAGATTGTCTTAGTAGTCGAGTCTTCCATCTACTAGGTGGTAGCTCCTCTATGTAAAAAAATTATTCAACACTTAATAGAAGATTTGAGCAGAAGCACCAACGGGTGGTTTTTTACCCTGGAGAGGGTTTCCCACTAGAAAACTTTGTGTCTCTTTGTGTACATGTTTATTTTTTATTCATCACGGTGTTTTTACTTGGTTGTTGTAATGTTTCTATAACCTATTCTGTATTGATGTTGGCTCACTAATAATTTGTTGTTTTTATAAAAGAAATTAAAATTTAGATAATCACAGTCACTACTAATTCACACACCCCCCCTCATTAGTGAGCTCAATTCCAACAACCTGTACTACATCAGTGTTAAAGGGCTTCCGCTCATTCTAGTTCTCAATGTTGATGACCTTATACTGACTGGATATGAGATTTTGATCCAAGATTGCAAGGAGGAATTTGCAAGGGAGTTTGAGATGAAGGATATAGGGCTTATGCACTATTTTATTAGCTTGGAGGTTTTACAGGGTGATGGTTAGATCTTCAGGGGGAAAGTATACACCAAATATTCTTCAGATATTTCATATGAAGGATTACAGGCCCATGGCCACACCTCTAGTCACAAACTGGAGGAAGGTGGATGCTTACAGAAGAGAGCGAGTGGATCCTACAATATATAAGAAAATAATTGGGTCGTTGATGTATTTGGTCAATACATGACTTGATATTTATTTTTTAGTCAACCAACTAAGTCAGTTCATGGTTGAACCGACCATAGTGCATTGGGTTGTTGCAAATCATGTGTTAAGATATCTCAAAGGCACAACAAACTATGGATTCTGGTATAGACAAGTTGATGGAGTGAGGCTTAAGGGATTCACTAATGGAGATTCGTAAGGGATCTCCACATATAGGAAGAGTACTTTAGGTGGCATCTTCAACATTGGGTCAGCTGCAGTTTCTTGGTACAATAAGAAGTAGAGATCAATTGCACTCAGTTTTGTAGAGTCCGAGTACATGGTTGTTATTCAAGAAGTGTGTGAGGATATTTGAATGTGGAAGTTGTTAGTCATCAGTATTTTTCACTATATTTAGATGACTATAGATTGGTTCTATATTTCTGAAAACAACATTCCTTAAATATTGTGAGTTTCATAAATCTCACTGCCTTCATTATCCTTATAAAACTTTTTTCACTATTCCTCAGTTTGCCATCTCAAGGTCACCCTATTTCTCCTAAAAGACTCCTTATGGGCTTATGCCTCTCATCTTCATCCTTCTTTCCTGCCTATGACCTCACTACCATGTTTTCCCTTGTCAAATAAACTCCATCCTCCCTATAGGGTTTCCTAGTGATGACTCATTCCAATGTCCCTTTAGGCATAATAAGCTGTAACAATACTCTTTTTTCACCTAAAGATCTTCGAGTCAAATTTCAGTCAAGATCAGGTCAAAGCACCCTCCCTTAGGTCATTAGGGTTTTTCACATGGTTTGAGGTCATAATTGGAAGTTTAAGGCACTGCTTTTCATTGCTATAATCTGGCTCAGATGTAATATAATGTTAAGACATGGTTATTAAAGAAGGACCTAAATATTTCCAAAGATGACTATCCCTTCAGTTCAGAGTCTTCACATGAGGAAAATGAACAAACTTTGGCACTCCTACAGGAGTGTTGAAAGTTTTGTCAACAAAAAGTGTTGACGAGGTAGACTATATACTCCTAAATAAAGACAACTTACAGCAAAGGAAAGGGAAACAATTTGGTCTTGAAGAGAATTAGGGTTTTGAGCTTGATGGTCCAGTTGAGTGCCAAAACAGTGATCCCTTGCAAAAATTACATGGAGGAGGCACACAAAGTCAAACATGAAGAAAGTTTATTAGAATAGATTAAAGAAAAATAGAAAAGGTGAGGTGAGATGGACATAAATGAGTGAACCTGAAAGGGCTATAGGGAACTTAGAAGACAACATTGATGATTTCTACAAAAGAGTTGCAGACACCTAGTGTTTTGAAGAAAGTGATCAGAGAAGGTGAAAAGATAAGTTGAACACCATGGTGGAAAGAAGAGAAGATTTTGAATCTGTTGTTGTGTGTGTTCATCCTAAAGGTGTCAAAATAAAC
This sequence comes from Pinus albicaulis, assembly GCA_034641835.2. Classification (NCBI taxonomy): domain Eukaryota; kingdom Viridiplantae; phylum Streptophyta; class Pinopsida; order Pinales; family Pinaceae; genus Pinus; species Pinus albicaulis. Next base: position 163,697,629 of record CM076569.1, on the reverse strand, counting down.
TTATCATGCCTCCATCATTTTCCAAGAATTCATTCCAAGAGTCAAGCCATTAGTCACTCATAGGGCCAATTTCGCTTCAAATAGTGTTTCTGAAAAAACATAGGTGAATTTGACAAACGTTAGAGAGGTTTTTGTCCATCATCGGTCCAAGAAGAAAAAACTCCTTCATATTTTACACAGGTATCATGTTTTGGGAGGAATGTCAAATTTACGGGTGCTACAAGAGGTTTGATGCACTTCTGGCGTGACCTTGGGAAAATAAACGTTTCTCATAGCTACAGTGTCCAAATGGCTTGCTTGATGAGTCAAATGAAAACTAGACTGGAAGATCTTTCCAATGAGCTACCATGAGTTCAATTTGGAGTTGCGGAAGGCCTCCAAAAGTTGCCTGCACCAGCACTCTACATTTCTGCACCATCATTCATCACGTTTTGACCAGTCTTGGGAGAATCAACTTTTGACAGGTAAAATCAACTCCAATTAGCAAAAAAAAGGTATATTTGGAAAGTATACAAGATAATATTTCCAACAAGATATCATGGGCCCAATTTTGACACTGGGAAGGCCTCCAAATTCCCTATGAAAAAATGTTTTGCGCCCTTAGAAATTGGCACTGCGCACTCAGAAACTGGCACTGCGCCCTCAGCCCTTGGTACTGCGCCCTTGGACAGGAAGGATTTATAAGCCCTCTAGCCACTAAAATCCCTCCAAATTTCTTCCAATCTCTTTTCAAAAGTCCGCCAAGCATTCTTAAGGGTAAGTACCATGCCATACACCCCTCTTCAGGCAATTTTGGTGTTTTCTTAATCAATGGAATGGAATCCTAAGATCAAACCCTAAGTTTCAACCTTGAAATCATTTTGTTCCATTTCTTCATCTTCCTAGATAGATTTTCAATGATAAAAAGGGTAATTCTACAGCTGGAAGGTTGCCATTTAGTTTGTTTAGCCTCTCACTCATTCTCATAACACCTATACCCTCACTCACTCATTCCCTCATTTGCAAGGAGACCTTTTCATTACCCTCTCTCCATATCATTTCCATCTACACTCTAGGGTTTTATAAAAGTAGATTTTACAGTTTCAGAGGATAGTGGCAGTGATTTGGAAGCCCAAATTCCAAGAAGGCATGATCATAAGGGAGGCAAGATAAATAGTGCAGGCAAAGAAGGCCATCAGTGACATTAGAGCAATTAAAGCCCAAAGAGAGGCCACAAAGGCCAAAGTATTGTTAGATGAGGCCTTGGGTAAGTATGAATACACTGATGGTGAGGAAGAAAAGCTCCTGAAGAAGGAAAACAAGGGCAATGACATATTTAGAAGGAAGGCCAAGAACTACTTCAAGAAAAACCAAATTGCAAGCTCAAAGCTACAAAGGGCCAAATCAAGACTTGAAACCCTAAACCAAGAAAAATGAAGGGAAAATCTTGATATCCTTGCTGATGCATCCCTCCAAACTTCCCAAACATGATTAGCAAGACAAAACCCATTTTTGGTATCTTTTTGCAATTTTGATTTTTTGACTGTTTGGCCAGCAGAAAAAAGTTCCAAACGCGTAGCACCACTGGCTCTGTGCTATTTTTTGGGGAACTAAATGGAAAAATTTCTTACATATTCATGTTCATCATGCCAATTACATCATCCACAAACAATTTCAACTCATTTGGAGCAAAACTGGTCCTCCAAAAGTGCCAAAAACCATAAAAAAAAAACACCTTTCTGCCCTGTTTTCAGCACTGGCGTTGCGCCCTAAGTAGTATTATGAGAATGGGTTTTTGACTAGTAAAATGGGCACCAAATTGGAAACTAAAGGCATATTTGGAAACTATATAGGACAATATTTCCAATGAGCTATCATGGAGCTCATTTGGACACTGGGAAGGCCTCCAAATCTTAGCTGCAAAAAGAGAAATTTTTCCAGATTTAGCACTACGCCCTTGCCTAAAAGTCAACAAAACACACAAAGAGTTATTGAAAAAGATATTTTGGAGGCTTAAAGGACAAAAAAATCTAAAATTAGATGAGGATTTATGTTAGAATTTATTTTTGTCATGAATGAGTTTGGGATATTTGTGCCTTGGGCCTTGCATGGTCTCAATGGTCAAATGTATTTATTGTGTAGTTAATGACTTCTAAAACCCTAGCTAAGGTTTCCACCTCCTCATTTGGTAGTTAAATACTGCATGTAAGCTTCATTATCGTTGTTGGTTGATTTTTTAGATAAACTTCATAGACTTTGAGTTATAAGGATTTTTTGGCTTTGGAGCATTGTGAAGGTTTTGGACTGAATATCAATGAGACAAGCACATTTGCAGGATTCATGAACATGGATAATGGTGATGTCTTTCTAATTTAGTATTTTTCATCTTATGTTTTACATATTGTTTCAGATTTCTCTTGCAATAGAATAGAAATTTTAGCTTAATATATGATGTTAGAAGCACCTTAAGTCTATCTGCTTCTATTGCTCAAAAGTTTTCCTCTACTAGGTCAGATTAGAGAATTCTTAATTTCTCTCTAGTCCCACTCAGCTTGTTTATATTAAGAATGATTTAATGAAGCCAATGCCAAAGAAGATTATGGTTAGCATTGTCCTTTGATATAACTTAAAACATTGTTTTTGAGGTCTTTTCTTTGAATTTTTCTAATTAGGGTTTGGCTGAGGAATTTTATGGTTTGCCCTGTCCTTTTGTCTATCTTGAATAGCTTCTTTGAAGGTCTTTCATAGTTTGATTAAGGAATTTAGGAGTTCCCTTCTCTTTGATCATTACTATATTTATCTTGAATGTTTTCTTTTCCTGAAGGTGAAATCACTAGAGAATTTACAAGTTCCTTGCTCTCTAAGGTTTGTTGGATTGTTGTCTTAGGGTTTACTTAGTGAAATTTGATCAAAGAAGTTATTGATATGCCCTGTCTCTAGTTATTTCTTTATGCATAGTGACCATAAAGGCCCTTCTTGTTAAATTATTTGTTAAAGGATTCTTAACTACCCTTTAAACCTACTAATATCACAATAAAATTTTCACTTCACTCACATAAGCTTTAAACATCCATTTGGTTTTGTTAACTTTCTCTCTGAAACACCCTTGACCTATTGTTGTACTTTTCAAGACCTTTTGCAGGCTCCATAGCCCATGTTTGGTCAATTTAGTGTGTCCTAAATTGCTACATTAATTTGTCAATCCGGGATTCGTAAGCTGACGAAGTGTGGCGCACTATATGTGCAAGATAACCTATCTCTTACTTTTTGTCGTTTTTGGGTTTTCAGACTTCGTCAATGCATCCGCAACATTCTTCAAAGTGTCCACCTTTACCAGCAACACCCTTTTAGCCTCAACCATATCTCTAACAAAGTGATATTGAACATAAATGTGCTTTGTCTTTGAATGATAAGCAGGGTTCTTAGCCAAGAAAATTGCACTTTGGCTATCACAGTATATCCTTATAGCTTGTTGTACCAACCCCATACTTGAACACAATCTCTGCAACCAAACTGCTTCCTTGCTTGCATGAGTGGCTGCTATGTATTCTGCCTCTGTAGTTGAAAGAGCCACTACAGACTGTCTTTTACTCATCCAACTGACTGCGCCTCCAAACAGGCTAAACACATACCCACTTGTAGATCTTCTTTGGTCCAGATCTCCAGCCCAGTCTGCATCAAAAAAACCACGAATGTCCAACATTCTTTCCAATCCTGGTCTTCCCTGGTAGCACAAGCCATAATCACTAGTGCCACGTAAATATCTGAAAACCCGCTTCACTACCGTCCAATGCTCCTTCCCTGGGTTTGACATAAACCTGCTCAATACTCCCACTGCATGTGCAATGTCTGGTCTAGTACAGACCATTGCATACATCAAACTACCCACTGCACTTGCATATGGAACACGGGACATATCCTCCTCTTCTTCTTGTGTCTTGGGACACTGTTCAGCAGACAGCTTTACACCTACAGGAATAGGAACATTCACCGGTTTACTATCCTGCATATTGAACCTCCGCAATATAGTCTCGACATACTTCCTCTGGTTTAACCAGAGCTTCCTCTTTGCCCGATCTCTCTTAATTTCCATGCCCAAAATATAGTTTGCAGCACCCAGATCCTTCATGTCGAATTTGGAGAACAGTTGGGTCTTCAAATCTCGGATAATTTCTTTGTCATTTCCAATCAACAACATATCATCCACATACAAGACCAAATAAATAACACGGTCACCAATTAATTTAAAATAAACACAATGATCCTCCTTGCTTCTGGTGAAGCTAAGTCCCCGTATATAGGTATCAAATTTCTGATACCACATCCTTGGTGACTGTTTTAACCCATACAGAGACTTCTTCAACCTGCATACCAGTTCTTTCTTATCCTTCACCATAAAGCCTTCAGGTTGCTTCATGTAGATCTCCTCTTCTAGATCCCCGTGAAGAAATGTTGTCTTCACATCCATCTATTCTATCTCAAAATAAAATGCAGCAACAACAGATAAAAGTAATCTAATAGAAGTAACTTTGGCAACAGGAGAAAAAATATCACCAAAATCAATTCCTGGCACCTGGGAATAACCTTTTGCTACCAATCGAGCTTTGTATTTCTCCACCTTGCCTTCTACATTCATCTTCTTCTTAAACACCCATTTGCTCCCAATGGGCTTTCTTCCAGCCGGCAACTCCACCAGATCCCATGCATCGTTTTTGTGCAAGGATGCCATTTCATCAACCATGGCCTCCTTCCAGAGTTTTCCATCCTCTGAATCTACTGCCTCCCTGACAGTTCTGGGTTCATCATCAGTTATAGTTAAGGCAAAACCTGAACAGAAAGCAGATGGACTATACCTTTCTGGTTGCCTTCTTTCCCGAACCGATCTTCTCAAAGCTAGAGTTTGTGGCTCTTCATCTTCTGAGTCTTCTTCTGTTGTAGAGTCTGATTCATCCTCCTTTAGCTCAAACTCTATCTTCTCAGGTTCCTTTGGTAGGACCTCATGTTTAACAACATCTTTCACTTCTCTAAACACCACATCTCGGCTGTACACAACCTTCCTTGTTTCTGGGTTCCAAAGCTTGTAACCCTTTAAACCATCCTTATACCCAATAAAGATGCACCTTTCAGATTTATTATCCAATTTGGTCCTTTTCTCCTTTGGAACATGTACATATGCATCACATCCAAATACCCTTAGATGTGAAAGAGAGGGTTTCTTACCAGTCCATACCTCATGTGGGGTGTTATCCTCCAACGCTGATGAAGGTGATCTGTTAACTAAGTAACATGCAGTCTCCACTGCCTCTGCCCAGAATTCTTGTCCTAACCCAGTACCACTGAGCATGCTTCTTGCCTTTTCCATTAGCGTTCTATTCATTATTTCTGCAACTCCATTTTGCTGAGGTGTGTATGGAGTATTTTTCTGCCGTGCTATACCACACTTCTTATAGAACTCTTCAAATTCCTTCTTGCAGAACTCCCCACCATTATCTGTCCTCAGCGCCTTTATCTTCTTCTCTGTCTGGTTTTCCACCAGAGCCTTAAATTCTTTAAATATGTCAAAAGCTTCAGATTTCTTCCTCAAGAAATATATCCATGTATTCCTTGAGAAGTCATCTATGAATGAAACATAGTACACAGACTTTCCCAGTGATGGAACTGACACAGGTCCAAACACATCACTATGCACAAGTTCTAATATTTTGTTCGCCCTCTTAGCACCAGAAGGAAAACTCACCCGATTCTGCTTCCCATATACATAATGTTCACAGAAATCGAAATCCAGAGAACAATTAGACATACCTTCTACCATACCATCTCTATGCAGTATCCGAAGGCCCTTCTCTCCAATATGTCCAAGCCTTTGATGCCATAGCATGGTCTTTTCTCCAGAGACAGTTAGGCTTTCCGTCCCACTTTCAGGAACCATAGAACTATTACACCCATCAATAACAGTACTACCTTGTAGCTTGTACAGAGTTCCAGTCCGAACTCCCCGCATTAATACCAGTGCTCCCCGAACCATCTTGCAGGCATCTTTCTCGAACACTATTTTTACACCTGCATCATCCATCTTGCTTACAGAAATCAGATTTCTGGCCAATGCAGGAATATGCAGAACACCATGAAGTGTTCTAATCCTTCCACCTTGCAGCTTCAGCTTGACCTTTCCACGTCCGATGATTCTGGCCTTCCTATCATCCCCTAGGAAGACATCACCACCATCATATTTCTCATACTCGCAGAACCACTCCCTATGGGGAGTGAAGTGAAAGGATGCACCTAATTCAATCAACCATGACTCATGATCTACATGTGTACTTGAAGAAGAAGCCAAATACACATCCCCACCTTCATCCGAGGTGGTTTTTGCCTCTGCAGAAGGAGCATCATCAGATCCCTTTCCTTTCTCAGGAGCTTTAGATCTGCAGTCCTTTTTGTAGTGCCCTTCCTTTCCGCATTTCCAGCACACCTTTACAAACTTTCCAGGAGATTTAGATCTCCCTCTAGATTTAGATCTCCCACTCGAAACCTTATTCTTGTTTCTGTTCTGGGACCTTCCTCGTACAGATAAGGCATCTCCATTATGACCCTCCATATTTCTTCGTCTCATTTCCTTCGACAGCAAGGCTGAGACAATGTCATCAAAATTCAAGGTAGTTGTATTGCTACCTATTGCAATAACCAGACTGTCCCACGAGTCTGGTAGAGAGCACAACAAACTGATGCACTTATATTCATCTGAGATTTTAATATCAACAGACGACAGCTGACTTACCACAGTATTGAAGGCGTTCAGATGCTCTGTCACCGAGTCTCCATCCTTCATCCTCAGGTTATACAGCTTTTTCCGCAGGAACAACTTATTCACCAGAGACTTAGATTGGTACAAATTCCCAAGTTTTTCCCACAAGGTCTTCACCGTAGCTTCCCCAGATACATTCAACAATACTGAATCTGAGACACACAACCGTATTCTGCTTTTAGCCTTCCGATCCAGTTTCTTCCAGTCTTCATCTGACATTGCCATTGGTTTAGTACCTGGATCTACTGCGATCCACTGATCTTTATCCACCAACAGATCCTCCATCTTGAGCTTCCACAACTCAAAAATCTGACCATTAAATTTCTCGATCTCTATCTTTCCGCCACTTGCCATCTTCTTTCACCGCAAGAATCGATCCCGCAGATCTCCCACTGAACAGGGTCTGCCACAGGCCCGAGAAAAAAACCCTCAACAACAAAGGCATCCCCTTGAAGCCGAAACAACTCTGATACCAAATGTAGGTTTTAACCCTGAACAGAAATTATCTACACACGAATCTTATAACAGAAAATAAACAATAGCGAGAGCATAAAACATAAAACAGATAAACACAAAGATTTTCCCTGGATCCCAAATCGGGACGACCAGCTTGATTTTTCATTATATTCCTTTTAGTGTTACAACACATATATATACATGTCGAAGCATACATAAACCCCAATCCATTAACCCTGGATTAGAACATAACCGTAGTTCCCTCGACCGGATCTACAAAATACCAGGGGCCGAAAACCATCGAACCCCAAAACCATGTGCAAAACCATGCACAAAACCATGGGCGGATCCGCCTATGAGTGGGTCCGCACAAAAACAAATTTT